>OY744552.1:23880944-23923444 GCA_963556195.1 Sepiola atlantica | reverse complement strand
AATATACTAAATTTTTAGGAAAAATCTCAAATTGCACGATCACTTAAACAATTTGAATTTCTTTATTAAACGGAGGGTTAATATAGAAATTCATACCACGACCCGCCCAGTAGAAGATTTAATTACTGCTAACCTATTGCTTTCATACTAAAAAGGATGAAAAAATAAATAAATATTTTAAGACTTTCATTTCAATAGAATATATTAATCTAATTATACCAAATACAAGTTCTGTAAACGTAATATATATCATTTGCATGCACCAACGAGTATATCTACAACTCATACCACGCTTGCATAAGCATGCAAATTAACGCCAAAAATAAAACAAGCTGCACAACGCGCCAAAACAGTGAAAGTTAGGCAGGTTTTATTAGACATATATTATTCATCAATAACAGTTTATTTATTGACTCAATTATTAACTATAGTCTAGTTCGATTGACTTACTGAATTCCGCAGTCAAGCCAACCTTTCACTACAGTTTATTAATTTAAATTACATATTAATATGTTAGCTCAATCTACCGTTATTAAAGGAGTTAAAGTAATATTAGTTGTATAATTAACCGGGAATGTTTTAATTATTACCTCATCCCATGAAGTATATTAAAGTTTTCTTTATGGGATGTTATGGGGAACTCACTAGGTTATGACTATATTTACCCAAGGTTAACTGCTTGACTTGTCTGCAATAATAAACCTCTCGATCCTATTTTTTTTTATTTGTTTACTCTTTTTAGTATGAAATCAATCGGTTTAGTTGGCCCACATTTAATATTCTAATTGGCGGGTCTGAGTATGAATTTGTATATCAACCCACGGTTAAATATAGAAATTCGAATTGCTTTAAGTGACTGTGCAATTTGAGATGTTTCCTTAAAAATTATCCGACCGTTGGTCAGAAAAATATTTCAAATAACTGACGGGGTGTGGACCCTAGTCCTCTTAAAAGTAGGTCCCTTGTGCTTGCACAAACTTAACCCACTGATCCATCCACTGCCGGAAACACCTCTGGAAGTCTTCTTTTTGGAATGATGTTCATCTCAGCTGTCGCGTTAGATTCAGCAGGTGTTTTGAAAAGATGCGATGGGTTTAACACAAATTAAGGAGTGGTTTAACCGATTCAAAAAATGGCCGTACATCAGCAGAGAGTGACCAGCATCCTAGCAGGCCCCAAACTGCTCTGTGTTCAGCTGTTGTTGAGAGGGTGCCAAAAAAGAGATAATGCGGAACGCGACTGCGGAGATGAACACCATTCTAAAAGAAGACTTCCAGAGGTGTTTCCGGCAGTGGATGGATCGGTGGGCTAAGTGTGTGCAAGCACAAGGGGCCTACTTTGTAGGGGATTAGGGTCCCAACCCCGGCACGTATTTGAAATATTTTTTCTGGCCTAAGGTCGCATAATTTTAGACAGGCCTCGTATATTTCGGTTTAAGGAACATCTCAAATTGCACAGTCACTTAAAACAATTCGAATTTCTATATTTAACTGGGGGTTGGTATGCAAATTCATACTCAGACCCGCCAATTAGAAGATTTAATGTGTGTCAACGAAACCTATTGAGTTCATACTAAAAAGAGTAAACAATAAAAATATTTGTAAAACTCCCATTTCTAGAGAATATATCATAATCATACCAAATAAAAAGGCATCAAATAGAATATCCACAAATCCTATCACGCTTACATAAGTATGCAAATTAACGCTAAAATCTAACAAGTCGCACAATGTGATAACATTTTCTAATTTATCCCTACTAAGGTATAAAAATAGTGGAAGTGAGGAAGACTTCAAAGCAAGACTTCTTGGTTTTTATTTTACTTTTTTTCATTTTACTGGTATTAACCTTTGAACGAATAACCCTCTCATAAAAACAGCGTTGCTTAGGGTGTGTGGCGTGGTCGACGCTTTTTTAAAATAAAGAAACCTGGTCACATCTTTAGAAACATTGTTTTAGTATGATATTTTTATGGAAATTTAGAAAACCGCAACAATGTAGTTTTTAAACTGAATGAATTTCGGCATAGACGCCCTTTTTTAAAAAAGACTGCTTTCTTTTTTCATTTTACTGATATTAACTTCAAGAGGGATAATACACTGGACGTATATATTTTTCTGTTTCTACGGGAGTGTCTCCCGTAGAACCAGGAAAATATATACGCCCAGTGTTGCTGACGTGGGTTTTAAAAGTAAAGTCTGGTTTGGGTGTGTATTGAATTTTTAATCAAAGGAGGCTGGTCAGATCTTTACCATAGTTTTATGTTTGCACAGAAGAGTGATCTTCCCCAAGGTTAATACCAGTAAAATAAGAAAATAAATGTTTTGAGTTGAATAGTGCATCTTGCTCGTGAGTAGCCTTTAAAATAAACGAATTTATTCATTAAAAAATGTCTATAAGAAATATACGAACACAATGTTTCTAAAGATGCGACCAGCTTCTTTTTATAGCTGTAATACAGTTAGTTATCGTTAAAATAACTACAACAAATATTAAATCATATAAAACGATAAAAAAATAATCACGCATTTCAGACAGGTCTCGTGGCTTAATGGTGGAGCACTCAACCACGGTTTCTGTAGTCGGGTTTCGAGACCGGTTATAGTCAGTTCGCTCTGAGGAGTCGCGGTACGATGAAACGCGTGTCAGCGGATAACTATTTATATATATATATATATGTATATCAGGGTGGGCAAAAATAAGGGTCCTATTTTTAAAAATTCATAACTTTTTTATTTATTGATTTTTTTTAATTTTTTTTTTAGAATAAGTAAAGGACCCCTTCCGAAACAAGCATGAGCCGTATTAGCCCTAAGGAACGTACCCTCATTTAGAAAACATTATTTTTGCTTAAAAAACTCAAAACAGTGTAAAAAACAATACTTTAGTTTTTGTAAGTTTTAAGAAGTGTTTTTCGGCTAAAATTTGTTTTGTTTATTTCAAAAAATCTCGGAAGGGTCAGTCTACACACACATAAAGTTTGGTGAGTTTAACTTTTATTTTGTGGAAGTTATTCAAATTCAAGTTATTCAAATTTAAAGATAGGACCCTTATTTTGGCCCACCCTGTATATTCAATCTGTGACTAGCATGATCTCCATTTGAGTGTTTATTTAACCTTAATAGAAGGTGTTTTTAATTTATGAGACTTGGGTCACGCATCCACTTAATAAAAGCCGTTATTTTGAATTTGATTCATACTTGAATTGTAATTTATCTAAGGAAGACATTGGCTGTTTGATTCTACAATATTTTGATTGAATTAAGCGGATTTTAAAAAAATATAGGATTACAATTCCTGGATATTCTCTAAGAAGACTTCACTTTGGGTTGACTTTAAACTATTAACATTCATATTATCAAAACGTATTTAAAGATTAACTCTTACATGAAATTGTTTTAACGAAATCCCCATCTCATTAAATGAGGCGTAAACCTACATTTTTCTTTACTTTCCTTCTGTACTGACTGGATATTTGATAAGAACAATATACATATATATTTTTATTTAAATGCTATGTTTGTCTTGTTTGACTTCTTTTTGTGATGTTAGAAAGGGCTCCGAATAAAATACTTTTAAGAATCAGCTAAAGTTTAATACAAAATGAAATATTTCAAATCGATTTAGAAACGATCGTACGCCAAATACTCGTTTTTAAAATTTTTGAAACTAATATAAATACTGTGCTAATTTTATTTATCTTGACTTATTATATATATATATATATATATATATATATATATATATATATATATATATATATATATATATATATAATGAAGAAGAATGGAAAGGAATTAGAGAAGCAAAAGTCAAATCATAATTCAATTCAATTGCTCAGAGCAAGGTATATTCCGCAAAAAAGGCAATTTATTCAAGTTAAATTTTCCTTAAGCCAGGCTTTTCAAAGATCAAAATCTTATCATCAGACGAAGTCGCTGGGATAGATAAGTTGGCAAAGGCCAAGATTTAAAATTTGAAAAAATAAAATAAAAGTTGTAGGGGGAAGAAACACAGGGCAAAATTCTGCCCGAATGCAAGCAAATGTCCGATTGCTAAAAAGTCCGGTGTCGAAAAGTCCAGCGGAGAGAATGAGATGTAGATAGGTAGGTCATTAAAAGGCCCGAAAGGTTGTGAGAGAGGAATCAAAGTTAAATTCCAAGAAGTCACAACTTCAAGTGCGGCGAAAATAGAAAATCCAAAGGGTAAAATGTCCAATAAGTGCAGGCAGGCAAGCAGGCTCAGAAGAGAGTGAAGTGGAAAATATTCGCCATTAACAATACTTCCTGGGCAAAGATGTCAGAGAAAATGTTTTAAAATGGGAAAAAATGTAGCGAAAATATTTTAAAGTTAGCCCGAAGCGAAAGCCGGCTTGAAAATGAGAAAAGGCATAAACTCCTGTGCGACCAGTATGCAGGGAGGGAATGAGTGAGGGGTGTGTAGGGGGAGAGAAGAACGGGTGCGAAGACGGAAAAGGGGTGTGGAGAGTGAATGCGATTAAAACTAAGAGTGTGATTGTGGGGGGTGAGTCGAATGAAAGTAGAAATTGGATGTTAGCGCGAATTTGGGTTCAACTAAAAAAGGGAAAGGATTGGGTAGGAGTAAGTCAACGAGTGCTGGGAGGGAGAGTTCAAACGCCAGAATGCGTCTATAAATAGAGTTCGGGGTTTAGTAGTTTTATCAGGAGACCTTACTTATAAACAATGAGGCAAAATATATTGAAGGGTAGAATTAGTGAAATAGTAAGAATAAAAATTAAAAATTGAAAGATTAAAAAAGTAAAAAAGTAAAATAAGAATAGAATTAAAATTAAAGATAAAAATAAAAATAAGAAAAATAAAAAATGAAAAAGAGATAATAAAATTAGTATTAGTTTTAAGCTCGCAATGAAAATTATGGGTTGCCTGATAAGAAAATAATAATAGAATGAGGGAAAAAGTCGATAAAATTGGAACTCGAAAATGAGTATTAGAATGAGGGAAGAGAAAATTAGACCTCGAAAGGATATCCGGAATGGGAATCCCCAAGGTGGTTAAAGGTATGGGTTGAAATAAAATGAGCAGTTACGAGACGCTAGTGCTTTATGGAAGAGGGAGAATTAAACTTTGAAACAAAAAATTTTCCAAAAAAAAAAAAAAAAAAAAAAAAAGTATAAGGAGGTTGATTAAGAAAATTATTAATAAGGTTAATGATGGCAGAAAGAAGCAAGAGACATACGTAGTTAAAGTAGTGACAATAGATTAAACCAGAGTGAGAATGGAGAACGCAGTTAAAAGTAAATATTATGGGGGTTAAAAGATGTAGAGTGAGGGCGGGTTAGGGGTTGAACATGGTCTGAGAGAAGTGAGCGAAGGGCGAGGTAAACTAGGGGGGATAATCAAGGCTATTAAAAGAGTGAGAAGAATTATTTAAAAGTAAGAGCAGGAGGGGGAAAATTTTTTAGAGTGCACAGAGAGAACAGTGAGGAGATCGATATCGGAGTGTGCAAAGGGGATTAAGAGTAGATAAGGCGAATCAACAAGTGAAAAAAGGGCTAGGGTATAATAAGAAAATGGGGGGGTTAGTTATCAGGGTGAGAGGGAAGGATAGAAGTTTGGAAGTGTAGATGGGAAGCGGAAGAATGTATTAAAAGAAGTTAAAGGGGAAAGAAATGGAAGTCATATAAAAATTATACGGATAAGGAGGTTAAGTAAAATGATTTAGGGGTTAGTGGGAGAAAGGTATTAAAGTTGAGGGAATTGTGAAGCTAACGGAGTTTATGGGAAATTTTTTAAGTTAAGAGGAGGCTAAAGGGATGATTTGACTTTTGCTTCTCTAATTCCTTTCCATTCTTCTTCATTCTACTTGCTCTATCCTGGATATTGAGCTATATACTCTTCACAATAGGTTTCACTGTTCCTAAAAGTTCGCTTTTAGTACACCACTTTATATATATATATATATATATATATATATATATATATATATATATATATATATATTTCGGCAGCAAGTCGTTTATTAGACATATGTCGTTGAAGACCAGGGAGTTCTCCCTCTTTATGATCTTTCTGGTCAGTTTCTCGACTCTGCGAGCGATTCGTCGGGTTTCTGGTATCAATTGATGAATCATGGCGCCTAATGTTGTGTCTTGGGCCATTTCTCGAGCGCTTTCGGTCTCGCGACCGTCTTTACAAACAACAACACACAAACTCCTGAAGACGGTCATGAGACGGAAAGCGCTCGAGAAATGACCCAAGACACAACATTAGGCGCCATGATCCATCAATTGATACCGAAACCCGACAAATCGCTCGCAGAGTCGAGAAACTGACCAGAAAGATCATAATAAGGGAGAACTCCGTGGTCTTCAACGACATATGTCTACTATATATATATATATATATATGTGTGTGTGTGTGTGTGTGTGTGTGTGTGTGTGTGTGTGTGTGTGTGTGTGTGTGTAAGTTTTTAATGTGCATGATTATTTTTTAGTAACGAAATAATTTGTTTTTAACAGTAATTCTCCGCCGGATTAACGCGAATACGCTCACCTTTTAAAAAGCACACCGGTTTTGTTTGTAATTCGGTAGAGAAGCTTCACGCGAGCAGACTAGAGAGAGAAATGAACGCTGCAAGAAGTTGACAATGTCAGTTTTTCACAACAGTTTAATTCTCATTTGTTTTTTTATTATCAAATAAAACATTTTGATAGAGAAAGGAGTACCATGCGAAATCTATAAAATTAAATATAAATGACATCTACAATTTTACATGTGTTTATATTTTTATAAGGCTATTGTTTAACATGCGTGAAAAAATCATCATTTTCAACCGAGAAACACGCACACACACGCATATATATATATATATATATATATATATATATATATATATATATATATATATATATATATATATATATATAGTTTGAAAAGTCACACATTGAAAACGTTGCTGGAATAGCAATAATAAGGAGAATTTTTTTTTTTAAATATTTAGAAAACCTGGACAACGCAAATGTTTGTTTTTTAAAATAAATTATTTATTTACTTTAAAAACTATTTTTTTTAAACTTGAGTACTTTCCGTAGTGAATACCCTTGTCAGAAGTATAAGCCTTTTTTGGTTTTCTTTTTTCTCCATGATCGAGACATATCTATCGCAGTCAAGTTGAAATTCGTCTCGATGTTATCGACGATTAATGTTGATATGCCGTAGTGTGTAGCACGCGGTCACGTGAATAAGGTAGTTTGAAAAGTCACACATGGAAAGCGTTGGTGAAATGGCAATAATAAGGAGAATGACTATAAAAAGCTCCCTCCGGGTAGAGCTTATTTTTGTAAGGGTATCGTCAACACTTTAAGCTTTAAGGCAATGCTCATTAGGTAAAACTAATTTCGAGCTCAGGCATTTGCAATGTTTACATTTCGTTACATTGAGATATCACTTACATTCAGTCAGTGTCGCATGATGGCGTAGGGGTTAGCATCGCCGACTGTCAGCTCGACGGTTGCGTTTTGATCCCGGCTTGAGACACTAACTGGTCTAGCCGCACTGATGAGCTGTGAAACAGCGAAACAGGCTGTATGTGGATGACTATATATATATATATATATATTGCCGCGAATACACGTGTTGTTTTTCCCACCAGACCCATTTTGTCGTTGATTCGAAAAGGTGTTCTTCCCCACACGATAATAATTCTATTATTTATTTATTTAAGTTGCAGTCCGCACTACGTTGGGTGGACATCGCCAAGATTAGACATCCAGGTCAAACAACACGTGCCCACAAAAATTCGTCAGGCAAATTACTTACCAACTAATGTTTTGCATAATGCATATGGTTCTTCCATCACTGAACATCTCATAAATAACCGTTCCTGTGCTTCAAATTTCAGTGTTGACGCATTCTCCATTCTCAGTAAGTAACACTCTCTCCTTCATCTGAAGATTCTAGTAACTATTTACATTTACAAGTTTTCGAAACCTTCTCTTTGTAAACAAAAAAAAAAAATCTTCTCGGACTTAATGTAGTTTTTATTTGATTCAATTTTTTTAGTCCCCCTTTCCTTCAGTATAATACCCATATCATCTTTTTCTCTTAATCTTAACCTCGGTCTAGCTTTGTTGAGCGAGGTTTGCAACCGGTCAACTTGTCCTTTTATTCTCTTATCTTTTAATTACATCATGTTTAAAAATAAATATGGTCTTTATATAGCAACAATATATATATATATATATATATATATATATATATATATATATATATATATATATATATATATATATATATGTGTGTGTGTGTGTGTGTGTGTGTGTGTGGAAAAAGAAAGATGAAGGTAATCCGACGTAATGGGAAAATGAAAAAGGAAAACCAAAAAGGGATGTTTTTATGTGTACATTAACGTTTCGTCTTTATTTATAAGACTTCATCAGGATGATAATATAAAGAAAAATGTCAGTAAGTATTGGTTTTCCTTTTTCATTTTCCCATATATATATATATATATATATATATATATATATATATATATATATATATATATATATTACAAATGAAGAATAAATAAAATCCGACCGCATGAACTAAAATGGAAAGAAGAGGAGCCATGAAGCTCAACATTTCGCCGAACTGTTGTGTGGTATTTTTCAAGAGTAAAGATTTTCTCGACTTTGGCCGCTTTTCGCCTTTTACTTTTTTAAAAGCTATACAACAGTTGGGCGAAACTTTGTGTTTTTCTTTTTTCCATTTTTATTCTTGCCTATATATATATATATATATATATATATATATATATATATAAGAGGGTGGTGCAGTATTAGTGCAGTTCTAACGACAGAAAAGTATGTATGTAAAGGAGTAAGGCTACCAACATTTGTAAAAGGTTTTTCCAACATTTATTAATTATTTCGTTATTTTATCATTTTATAATTTTATATAACACGTTTCAAGCGGTGGTCCGCTGTCATCAGATATGTAAATCTATTTGGAGAAATATCTTCCGATTTGAAAAAGTGTTGTTTCATTTGCGGAAATGTGTTATTGTTTGGCGTTTTCGTGCATGTGTGGGTTTATGGGTGTGTGTGTATGGGTTTTGATATTTTTATATTTTTATTTTATTTTTGTTCTGCTTCTTTTGGTCAAAGTCGCGTGTGTTTATTAAGTACGTGTGATTTTGACCTTTATTTTATCGGTCATCTCCATTTCTTTAAGTGTTTGGATTTTCTTTTGAAATTTTTTCCCCTGTCGCCGAATTGGCTGTTGTGCCCGCGTGTGTGTGTGTGTGTGCGTGCGGTTAGTTCTGAATCTTGTACATAGGTGAGCGACATACATACATACCCACACACACACACACGCACACACACACATACATATATGTGCATACACACACAGGCGTATGGTTAGATAGATGGATAGAGAGAGGTAGAGAAATGTTGATAGAAGTGCGGTCCGTATGGTGTGTAGTATGAGTTACGATCTGTTCAATGCTTGATTGAATTTAAATATGAAGTTTTTTTTCTTGTAAGTATGTGTAATTTTGGCTTTGGAAAATTGGCATTATTTTAAATCTTCCTCCGCTGTATGAGTGCACATGTTGGGAGACAAATAATGTACGGATTTCTTTGATTTTAATGTTGCTTTTATGTAAAGATACTCTATTATTACATGTTTTTCTCTACCTCTCTCTCTCTCTATCTATCTATCTATCTATCTATCTAACCATACGCCTGTGTGCGTGTGTATGCACATACATGTATGTGTGTGTGCATGTGTGGGGGGGGGAGGTTGTATGTATGTCGCTCAGTTATATACAAAATTCAGAGCTAACCGCACGCACACACACACACACGCCGACACAACAGCCAATTCGGCGACAGGGCAATAAAAATAATAAATTTCAAAAGAAATTCCAAGCACTTAAATAAAAGGAGATGACCGATAAAATAAAAGTCATAATCACACATACTTAGAAAACCACACAAAAAATAAAATAACAAATATAAAAATATCAAAACAGATACACACACACCCGCAAACCCACACATGCGCAAAAACGCCAAACAATAACACATTTTCTCAAATAAAACAACACTCTTTCAAATCAAAAGACATTTCTTCAAATGGATTTATATATATATATATATATATATATATATATATATATATATATATATATATATATATATATATATGAAGGAGAATGGAAAGGAATTCGAGAAAGCAAAAGCCAAATCAAAATTCAATTCAAAAGTTCAAAGCAAGATATATTCCGCAAAAAGGCAATTTATTCAAGTTAAATTTTCCTTGAATAAATTGCCTTTTTGCGGAATATACCTTGCTTTGAACTTTTGAATTGAATTTTGATTTGGCTTTTGCTTTCTCGAATTCCTTTCCATTCTCCTTCATTTCTACCTGCTCTATCCTGGATATTGAGCTGTATACTCTTCACAATAGGGGTTTACCTTTCCTAAAAGTTCGCTTTTAGTACACCTCTTTATATATATATATATATATATATATATATATATATATATATATATATATATATATATATATATATATATATACTGGCAGAGCTACACAGTGTTGCCATGGTTATAATGTGGGATAGCATCATATGCAACATCATGGCAGGGGGAGTTTTCTTTAACAACAACCTTGATACTGTCAGCTAGATATCTTATTCACTGAGCCATTAAGATATATGTTAATAATCTTAAACTAACGCTAATAAATAGATTAATTTCATTATGTAACATGTTTGAAAATTGTAATCAGCTTCTTTAAGTGGCAGCCAGAGACGCAAAAATACTTCCATTATGTTCACATGCAAATTGTGCATGTGAATATAATTATCATAAAAGTACACTTCCTAGTATGTCTTCGATTTTAAGGCAGACATGCACAGACAGAGAGATGTTCACCTTGATTATATATATATATATATATATATATATATATATATGTGTCATTTGAATCAAAGGGAAAATTGTCAGTGGGGGACCCTCTTAATATTATCCAAATTTGCTGGAATTCAAGGAATAAACATTTTTGGTCAATTACGTAGTGTTTAAATTTCATTTGAATCTAAGGGAAAACAGTTTTCAGTTGTAGGAGTGCACTCCGGTTACCCCAGCGTTGAAGTGATATATTTTTTATATAGCCTATGACCTACACTGAGAGGTCAGTAGTCCACATGCTAATTTTCAAACAATTCTGTCTAGCGGTTTCGGTGAACATAATACACAAAGAACAGGCGAACACACACAGACAGAGTAACTATATATATATATATATATATATATATATATATATATTATGAATTTATATAATTATAATCGGAAACCAAAACTCGGTGCTAATTTAACGAATCGTTTCCAACAGCAAAATGAAGCTCAATATTCGTTACACACAAGATAGAGCTTAAAGAATATGAGTTCAAAGATTGACGTAATATTAAAATATTAATTAAACTACTTTTTAAAAGTGAAACTGTTGGAACAAAAAAAAGATTTTTTTAAATCATTTTGAGAAAAAAATCATAAATACAGAAAAACTCTTACGCTATGAAATTTGATCTGTTAATGTGTAGGATTGCCCATAGCGTGGGATAAGTTAGATGATTTTGAAAATATTTTCTTCGTAAACAGATATAGAAGATGAGTTTGGCCAACTATAATAATATTTTATGAGGATAATTAAAGAGAGTATATGTTTACAAATGGACTTATTAGGAAAACGACTATTGATCCACGCAAATAGACATTAAATGCCTAAATATGAAAACAATTGTTAATAGATACTGCATGTATATCACTACCTTCAAATCATTGAATATCCTCATTTTTTTCAAAATCATTGAATATCCACATTTTTTTCAAAATCATTGAATATCCTCATTTTTTTCAAAATCATTGAATATCCTCAATTTTTTCAAATCAGTCCCGTGAAATGATTTCATTGAGTCTTTTATGTTTTATCGAAATTCAAATATTTTGTTCGGGTATATTTTCATAATGAACATTTCTGTTTGTAGAGCACGAACCATATCTTAATCATGGTTATTAAAGAAACTTTTTTCTTCCAAGAATGTTACAAGTCATTCTGTATTTCTTTTTCCGGTGATATTTTCTCTGTATTCTTTGTGTTATATATATTAATTTATAGAAATATATCAACTACAATCGGCTTTTGTAATTGCTAAGCTTAGTTCATAGTTAAGGAATTCATAGCATATGGAGTTCATAACGTAGGAAGTGTATAGCCTATGGAGTTCATAACGTAGGATGTTTATAGCCGATGGAGTTCATGACGTTGGAAGTTTATAGCCTATAGAGTTCATATCATACGAAACTCATAGCCTATGGAGTTCATAACGTACGAAGTTTATAAAATATGGAGTTCATAACGTAGGAAGTTTATATCCTATGTAGATCATAACGTAAGAAAGTTCATAGCATATGGAGTTCATAACGTAGGAAGTTCATAAAATATGGAGTTCATAACGTAGGAGGTTTATAGTCTCTGGAGTTCATAACGTAGGAAGTTTATAGCCTATGGAGTTCATAACGTAGGAAGTTTATAGCCTATGGAGTTCATAACGTAGGAAGTTTATAGCCTCTGGAGTTCATAAGGTAGGAAGTTTATAGCCTCTGGAGTTCATAACGTAGGAAGTTTATAGCCTATGGAGTTCATAACGTAGGATGTTTATAGCCGATGGAGTTCATGACGTTGGAAGTTTATAGCCTCTGGAGTTCATAACGTAGGAAGTTTATAGCCTATGGAGTTCATAACGTAGGAAGTTTATAGCCTATGGAGTTCATAACGTAGGAAGTTTATAGCCTATGGAGTTCATAACGTAGGAAGTTTATAGCCTATGGAGTTCATAACGTAGGAAGTTTATAGCCTATGGAGTTCATAACGTAGGAAGTTTATAGCCTCTGGAGTTCATAAGGTAGGAAGTTTATAGCCTATGTAGTTCATAACGTAGGAAGTTTATAGCCTACAAAGTTCATAACATAGGAGGTTTATAGACTATGGAGTTCATAAGGTAGGAAGTTTATAGCATATGTAGTTCATAACGTAGGAAGTTCATAGCCTATGGAGTTAATAATTTAGGAAGTGTATAGCCTACAGAGTTCATAACGTAGGAGGTTTATAGCCTATAGATTTCATAACGTAGGAAGTTTATAGCCTAATGAGTTTATAACGTAGCAAGTTTATAGCCTATGTAGTTTATAACGTAAGAAGTTTTACTGTAAAATAGAATTTCGCCTGATTTTTACAAGTATCATCTTCTGTACAGATTCTTAAGTTCGACTATTGAAGGAATGATAAAGGGTTTATTTCGAAATCCCATCAAGACTCCCGAGTTTTACATAAACATTGCTAAGTTCTTCTATTAGGATTCCCATTTCGAAAAACTGCGCCTGAAGAAGGTCGGAGGTTACATCGGCCGAAACGTTGTGAATATAACAACTAAGATGAGAATAGTAGTCCGAATAATCCAAAGGATACAAATATTGTCTTGATTAACGCTGGAAAGATTTGTTAAAAGAATGTTAGATTTCTCTCCGGCTTTAAAAGACGTATGACGTCATTTATATGCCAGTGGCACGCGAGAATGAGAGCGATCCGAAATATGCAAATAAACTAGAATAAAAAAAAAAAGAAAAGACCAGCAAATATAAAAGCATTATTAACCAATGGTTGGTTAGCCCACATCCGTCTAAACTTGTTGTGCAATCTAATAAAACCCGATCTACTGGTAAGCAGTCGAAATTCTGATGTAATTCTGATGTCATTCTCTTTCTCTCTCTTTCTCTCTCTCTCTCTCTCTCTCTCTCTCTCTCTATATATATATATATATATACCGAAACCACGTACACAGCAACTATAAAATAGATGAATAAGTACACGATAATTAAATAACTGATGAAAAGGTACAAAAACATATAATTAATAAAAACATACTTTCCATTGACCCAAATAAAAATGTTAAAAGTAATTATTATTTATAAGAAATTAAAAACTTCGAACCTTATTATTACCAATAACTCTTCCCTAATTAGGGTTTTTTATAAGACAAACGGAGTATATGAATTTACATGTCCATTGGGAGACTTCGTCTCTGACAATGAAGGAAAAAGCATATACAAAGCTTGAACACTACAACCTTGTCGAGGAGGTTAACTTTGCACTTATCTGACAACAGCGCTATCGCTAAACACTTTACAAACGAACATACTTGCCTCCGCTCCCAATTTAGAAAACTTTTAGTAGATAACACCTTTATGCTTGAACAGACTACTAACAAATAGAAACTGCATATTCTAAAAGCTCTACTCATTAAAACAAACACAAAAAAGATTTATCAACAAACTAAATAGTAATAATAGTGACGAAATCCTTAAAAGTGTAGTATCTGTTCCGATGGATACTGCACCCCATAGACTGGTATTGTCTTGGCCTTCGGGGCTTGATTTACGCCGGTCTATGGGTCTGTTCTGTGCACTTCTAGGAGGTCCACCCTCCCAGGCTTCGCCTCCCCTCTTTAGGGAGGAGTAAGTTTATTGCTTACTGCCTAACAAAACTCTGCTTCCCACACAAAATCCCGTGACGTCACAGAGCCCCCATGCGCAGGTGCACCTTGACCCTTGATCTGAGGTCTCGTCAACGTGGTGGCCCCGTCAACGTCTGTAAGCTCCGACTGTGAGAACCAGTTTATTTTGCAGTCGACTGTACAGGCCCACCCGCACTAAATCGCGCAAGTCAAACAAACGATCTCCCCACATACATCCACTTCAAGATGCGTTCGGATATATATATATATATATATATATATATATATATATATATATATATATATATATATATATTAAATTCCTACAAAATTCACACAAAAAATTGGGGATTTGACTATATAAAGAAATTGGAGATATGACTATATAAAGAAATTGGAGATTTGACTATATAAAGAAATTGGAGATTTGACTATATAAAGAAATTGGAGATTTGACTATATAAAGAAATTGGAGATTTGACTATATAAAGAAATTGGAGATTTGACTATATAAAGAAATTGGAGATTTGACTATATAAAGAAATTGGAGATTTGACTATATAAAGGAACAGCTTGGATTTGTTTCATTGGTTTGCTTAAAAAAAACAGGATAAATAAGTGAAATGAAGTGAACAATTTTAATGTTAACGTTTTTTTTCGGGTTTAATTTGATGGAAGATAACATTTCATTGAGGAAACCTTTTAAAACATATATTTAATATATTATCAAGAGAAAAAGCGTGTTTTGAAATGGACGAAACAATTGTATGAATAAAAATATTTTTTAACACATTCGGAATATTTATTAAATTATATATGTATATCTAGGCAGCATCTTCCTATATATATATATATATATATATATATATATATATATATATATACCCGTCTCAGGATGGGTAAAAGTAAAAAGAAAAATTAAAGTACATGTGGGTTCTTTGATATGACAGGGGCACGTCTACTTTAATGACGTCATTACAGTTTAAAATGTATTCGGTCTTTAATCCTGTCCAGTTATGTACTTACTTCTTGTCCATAATCAAGATGATTGAACGCGTATTATTTTACTCAACGCCACTATTTACGGTGAATTAAAATGCTGAAACACTTCTTTTAAATATTATTTTTTAACGCGAATAGGTAACAAGAGGGTCGGTAAAACAAATTAAACTATTTTTGACTAATTTCCCAAGTTTATTGACTTTAAAATAATTTATGTCGCTAATACTAACGATTACCCGATTATGTCAGATCCAAGGGCAGATAAGCTAGTGTGAACAGTCATAATAACAGTAGTCAGTAAACGGTTTGGTAGTTTGGTTTTACGGCATATCAACCCTTTTTGGGTTATTTAATGCCGAATCTGGTCATTATAGTGAAAGTTTTTATGCTTCAAGTTCTTTATATCTTCAAATGTTTAATCAGGGTTTTTGGTTTGGTAGTTTGGTTTTACGGCATATCAACCCTTTTTGGGTTATTTAATGCCGAATCTGGTCATTATAGTGAAAGTTTTTATGCTTCAAGTTCTTTATATCTTCAAATGTTTAATCAGGGTTTTTGGTTTGGTAGTTTTGTTTTACGGCATAGCAACCCTTTTTGGGTTATTTAATGCCGAATCTGGTCATTATAGTGAAAGTTTTTATGCTTCAAGTTCTTTATATCTTCAAATGTTTAATCAGGGTTTTTGGTTTGGTAGTTTTGTTTTACGGCATATCAACCCTTTTTGGGTTATTTAATGCCGAATCTGGTCATTATAGTGAAAGTTTTTATGCTTCAAGTTCTTTATATCTTCAAATGTTTAATCAGGGTTTTTGGTTTGGTAGTTTTGTTTTACGGCATATCAACCCTTTTTGGGTTATTTAATGCCGAATCTGGTCATTATAGTGAAAGTTTTTATGCTTCAAGTTCTTTATATCTTCAAATGTTTAATCAGGGTTTTTGGTTTGGTAGTTTGGTTTTACGG
The DNA here is from genome assembly GCA_963556195.1 of Sepiola atlantica. Taxonomy (NCBI): domain Eukaryota; kingdom Metazoa; phylum Mollusca; class Cephalopoda; order Sepiida; family Sepiolidae; genus Sepiola; species Sepiola atlantica. The sequence goes on along the minus strand of OY744552.1, from coordinate 23,906,934 downwards.
CATATCAACCCTTTTTGGGTTATTTAATGCCGAATCTGGTCATTATAGTGAAAGTTTTTATGCTTCAAGTTCTTTATATCTTCAAATGTTTAATCAGGGTTTTTGGTTTGGTAGTTTTGTTTTACGGCATATCAACCCTTTTTGGGTTATTTAATGCCGAATCTGGTCATTATAGTGAAAGTTTTTATGCTTCAAGTTCTTTATATCTTCAAATGTTTAATCAGGGTTTTTGGTTTGGTAGTTTTGTTTTACGGCATATCAACCCTTTTTGGGTTATTTAATGCCGAATCTGGTCATTATAGTGAAAGTTTTTATGCTTCAAGTTCTTTATATCTTCAAATGTTTAATCAGGGTTTTTGGTATGGTAGTTTGGTTTTACGGCATATCAACCCTTTTTGGGTTATTTAATGCCGAATCTGGTCATTATAGTGAAAGTTTTTATGCTTCAAGTTCTTTATATCTTCAAATGTTTAATCAGGGTTTTTGGTTTGGTAGTTTTGTTTTACGGCATATCAACCCTTTTTGGGTTATTTAATGCCGAATCTGGTCATTATAGTGAAAGTTTTTATGCTTCAAGTTCTTTATATCTTCAAATGTTTAATCAGGGTTTTTGGTTTGGTAGTTTTGTTTTACGGCATATCAACCCTTTTTGGGTTATTTAATGCCGAATCTGGTCATTATAGTGAAAGTTTTTATGCTTCAAGTTCTTTATATCTTCAAATGTTTAATCAGGGTTTTTGGTTTGGTAGTTTTGTTTTACGGCATATCAACCCTTTTTGGGTTATTTAATGCCGAATCTGGTCTTGTTTTCTTCTCTTTTTTGCTTCTTTCCCCTTTTAATATCTGTTTCTATTTAACCCATAGTTGGGACCCTAACAGGTACTACCACTCCGGGTCAGGGTGGACCTGGGAGCAATGGTAATTAAGAGGAGGTTCCACATTCCCCAGAGTCCGTAAGCCGGATCTCACCATCGGATGTAGTTTAAGGTCATATCCAGGACCGAGAGTAGGGTAGGAAAAATAAAAATAAAAAAGGGGAGGGAGAAAGGGAGAGGGGCTGTTGTTTTTGTTTTTGTTTTTGGTTTTGTAGAACATAATTAAGTTTTACAAAAAAAAAAAAAAAAAAAAAAAAAAACGTCAATGTAGGTGAATTTCGTCTCAGGGAGCCACAGGGCAGCCTGATCTGGTATCACCAGGTCAGTAAACGGGACTATAACATATTAATGGTAACTTAACATGCTTAAGTTTACTTTTTTCTATTTAATATTATTTTTTACGCAAGTAGGTCACAAATAAGTAGGTTAAACAAAAATAAATTGTTTTTGACAAATTTCAACTCGGTATTTCCTTTAAAGTTTTTTTATATCGCCAATACTAATTATTACTAGCTTCGGAATGAGGCGACCAGTTTAAAGTGCTTTTCTTAGTAAAAACAACAATAAAAAACATTTTAAATAGTTTTATCTAGAAATGTGTCGTCTGGTGATAACTTCAAACGAGAGACAATCAAATGTGCGGATATGGTAGGGGTGTCCTGTTAGAAACGATCAGGAAGCTTGGGTTGGGTCCTGTAATGTGCACCAGCGTCGCCAAACTGGTAAGCACACTTCCGGCTCTAACGGGCCTATTCGATTGTATACGCCATCTAGCGGTAGAAACTGGAAGGAAGGAAATAAGATAACGTGAACCTTATCAGCGAAGAATGTCTGCCCGGATATTTTAGGGCCTATTGTACAAATACGGGGGCGAAAAGATTGTTTATTTATAATTTAAGAGATCAACACTGCGCGTGTGCGTGTGTGTATGTGTGTGTATGTGTGTGTGCGTGTGTGCGTTCGTGTGTGTGCGTGGCGGGGAGGGGGGTGAGTAAATAATTTTAAACTAATAAGACATTCAGTAGCCTCTTGACTCTTTTAACAATTATATATATCTTTCAATTGAATACATGCGACGGTTTTTATTTATTTATCACTCATATATTACCATCAAAACGGGTTAATGTTATTTAAATCATTTATTTATTTTGAATTCTCTACCTGCTCCTTATTACACCGATTGTTCCGACATTTAAATGTAATGTGAACAAACATCTTGCTACCCAACTCTTGCCTATCTACCCTTCTATGAAGCTGACCCCTATCACAGTAGCCTTTACGCTTCTGTGACAACTTGCCTTGTTGAGGTGAACAAAAGTAAAGATAAAAAATAAATAATATAATATATTATAAATGAATAATACGTAAAAATTAATAATAATAATAATAATAATAATAATAATAATAATAATAATAACAATAACAATCCTGAAAAATGTCCTTACAATCCTGAAAAATGTCCTCGAATGCGGAAACCAACCCACATAAGCAACGAATGGAGAACAAACACATGGAAGCACAAAACAACCACACGAGAGAGGCGCAAGCATAGGCTGACGCCACGAAAATTATGGACAGAGGGTCGAGGAGGGAAAGCGCAAAACCAGACCTCCACTGGAAGAGCGCGGACAGCTCTGGGACCTTGGGAAGGCTTGTTGCCACTCGGGCCCCAGAGGGGACCAATGGCCCTTATCAGCGGGAAATCGTTGGTAGGTGGCTGTTGCGATTACCGCAAGGTCATCAGCGGTGATGAACAAAAAGAGGTGGAGCATACTGGATGCCTGAGGAGACTTGTTGTCACTCGGACTCCAGGGAATACCACAGGTTGTCGGCAGTGGGTGACCACTGACGATGACCAGTGTGATAACTCCTAGTGAGTAAATAATAATAGATTTAGATAAGCAAAATTCAATATTCGAGGTTGTTACTTTTTAAAATCTATTTTTCTGTAATTAACAAAACTTTGTAAATTGTAAAGTGGTCGAGCGTAGTCGAGGGCGATCCAAAGCCTCCCTTTTCATTAGCTATTACAGTGGAGGGAGGGGGGCCACCTATTTACCAGAATGTACTCCACTTACCCTTGATCCTTACATTATAATGCTGAGTGTTGAGAAATGAGGGAGGGCATTAAGTACCACTTTTTTAAGTTTTGATATGATTCAACTGAGGATAGAACGCTCGTCTGTGGGCACATTAGCGAACAAAGTTACCATTATGCCAACCTAGCATAATATATATATATATATATATATATATATATATATATATATATATATATATATATATATATAGTGTGTAGATTTCAATTTTGTGTAGAGAATCTGAATAACAGAGCTCAATGTAATTTAAACAGAGCAAAATAGAATTATAAAAAGAAAAACTATACACACATTAAGGTTGTACACATAATAACTTATTTCGACCCCTTTAATTAGGTCTCCTCAGATGTATAGACAACCACGTCAAAAAAACGTTTTTTTTGACGTGGTTGTCTATACATCTGAGGAGACCTAATTAAAGGGGTCGAAATAAGTTATTATGTGTACAACCTTAATGTGTGTATAGTTTTTCTTTTTATTATTCTATATATATATATATATATATATATATATATATATATATATAGTTGTACATACTCAGCTTTGCCCTGGAGTCTTTTTACTTTTATTTTTATTTCACTTTTTAGCATATTTTATTTTAAACTGTTTTTTTTTCTACGAAATCATTAATTTTTTATAGTATTTTGATCGGTGGCCGTGTTGACAAAGCGTTACCTTCAGTTTCAATATTATATGTTAGCCTGAAATCTAATTTCACAATCGATAATTGTTTTTAGTTTTTGCTATAACGTTCCACTTATCGATCATCATCATAAAACTGAATAATGTAAAAAAAAAATTAGATCAGAAAAATTAGATGAAAAATATCGGATCAAGAGTACAATAAGGACCCCAATTCATTAACACAACACGCGGAACATATTCCGGAAGTCACCGGCGTCTTCCGGTTGACCTCGCAATACACGTGGTCGCTAGTTACAAAACAACTTGTAAATAAAATAAACCAAATATATACGCTTTTTTTTTAACTCGGCTGACTTGTAATCTTTCGTTTTGTAATAAACAAAACAATTTATCGTTTTTTTTTGTTTTACTTTTATTTACTAAAAAAAAAAATTATAAACGCAGAACATTCTATATTTCGTGTTGTGTATTTTAAGAAAAAGTGTATTGCGAGGTCAACCGGAAGACGCCGGTGACTTCCGGAACATGTTCCGCGTGTTGTGTTAATGAACTGGGGTCCTTATTGTACTCTTGCTCCAAAATATCTAATAGATGTTGTAAACTTCCAATCTTAGTTATATAATTCAAGAAACGTTCAGAAACCCAACGTAGATAGGTACTTCATCTGACATATAAAAGCGAGGCTCCAATTAGGTTCGTAGAGTCCTATAGAATGTCTTGATGTTATTGATGGCCGCAATTGGCATAAATATAACTTAATTTCTTCGTACAATGGTACAATTTCCTGTGTCCGAAAGGATAGAACGAAAGCGAGCGTGAAGAGGCAAAAGTGATTCTGTAAACCGGGATCATGCCTGGTGACCGTCTGAAATTATCACTTCCCTGCGCTGATGAGAGCCAACGCTCGAAACGACGTCGTCTTTAGCTAAATATAGCTTAATATTTATATATATATATATATATATATATATATATACACTGTTTTTAAATCTCCGAAACAGTTACATGATAAACAGCTGAAGATCCGTGTTAATATTAGATGCTTACGTTAAGGTCTCCTGCTTTTGTTTCACTGTTAGATACTTAATCCCCCTTTTTATTTTATTTACTTACTATTATATATTATTTATTTATGAATTTTCCAACAAATGTTAAGTTTACACTATTTTGGATTTAGTTAGTTTCTCTGGGAATTTAAACTGCATTTTCCTTTCTTTTTTTTTGTCTTTTTGTTTAAAATAACTCAAAGCTTCTTTAGACTATATATATATATATATATATATATATATATATATATATATATATATATATATATATATATATAAGGAAATGTAGTTTGCTTGAAGCATTGCGTGTAATATGTATTCAGAAGATATTAGAATATGAATGTGGTCCATAATATATTTCGAGGAAAGACCCCTTTATCAAATAGTAATATCTACTATTTTTTAAAGAGGTCTTTTCTCGAAATATGTTACGGAATATGGTCACACACATTGGAGCAATGTATAGAAGTTGAGACTAAATCAAATAAGATTTACTATAATAAAAAGAATCACTTTGTTTTTGTCTGTCTTGGCAACACCGACATATTTCCACTAAGCTCACCACTCTATTCACCTTATTCACTCAAGCATGTTTCAAGAAATTTATGACTATTTTCAACATCTAACAAAAAATGTTACTTTTAGACCGCCATCACAGACTCTCTCAAAAGCATACTCCATACAGATGGTAGCAAGAAATTTCCCTCTTACTTTTATCTACCTCTACTCTCTCACTTAACTTTATCTTGGCCTTTTGGCTAAGATCAAAGTGTAGTATCTGTTCCGATGGATACTGCACCCCATAGACTGGTATTGTATTGGCCTTAGGGGCTTGATTTACGCCGGTCTATGAGTCTGTCCTGTGCAGTTCTAGGAGGTCCACCCTCCCAGGCTTCGCCTCCCCTTTTTAGGGAGGAGTAAGTTTATTGCTTACTGCCTGAGGCGCCCCTACTGGGGAATTCCGACGGGGCTGCCCAGGCAATTTTTAAACCCCACTTTTCCGACCCGACCTTGGGTCACATCTTAAGATAAAAACTGGCCTTGTACCTAACTCCTGGGAAGGAGTAAATCAATACTCTCTCACTTAACGCCGGTAAATAAATTACATCGGATAATTTATAGAATCATCTCTGTACATATTTTATTGCATTCTTCTAATAATTTCATACATAATATACAAGATTCCTAAATCAATTAATAACTATTAATTTCCGGTTTACATTAACGAACTGAATAAATTATTTCGCACATTGATTCAAAATGGCGTCACTTACTTATCAATCTCCTCGAGAAAATCCATTTCAGTTGCGAATCTTCGATTGTTACACGTATACTTTCTTTTTATGATTTATACTTTCATGCCTTTAACACTTCGGCAATTTCATTCATGATACTTCTAAAACAACTCAGAGCGTAAAACGAACACAGGTCAATGGTTAAAAGAAAACATTCAATTGCTCATAGAAATCTTATGGACACCCGTAATAGCTTTTTTCCACGACGTTGGCCAGTAATAAAAAACACACAAAACAGGTAAATTGCTTCAATTTTGACCATCCATACTTATCGAACATTATTCAAACAATCGCAAAACCTCAGAATATATTATTTTTTATCATATGATATTTTTCCTTTATACTTCTCGAAAACTTCGGGTGATTTTTATTTTAGGTAATTGCTTATATTTTCTTCTTTCCTTTCATTTTAACTTTTACCTATTATAACCAACCGCTCTCTACGTCTCTTTCACTCTCTCTTTCTCTCTCTCTATCTCTCTGTCCGTCTTTATTTATTTATGTACTTATTATAATAACAAAAAGGACTCTCTTCTCATAGTGAAGAAGAAATCGTTCTAGACTGCGGCAATTTTTACCTTTATCTGCAGTAGATGTAATTTGGACTCACACCCAAAAGACTTCCCTCTCTTCATTTTTTTATTTACTTACTACAATAAACAAAAAGTTTACTTAATTCGGTTCATTTTTAAGTTTTATAATACACTTAACTTTACAGTGTAGTATCTGTTAATTAATCTCTTCCTTTCTCAGTCAATGAAGTGCTAAACTTATTCTTTTTTCTCCTCTAACGGTGAAGAAGAATTTTTTTCCCCGAAGAGATGGATTTTCAACACATTAAAAACCACAATTGCTTTTTATGGTTGGTAAATTCAAAAAGGGCACTCCGGATTGGGATAAATATTGTATCAACTTGGAAACATTCAAGCATATTTTTTTATCACATTTACTTATAATTTTTGTGGGGAAGAGATTTTTACAAATAACCCACTACTTACAATCGTAGTGGGGGGCTACAACACAAAACAAAAAAATCTATTTTGTTTGATTCAAAACATTGATAAATCCTATTTGAATCACCTAAATTACTTACAGTGTATTTTTCAAAATACGTTATTTGCCTATTTATGGTGCTTATGCAGTTTACAGACCGGACTAACTTGCCTCCACACAAGGACACAGTTAGACAAAAGGCCGGTTTTAAATGTGGAGAAAAATCCATCTCTCCAAATAGGGACACTCCGGATTCGGACTAAAATAAAAATTGGCGCAGTCTAGAAGGATTACTGTCAATAACAAGATTGCGACAACTAGCCATAGCAAGAGTGTTATTACTCAACGTATTGCATAAATTGTTTCAGCTGCTGTTTTACATTAACATTGTAGGGTCTGTGTTCGCGCTGGTCAATCATAAGCACCAAATAATTTAAGAGTTGCAGATTTTGTAAGAAATTTCTTGAGTTATTCGACTTTCCCGGGCAGCGCCGGAGCACGGGTCAGCTAGTAGGGGAAATATAAAGTAGTATAAATGATCTTGAACAAAAATAAATGATGCTGCAAATGTGTAACAAATGACATAACAAAACATAACAATATATGCATCTAAATAATCATAATACACTAGAGAATCATAAAATAATTTTTACTTACCATTATAATGAACAGATTTAAAAGTTTAAGCTCTTGAATTAGGCAGATGACACACCGATAACACTCGCCCGGATTACCTATTTCGCTATTGTGCTGATGCAACATCATACAAATACCTACTAACACTTGCCAACAGGCTTGTTGCAAATGTGAAACAAGTTGCAGTTTGACACATTTTCGTTGAATATTATACTAAATAGGCATTTTGTTGGAATGTCTCATATTTGAAACAAAGGGCATTTAAGGGTTAAATCTTTAAAATATCAATAAAAATAAATATTTAAATGCTCAAACCCTTTTTAAATATATTCTTCGTTGGGATTTTCTTTGTTTTATTTTATTTTTGTTTCATGAAACGAAGGAAATCTATTTGTATTATTGTTCTTATATTGGATGTTATTTTCACAACGTTTCGGTCGATGTAACCTTCGTCCTTCTTCAAGTTCGTCTTGGCGAACTCGGGAATCTCTATGTCGAACTCGCAAGGACCTATGGTGCAACAGATATGTGCTGGGTAATGATCTATTCTAAGAGACAGTCTTCTGGAGGTGGAAGGTTCAATCCCCAGTACCGGCGATACTAACAATACAATTACGAATTACTTAAGACTTCTACCCAATCATGGCTGACGGACCGAAAGCAAGCTACCTCTGTGAAATAAATAAAGGGTTCTGTTAGAAATTCTATACAGATTCCCGAGTTCGACATAAACATTCCCGAGTTCGACAAAACTCTCCTCACGAAGGTCGGAGATTACATCAATCGAAACATTGTGAGAATAACACCAAAGATAAGAACAGTAGTCCGAATACTCCAAAGAATATAAATTATCACTCCTTATATAAATAAATCCAAAACAGAAGAAAATCTATTTTAAAGTGAATTTCGTTTCTTTACGTCCAAATATATTTTACTTATTTTATAAACTTAACCGATAATTACCCCTAGTGACCCCAGATGGAATCGAATAAAAATGTCAATGCTGTCTTTAGATTCTGTGAAAAATGTAACCTTTACTTAAACTTATTTGAATGTTCATACTGTTACCATATCTATTTCTATAACAAACAAACAAACAAACATTGACATATATATATATATATATATATATATATATATATATATATATATATATGAGATGAAATATTGGTTTGAGTTTCCATACAACTTTATCAATATTGCTCTGTATTTATATTGAGGACTCTAACCGGAGTTATCATGAAAAGTACCTACAAATATATATATTCGATCTATCCTAACTCTATTAGCATCAAAACCAGTCAGGCTCATTTAATTCTAATGTATATCATTAGAATTAAATTAGCCTGAATATATTGAAATACCCTATACATAGGCATCTCCGACTCACTCAGACAAATCTCGATATTGCTCATTTGCATATTTATTTATTTTTAAGTTTTTAATAAATTAATATTCTGTAATATATCTTTCTACTTTGTATTGTCAACTTTTCTTCTACATACGCAATCGTTTTATCGATAGTGCTATTATTATAATTATCAATGAAACAAAATAAAGAGATTATATATTAAAAAAATGATAGCGTGTAAAAGCTTTTTTAGAATTTCATTTTCAAGGGAGATAATTTACTTCCGGCTTTAGTAAAGTGTCAAATATCCCTGAGATGCCGAGAACAGATACTACACTTTGATCTTAGCCAAAAGGCCAAGGAACCATAAAAAATATTTTTTGTGACTCAGCATTTTTTAGATTAAAAAAACAAAAAATATTTTTTACTGGGCGGTGTATTGTAGTATCGGTTCTGTTGTCATCAGACTGTCCTCCCAGGAATTACCTCCTCCGTTTTAAGGGTGTGTAGGGGGGGAATCCTCTCAGAATGAAAAAAAACCCAAAACTCGATTTAGTCAGAATATATTTTATGGTGGGGGGGGGGACGCAATTGCAGTATTGGTTCTGTTCTCATAAGACTGTCCTCGCGGGAATGACCTCCTCCTAGTTTGGGTGGACGGAAATAATGTTAGTTCATCATGATATGATCCTCTGTCAGGGGGGGTCAGTGTAGTATATGTTCGTTCACGATAACACTAGCTAAGGAAGAACGATCACTCAAGTTTATAATGAACATGTCTTTTTAACTAGAAAATTATGAAAGTTATTGTTCTTCCTTAGCTGGCATATTTATCTTTGTTTATAAAGATGGCGACTATATTTTTTCAGACAATTTTCATTTAGACCTTTTACGTGGACAATGCAACTTGCCATGGTTTATAATGTTATCTAAATAAATAAATGCCAAAAGTTTTTCTACCTATTCTAATGATATTGACATTAAAACGGTTCATGCTTATTTAATTCTCTGTAGTATATTTTCATTCGTCATGATACATTCCTCCCAGGCATTACCTCCTCTTCGATGAAAAGACCGTACAGAATACGATACCATTTCCTCAGGAGATTACCAGTTTTGTTTAAGTGAAGTTAGTGTACTATCTATTCTGTTGTCATGATATCATCCTCCCAGGCATTAACCCCTCTTTTGATGGGGTGGGGTCAGTGTATGCAGTTCGATTATCATATCATCCTCTCAGCCTCTCATTTGCATATTTATTTTAAAGTTTCTAATGAATTAATATTTTCTAATCTGTTAATAATAAATAAAATACATGCGTTAATTATTTTTTAAATCAATTTGTTGTTGTTGTTATTGCTGTTGTTGTTGTTGTTGTTGCTGTTGTTGTTGTTGTTGTTGTTGATGTTGTTGTTGTTGTTGTTGCTGTTGTTGTTGTTGTTGTTGTTGTTGTTGTTGTTGTTGTTATTGTTGTTCCTATTTACTTCCTCCCACGTATGCATTCGTTCCTGACAATACCATTTTCCCAGGATTATCATTTTGCGTGTGTATGGGGGTTAGTGTACTATCTATTCTGTTGCCATGATACCATCCTTAGATAGAGGGGAGCAGTGTATGTAGTTCGTATATCATGATATTATCCTTTCAGCTTAGTAAAAATATGCGACCGGAGGGAGCATATATTTGCTAATATATATATATATAAACATTAGAATATCCTACGCTAATTAACTCGCGTTGATGTGTTAGCGCACAGCCACGGGACTGTCTACCAAGTGAAAATTAAACTGTCCGAAAGAAATTTTAAAATTATCAGCCTTCAGAGAGTCGACCGTGTTATGGGCGTGCTTGTTTGTTTGGACCTCAATCACGCCCAAGAAGAAATAGTTAATAAAGTTCCAGTCGTGTGAAAAGGGGATCCAGAAGTCCGGCAACCAGTAGTGAAGAACAGTGTTGAACTGCCACGCCTGGGTCGAATTGGTCTTGTGTGAAAGAGTTGAGTTCTGCTAGAAGACGTAGGTGCGTCTGGCGGCGAGTTCGTCTATCTCGGCTTCACCACGATCCTATGCACCTCCTCATATTTCGTTTACTTTTTGTCAAGTGTCGGGTTTTACTGTACCCACTCTCTCTCTCTCTCTCTCTCTCTCTCTCTCTATATATATATATATATATATATATATATATATATATATATATATATATATATATATATATCGTCAATCGTCATCGGGGTTTTTGATCACTTCTGGAAGAGGAATCGTTCTTGGTTTCCGACACCTTATTGGTGACTTTTTTTCAGGGGGTCTTGCCATATATATATATATATATATATATATATATATATATATATATATATATATATATATATATAGAGAGAGAGAGAGAGAGAGAGAGAGAGAGAGAGAGTAAGCTATGAAAATATATTTATGGCAATTAAGCTATACTGAGGCTCCAGCGTTTCATCTCCGGGGGAAATCTTCAGGCTATATTTTCATAGCTTACTACCTAGCTCTACTTACGTATCGAGCACTGTTGAAGTAAATACTGAAAATTGATACATAAAAAATTATATCTCCTTATAAGATTTTATGTGGATACATGAAACAATCATATATATATATATATATATATATATATATATATATATATGCAAACATTATTGGTTACATATGTGTATACATGTTTCAACTGCGACTTTATTCAAAGTCCAGTATCATCTGGTCATTATACATTTACTGAAAGAAATAAATGGCAATTCTCGCACTTCATCTTAATAACTGATCGTACGAACCCATCGCCCCGACGAATTCTCCAGACGTCTGTCCAGCTCTTGTATAAGATTCTATCACAAATAGCTATAAGTGTGTGTATGTGTGCTAATGTAAATGTATGAATATATGTATATAAACATGTGTATGAATCGAAGGCGTATGTGTATATGTATAGATACGTGACTGTGTTTATGAAGATGTATACATTGCGACCTTCACTACTCCGCACTCATCCTACCCTCTAACCAAAACGCCATGCGAAAATGTGATCCGCTCATTGCTTCTAGTAAATGTATAATGACACGATGATACTGGACTTTAAATAAAGTTGCAGTTGAAAGATGTATGCACATACGTAGTCAATAATGTTAGTATAAATAAAAACAATATATACTATAATACAGCTCTATCTGTTATTAAGCACTAGCTTATAAACACTGGAGTTTCATTGGATTAACATCTAGGAACAACCATACACGTACTATATATATATATATATATATATATATATATATATATATATATATATATATATATATATATATATATATATATATATAGTAAGCAATGAAAACATATATGGCAATCAAGCTACACAGAGGCTCCCGTGTTTCATCCCCGGGGGGATCGTCAGGCGTCGGGGATGAAACACGGGATCCTCTGTGTAGCTTGATTGCCATATATATTTTCATTGTTTACTACCTAGTTCTACTTACGTATCGAGCACTGTTGAAGTAAATACTGAAAACTGATACATAAAAAATTATATCTCCTTATAAGATTTTATGTGGATACATGAAGTACTAATATATATATATATGTGTGTGTGTGTGTGTGTGTGTGTGTGTGTGTGTGTGTGTGTATTGAGCACTTTTGAAAAGTATTGGTTTTGTTCATATTGTTAACATTTGAACTTAATTAATATATATATATTTATATATATATATATATATATATATATATATAAATATGTATATATAATATGAAAAATGAAAAGAGGAAAAAACAAAAATTATTTATATGTTAATCAACGTTTCGTCTTTATTTCAAGACTTTCTCAAGATGATTAATGTGAAGAAAAGTATAGAAGTCCATATTTGAAATAAGGCAATTTTACTTTACCGTTAGTGCGAGAAATGGTCCCAACTTTGGCATTGATTCATTTAGATGACATACAACATTATTGGACATAGCTTAAAGCGTGATGTCAAAGTGTTGACCCCACGACCTCATTAGAGCTAAATTGTTTTCAATATTAATCTAGAAATTGTTTGCTTGAAGCTAAATATGTAATCAGTTGTCTACACAGTGCTGTGCTGTCAAAACCGGATAACACTCCAGAGTAGAGAGCGAGAGGAGGGGAGGGGTGTAAGATACTTAGGGAAAACGGGTGGGGCTGGAATATAGGAGACCCCTCGACAACGGAGTGGTCATCTAAGTGCATATCCCTTTCTTATTTGGTACAATAAAACAAAATCACATCCCTTCCGACACGCACACATCGTGCGATTCTTTGAAAAGTTACTACTCACTCATATAAAAATGTGTGTGTGTGTGTATATACATCAGTGCACAAACACGCACACACACATAATATTATTTACTTAAAATTAATATTAGTATATATATATATATATATATATATATATATATATATATATATATATATGTGTGTGTGTGTGTGTGTAAATTATAACTAAAAGGTAAACTTTTAGAGGGTTGGACCTATTGTGAAATAAGGAAAGCTCAATATACTGGATAGAGCAAAAATATGGTACGTCAATGAAAATTAATAAGACCTGCAAATGGAAGCAAATCGGTATTTTCAATTGTTCAAAACAAGTAGTATTTTAGTTAATAAAAACATTTATTTTTCATCTCTTTCTTTCCTTAAACCAGGTTTTTCAAAGATTAAAATCTTATCATCATGATAAGATTTTAATCTTTGAAAAACCTGGTTTAAGGAAAGAAAGAGATGAAAAATAAATGTTTTTATTAACTAAACTACTCCTTGTTTTGAACAATTGAAAATACCGATTTGCTTCCATTTGCAGGTCTTATTAATTTTCATTGACGTACCATATATATATATATATATATATGTGTGTGTGTGTGTGTGTGTGTGTGTGTGTGTGTGTGTATGTGTGTGTGTGTGTGTGTGTGTGTGTCAGATATTCCAAATCGGATGTGTTAGATATTCGGTTACCTTCACGAGTATGCACCCAGGTTTTATCTCCGCCGGCTCTGTGTATCCTATCTTTTGGTCGTCATCGATAACACAGGGATTCCGGGGTTTAGTTTCAGAAAATTTATTTAACGTAACAGACGAATTGATTGTTGTTTTTTTTGTTGTTTTAATGTGCAGGATTTCTAATATATGCAGTTTTTGTTTCTTAGTGATGTGTTCTAAAATGGAGGTGTTATCTACAAGATGTTTTCGGAATTGAGAGCGACGGCAAGAATGTTGGTTTTTTAGTTGTTCGGCTATAACGCAGATAAGTGCATACTTAACCTCCTTGACAAGGTTGTGGTGGTTAAGCCTATGCATATGCTTCTTTCTTCACTGTCAGAGACACCGACTCCCAAAGGACATTTAAATTCATACATTAGCTAAACCCTAATTGAGGGGAAAGAATTGGTGGTAATGATGAGGTTTGAGGTTTTGAATTTGCTATAGAAAATAATCAGTTTAATTTTTTTATTTGGGTTAATGAAAAATATGTTTTTATTAATTATATTTTGTAGTACCTGTTCATCTATATTATAGTTATTTTGTCACTGGTTTCGGTAGGATAATTTTATATATGTATTTAGTGGAGGATTGGATTTTTTAATAATTTGGTAAGGGTTATTTTTAAATTGTCGAATTTGTTCGTCTATGATGTAGTTAAAGTAGCCATTATTTATTAAAGTTTGTTTAATATTGTTATGTTCGCGTTGAAATATAGTTGGGGAGGACGAGATTAGTTTAGCACGAGGTAATAGGTTTATAATAATTTTTGTATCGGAATTAGAATTCGCTAAGGAAGTTAAGAGTACAGGAGTTTTTATTAGTAAGTTTTAAAAAAGTTGATGTCGAGAATTCATTTTTGTTATTGTATATTAGAACATCTAAAAAGAGTGAGAAAGAATGATTGCTGAGTGAAAGACATCCAGGCCATTTTTGCGCCACTGTGCGCCACTGTGCGCCACCGTGCGCCAGATCCTGCTACCACCAGAGACTACACTTTGCACCTGCTTCTCTCTTGGTCGTCAGGAACAAAGCTCCCTACTGTCATGACGTCATCCCGACTTTTGTTTTGGCTCTTACCCTCTTTTTAGAGCCCTCTTACTCTCTGCAACTCTCACTATCTAACACACACACACATACACACACACACATATTGATATATATATATATATATATATATATATATATAATATTAAAAATCGCGTAATCAGATTGAGATAAATAATGTCCTAAATTTATTTATCTTAACTTACTTTATATATATATATACATACACATATATACACACAGAAAAACACACACATATATATACACCCACACACATACACACATTTATATATATATATATATATATATATATATATATATATATATATATATATATATATATATATATAAAGTAAGTTGAGATAAATAAATTTAGTATATTATTTATCTCAATCTGATTTTGCGATTTTCAATAAGTAAATAAATCACATCTTTGAAACCCCCTGGGGTTAATACCCACAAAAACTATTTTAAAAAACGGTTGCTCGTAAAATAATATATTCCTCGAAAGTCTAAGCCTAAAAAAATGAAAAAATTATTTTATTCATTTAAAATTGAATCATGTTTGATTTTCAAATGTTGATATAAAATATTCACATACATGAATGCTTCAAAGATGTGATCTTTTTCTTTATTAAAAAACGTCAAACCAGTGCAGCATATCGGTCAGGCTTTACTTCACTTGAAACTGTCGTCTTCAATAACTTGAAGTATTTTTATAACTCTTCGGCAGGTGATTCGCCCCTCCCTGGGGTTAATACAAACAAAAATTAAAGAAAAAAAAAGAAAAAAGTCTTCCTCTGAAAATGATGTATTCATAAAAAAATTTAGTTTTAGACTAAATAAATAAGTAAATAAATAAAAAAAAATGATTTTATCTATTGAAAAGTGCATGTTTGGTTTTCAAATTTTAATTGTTATATATATATATATATATATATATATATATATATATATATATATATATATATATATATAGTCTAAAGAAGCTTTAAGTCATTTTAACAATATATATATATATATATATATATATATATATATATATATATATATATATATATATATACTACCATCACACGATCTCGACAATACACTGTCTCCACATTACACCAAAAAAAATTTAAAAAATAATAATATTGGCAGCGTATCAGTTTCTTGAACAAATTTGTATTTCATATATATATATATATATATATATATATATATATATATATTTGCATTCCATAGATAGCGTCGATGTTGGGATTTCGCTCCAAAACGGTCGGCGTGAGAAATAGTTTTTAAAAATATATAACAATGTCGGATTCTTATTTTCATTGAAAAAGAACGAATGTCCGTTCTTAATATTTTTTATTATATAAAAAAAATAATAAGTATTGGCAGCGTATCACTTTCTTAAACAAAATTGTATTTCATATATATATATATATATATATATATATTTACATTTCATAGACCATGGTGAATTAATACAAAACTATAATTTTTATTGATTTTAGCAACTTCTTTATTTCTGTATTTCGATGATTTTTTTATTTCTCATTTTACACGCAAGAGTAATTTATTCAAATTAAATATTCATTCATACTCTTTACATGCGTTTCATGGCCAAATTAAGATAAGTGTATTTTTTAGATTAGTCCAATTCTGTCAATATTCATAGGGTTGCAATATATGTTGTTGAGTAACGAAATACATGGCATAACAAAAACACAGGAGGAGAAATACGGTAAAAATCCAAGTTGATTTCTGATAAAAATTCAACAAACTGGAGTATATAAAGGCAAAACACCCACTTGGGAAAAAGGTTATCACTTTAGAAAAAAAAAGAAAAAAGAAAAAAATTCCCAGACCAAATATTTAAAATAGCATAGTATTGGAAGCACAAACAAGATCCTCTAGGCACGATTATACACTGGCTCATACGGGGAATGGTGCACCTTCTTCCAGTCATGTTACTTCACGTAACAGCACTTAGCTGGATACTCCACCAGCCGAGATAGATTCGTGTGCTGGAATCCAGCAAGACCAAGAGACCACAAGAAAGATATACTATAGCATAGTTAACTGGTCAATTGGGGAGAGGTAAATTAATGTTCTTCACTTAGTTATTAACTCAACGTATGACAGGTAAAGGAGAAGTTTAATAGAACACTCGAATATCTATGTACTTCATATAGAGATCAAGGGTTAGCCCCAGGAAGGGGCCCCCATGATTTTTTAGACCTTCGACTGAATTAAAATAAAACAACAAATATTATATATATATTATAATAATAATAATAATAATAATAATAATAATAATAATAATAATAATAATAATAATAATAATAATAGTAATAATAAAACAGACTCCTCACACACATCCCAACAGAAACTATTACAGACCTAAACAACCTGATATATGCTGGGGCAAAATCGGTAAGTATGAAACTAAGAAACGAAGACAATGGACAAAAGAGAGGACCGACAAAACCTGGATGGGAAATCAGACTGGAAACCCAGATCACCAAACTTCGGAAAGAAGCTAAAACCGTGAACAGAAGGAAGGAGGACATGAAACGATTAAGAAGCAAAAATCAGAAACGCAAGGAAAAACTAAATGAGAAACATGAAGAAATAAAACAAAGGATAGCAGCAATAGAAGGAAGACTGAGACGATACAGGTACAAATCAGAACAGAGCAAACAGAACAGGACCTTTGAAAACAATGAAAGCCAGTTCTACAAAAACGTAAATGGAGAAAAAACAACAACAGAGTTACCGAACCCAACAGAAACAAAACAATTCTGGAGCAAGATATGGGAAGTACCAAAAAAGCACAACAAGAATGCCCAATGGTTGAAAAACATGAGAGATGAACTGCAGGAAATCGAAGAAGGAACCGAAACACAAATCAACAAAGAAACGATCAAGAAAACCCTAAAAAAAATGGCAAACTGGAGAGCAATAGGCCACGATGGAATACATGCATACTGGTTTAAAAAATTCACGACCCTGCATGAAAGAATAGCGCAGAAACTGAGCGGATGTATCCATAAAACAGACGTACCAGAATGGATGACGGAAGGAAGAACAACACTAATACAAAAAGACCCCAAAAAGGGAACGACCCCCGGCAACTACAGACCGATAACATGTCTACCAATAATGTGGAAAATTCTCACAGCACAACTGAGAGAACAAATCTACCAATCCCTGGACAATCGTGGACTGCTCCCCGAGGAACAAAAAGGATGCCGGAAAGGACAAAGAGGGGCACATGATCTACTATACATTGATCAAAAGACCCTGAAGGAGGTGAAGAGAAGACAAAAGAACATAACCATGGCATGGATTGACTACAAGAAAGCCTACGACAGAATCCCCCAAACATGGATAATTGAATGCTTAAAGATATACAAGATACCAGACAGGATTATTAATCTCATCCAGAAAGCAATGGAAACATGGAGACTAAAACTGACAGCCGGAGGACAATACCTGTCTGAGATAAAAATACAGAGAGGCATTTTTCAAGGAGACTCCCTATCACCACTACTGTTTATAATAGCCATGATGCCACTCAACTACATACTCAGAAAGTGTGATGCCGGATACAGGTTTACGGATACAGAACAAAGAATAAACCACCTGATGTACATGGATGACCTTAAACTGTTTGCAAAAAACAAAAAAGAACTGGAAAAGCTGATAAACACAACCAGGATATTCAGCCAGGATATCCAAATGGAGTTTGGAATAGAAAAATGTGCACTGCTAGAGATCAAAAAAGGAAAACTGGAGACGACAGAAGGTATAGAACTCCCCAACCAAGAGGAGATGAGGGCGCTAGGAGAACATGATAGCTACAAATACCTGGGAGTTCTGGAAGCAGACACAATCAAATATACAGAAATGAAAGAGAAGATTGGAAAAGAATATCTACGAAGAACAAGGAAACTCTTAGAAACTAAACTATATAGCAGAAACCTAGTAAAAGGGATAAACACATGGGCTGTATCACTAATAAGATACTCTGGGCCATTCATAGGCTGGACCAAAGAAGAACTCAGGCACCTTGACCAAAGAACAAGAAAACTAATGACTATGCACAATGCTTTGCACCCAAAAGACGACACGGACAGACTCTACGTGAAAAGAAATGAAGGAGGTAGAGGACTGGTAAGTATAGAAGACTGTGTGGAAGACACCAAAAAAGAGCTGGAGAAATATGTAACCCAGAACACGGAAAGACTGATCACCACAGCAAGAGACACCAGCCCAACAAACAACCCCGGAAGTACTGAACCCAGAAACAAAAAGACAAGAAAGGAAAAGTGGGAAGAAAAACAACTACATGGACGCTTTACAAGACTCACAAGCGATGAAGCCAATGAAAACAGCTGGGCATGGCTAAGAAAAGGACACCTGAACAGAGAAACGGAATCTCTGCTGACGGCCGCACAGAACAATGCGATTAGGACAAACTTTATTAAAGCAAAGATAGATAAAACCCAGGAAAACAGCAAATGCCGACTGTGTGGACAAAGAGACGAAACGATAAATCATATAATAAGTGAATGCAGCAAGCTAGCACAAAGGGAATACAAGAACAGACATGACAGCATGGGGAAAGAAGTACACCGGGAAATGTGCAAAGAACTGAATTTCGAATATGCAAAAAAACGGTACACACACAAACCAGAAACTGTACTAGAAAACGAAAAACACAAAATCATATGGGATATGAATGTACAAACAGACAAACCCATAACAGCAAGGAGACCGGATATGATAATAATCAACAAGAAAGAAAAATCCTGCAAAATTGTGGACTTTGCCGTTCCAGCAGACCACAGAGTGAAGATCAAAGAGACGGAAAAGAGAAGCAAATATACTGAACTTGCCAGAGAATTGAAAGGAATATGGAACATGAAGAAAGTCAGTATAACACCAATAATCATAGGAGCACTAGGAACAGTCCCCAAAAACATGGAGAAAAGACTAGGAGAAATAGGAATCAAAGGGATAACTGAGACCATACAAAGGACAGTAATGATCAAAACAGCTACAATCCTGAGAAATGTCCTCGAATGCGGAAACCAACCCACATAAGCAACGAATGGAGAACAAACACATGGAAGCACAAAACAACAGAACCGGGGAAAATACAACTGCACGAGAGAGGCGCAAGCATAGGCTGACGCCACGAAAATTATGGACAGAGGGTCGAGGAGGGAAAGCGCAAAACCAGACCTCCACTGGAAGAGCGCGGACAGCTCTGGGACCTTGGGAAGGCCTGTTGCCACTCGGGCCCCAGAGGAGACCAATGGCCCTTATCAGCGGGAAATCGTTGGTAGGTGGCTGTTGCGATTACCGCAAGGTCATCAGCGGTGATGAACGAAAAGAGGTGGAGCATACTGGAGGCCTGAGGAGACTTGTTGTCACTCAGACTCCAGGGAATACCACAGGTTGTCGGCAGTGGGTGACCACTGACGATGACCAGTGTGATAACTCCTAGTGAGTAAATAATAATAATAATAATAATAATAATAATAATAATAATAATAATAATAATAATAATAATAATAATAATAATAATAATAATAATAATAATAATAATATATATGAAGTGATTATGATAAATAAGATTAATTAATTAAATAATTGATAAATAAATAATAAAGGATTACTAAAAAATAAATTGGTCAAAGGTATATATTAGCTAAAGATTGGCTAGGATTAAGGAATAGGTTTATAGCCATAGATATGTGAGGTGATTACTAGGAAGGGAAAAATATAGTAATTCGAAAGCCAGAAAAAGGGGTTTTAAGTTAGCGTCAAGAGAGTATGCTCATAGCAGAAACTCAAATACGACATTTACTTTCCTTATGGAAATTTAACTATATATATATATATATATATATATATATATATATATATATATATATATATATATATATATATTGCTTTTAAATATAATAAACGGAGTCATAGCGTATGAGGCACTATTACAAGAAAAAAAAAGAGAAGAAATATTAAATAATATTTAATCGTCGATTTAAAACGAATAAAACGATCGACTAAAATTGACAGAATAAAAGCTAAGTCCCTAGGTACCTTTCGGCCGACACATTGTCAAGAGAAAACGTCGGCAAATATCGTTTAAAAACGGGGGAAAGAATAATGTGGGGAGGAAAAAAAAGGGAGATTGAATAATGCCATAAAACTGCAAGGTTTATTATATTTAAAAGCATTATAAAATTTTGTACCACAAAACAGTTGTTCATATATATATATATATATATATATATATATATATATATATATATATATATATATATATGTATATATATGTATATATATAAATATATATATATATATATATATAAGATAGATGGACGAAGAGTGATAAACATGCACGAATGTTCAAATTTATTTCAAACTTCGATTGTTCAATGCAAGGTATATTCTGTAATAAGATTATGTTTATTATTCTTTCCTTAAGCTAAGCCTTTTCAAAGATCGAGATCTTATCATCAGAGGAATTATACAGATAGATAAGTTGGCAATAGAAAAGCCAAAATTCAACATTTGAAAAAATATTAAGAAAAATGATGGGTGAAAAAAGTTCGTGTAAAAAGATATTGGGTTTGGCCAGGTGGTAATTGTCCGCCAATAAGGTTTCCAATGGAAGGAAGTTTCGATGGAGAAGAAAACGTTTCGTGGAGGCATCACAGAAAGGCGTTCAAAATGAAGTAAATCCAATGGTGAAAATTGAGTTCAAGTCGTAGATGGAGCTCACTTAAACGGAATTAAAATGAAGAAATCTGGCCATTTAAAAACAATGCTTCCTCGGCCAAGAAATGAGTCGTAAGCGAATGACATTAGCAATGGAAAATTGAAGTAGTTCTGAGAAAAAAGCCCTAAGTTAAGATCAAGGTCAAATTAGGAGGTGGGAAGGAAAGAGTAAGGTGGGGCAAATGGTAGGAGGGTTAGATGAAAAAGCCATGACTGCTGATGAAAAAGGGAGTAGGGGGAGTGAAAGGGGGTTCTAGAATAACGTTATTTTTGCATATGCTAAGTCCGATGCCAGTAGAGATTGGCCGTGGTTGAGAATTTAGGTCGATTTAGGTCAATTGAGTGTATTTATTATTTGAACAAGAAGAAAAGGGGGAGCCGTGATTAAAGACGGGTTTAGGGCGAGAGACAATGACAATTTCGAAATTAAAAGAAAAAGGAGTGTCCGATGGGAAAAAATATACTCATGGAATATTAGTTTATGGAATAGTAGATAAGCATGGCAACAGATTAGTAAAAATAAGGACACAAACACATCATAAAAGCTAAACCAACATATTTTGGTCCATTCGTTCGCCCGTATTTATTTAGCGTAAATGAGCTTTATTAAGCAGAACTTAACATTTTATACGGTGAAGCGTAGAAGGGTGAAGCGGATATATGAGGATGAATTATGTAGTGGGTTGAGTATATAAAGAGAGGAGAAGGTAGAGATGTTAGGCAGGGAAAGAGTAGAAAGCAAGTAGTGGTGGGGAGACGAACGAATGAGGTTGAGGGGTGAAAATGTAAGCAAGGGATTAGAAGTGTTAGGGGAAAATAAAAACGCGAGGTGTAACAAATAGATAAAGCTCGAAATTAAATTAAATAAAAAATATAGACATTGGGCGACAGTTGAACTCATCCATTATCGTATTTTATTAATTAAATATACATATGACAAGTGAGCTACATAGGAACATTTGTATTTCATCCCATCGAAGGAATTCAACCATCCCATAAGCAAATGTTAAAAACAAAAATTATTTACGGTTCCTGCTGCTTAAATCCATTTGTTATTGTCTATTTGAAAGGTTAACACTTATCTCCATCTCTCCCATTGGTCACTCCAGTTTACCTTGAAACTGTTTTTTATTGTTAATCTGCATGGCCATAGACATAAAACTGCAGATCTAGAATAAGAAAACTTGACCACAAATCCTGTTATTTGTTGGGTATTGATTTACTCCTCTCCAGGAGTTAGGCACAAGGTTAGTTTTTATCTTACTCCCACAAGCAAGATGTGACCCAAGGTCGGGTCGGGGAAAGTGGGGTTTAAAAATTGCCTGGGCAGCCTGTCCGCATTCCCCGGTAGGGGCGCCTCGGGCAGTAAGCAATAAACTTACTCCTCCCCAAAGAGGGGAGGCAAAGCCTGGGAAGGTGGACCTCCCAGAACTGCACAGGACAGACCCATTGACCGGCGTAAATCAAGACCCGAAGGCCAAGACAACACCAGTATGGTGTGCAGTATCCATCGGAACAGATACTACACTTTGATCTTAGCCAAACAGCATAACTTGACAGGTGATCATATATATTTGTTTATTTACTCCTCGCGGAGTTAGGCACAAGGCCAGTTTTATCTTCTCCCACAAGTAAGATGTGACCCAAGATCGGGTCGAGCAAGTGGGGTTAAAAGCCAGCGCTCGAGAGGTGAGCACTCTGGCCATTTAAAAATTGCCTGGGCAGCCCCGTCGGCATTCTCCGGTAGGGGCGCCTCAGACAGTAAGCAATAAACTTACTCCTCCCCAAAGAGGGGAGGCGAAGCCTGGGAGGGTGGACCTCCTAGAACTGCACAGAACAGGCGTGCAGTATCCATCGGAACAGATACTACACTTTGATCTTAGCCAAAAGGCCGAGAATCAAAAGATTGACAATGGTTGCGTATAACTGCTCCAGTTAGCGGAGTACCACGGACTATGTGCAGATTTGGCGTGCTGCATATACAATAAGCCTTAAGAAAAAAACATGGCTCTTTCATCACCAGTTAATGGACGACCCAGGAAAAGAAGTTTTTATTGCTTCTATAGAAACACTTATATCCCCACGACCATTATCCCCAACTCCTAACTCAGGTTCTCATTTGAAAGTTTGTTATCCAAATGAAGAAAGTGCGCATTATTGTAACCTAAAATAATACGTTATTTTCAACGTTATTTTCAACGTTATTTTCAACGTTATTTTCAACGTTATTTTCAACGTTATTTTCAACGGGAGCTGTGGTTCTATTTGGAGGGAGAAATCTTCTCACTGCACTGACTGAGATGAAATTGACAGTGCGACCGATGTTAGAATCAAGCAATGACTTTGGACCGTCACAACAACAAGACGATCACGGTATGTGCAGTGAACGCAGACAGTGCACGTTCACATCTGGTGCCGTGACACTAAAGAATGCAGCAGGTGATAGAGGCACACACGCGAGCTTACATCTAGCGTACATGGGACCGGGATCAACTCTGATAAATGCAACAACCGCGAGATGCACAGTCCTAGAATTAACAAAGGAATATAACAACATGGGGCAACCCTTCAAACAAAATAAAACAGAAAGGAACAGCTGAGACGTTACTTAAAAAAAAACAACAGGTCGAAAACAGGGCATTTATCTTCTGCTCATCTTACTTTCTCGTTTTGTCGTGTTTCGCTGTGTATTTTTTTTAGTTTTGTTGTCGTATTATACATGTGGCTATAAATAGAAATTGATAGAACTCAATCATTAAGGTGGGAAGTAGATTAGTTGCCAGAACCCCGATTAGAATACATCAAAGAGAGAGAGAGAGAGAGAGAGAGAGAGAGAGAGAGAGTTACGCCCTTGATACAGGCCGACTGTTGTAATTTCTTTTGGTGAAGGGAATGAATCTTCTTATTATATGATGTCGCGTGAAATCTCTCTGGATCGATGACACTACTGCCCTCCACACACTAAGTTTAGAGTGATGGGTTGTTAATTTCTCACTCACTCAAAGGTCCCATCTAGCTAAATAACTGATATAGATTATGTATGGGAGAGTTATAAACATTTATGACGGAATGTATTACTTTCTTTCTATAATTCATGTTCTGTGGGAAGTTGATTTTAGTTGTGGGGACACTTGGTTTCTTACACATGTGTGCCCAGGGAACAACTGGAAACACCCTGTTGGGTACTCACATTCATATTGCTTTAGAGATCGGGGGGTTGAGATATTTTTAAATGTGAGAATTATTGAAAAGTTTTGGGGAGAGTTTCTGAATTGTGATTTGGTTATTAAAGAGTGGCAAAAGAAAAAATTAGTGGAGAAATTACTATTTTCATGGGCAGATAATGATGGTAATAATGAAAGTTGCGCTGCTGCTTCTGCTGCTGCTGCTGATGATGATGATGGTAATAATGAAAGTTGCGCTGCTGCTTCTGCTGCTGCTGCTTCTGCTTCTGCTTCTGCTTCTGCTTCTGCTGATGCTGATGCTGATGCTACTGCTGCTGCAGCTTCTTCTGCTGCAGCTGCTTCTGCTGCTGCTACTGCTGCTGCTGCTACTGCTGCTGCTGCTACTGCTGCTGCAGCTGCTTCTGCTGCTGCAGCTGCTTCTGCTGCTGCTGCTGCTACTACTGCTGCTGCTGCTACTGCTGCAGCTGCTTCTGCTGCTGCTGCTACTTCTGCTGCTGCTGCTGGTGCTGCTGCTGCTGCTGCTGCTGCTGCTGCTGCTGATGATGATGATGATGATGATGATGATGATGATGATGATGATGATGCCATTGAACGGTCGATACTAAATGAGACAACGGTGGTATTTCTACAAGAATGTGTGTTTACAGAAGTACAGTTAAAGTATGTTACAGAAATAGGCTCTTCTATACATGATGTCTAGAAGAATCCATATAGTCAGGAAATAGGGTAGATTACCATCACAGCCTAACACCCCCTTTTTTAGCTGTGCTCCGTATGGAATCAATACTATTACCTTTTAGGGTTTATTACAATTAAGTCCGTATCTTACATTTTCTTTTTGATATGCGCTGTTCAGAACCTGTTTGCGCGATTAGTATCTCAAATGTGTCGAACACGACATCCATTAGTTCGTCCTATGTTATATTATTCTCAACAACATCTGAATATCATTTCCTCATTTGCTCCATGTGGAACATTATTATTTTCGGTCATTCTATATACCTGCAAACATCTTTGCCTGCCCTTTTCGGTAG
>OY744552.1:23873444-23875944 GCA_963556195.1 Sepiola atlantica | reverse complement strand
ACACAGTGAAGAAAGTAACAGTAAATGTCGGCTGCCGAAAGTCTTTTCTTGGAGCAGTATATCCTCAAGTGAAGGTAGCCTTGCTCGGTATCTAGTCGACAGGGGCAGGAGAAAGAATCATGTCTTTCTTCGTGCAAGCCTGGAAGCTCTCGGCCTGCCCTGCAAATCTCTAAAGGTCCTTAATAGGTCCGATCGATATTAATACGCCCAGGAGTCTAATTGGTTGTTGTGTGACCAAACACCCTCACTAGAACTGCTCTCCGCAAGAGGAAAGAAATGTCAATGTTTATGGCTACTACAAGACTACCTATATAGAATGACTCGTTTACACTAAGCATGAGGTTTCTGCATTAGATAACTCGGAAAATGTTCATATGTCGTTTAACGGATAAACTAAACCTAAAAACGTTCACTCTATAAACGACCAATGCGGAAGTTGTTTTCGGTCGAGTTCGTTCGTTCGTTTGTTTGTTTGTTTGTTTGGGTGTGTTCAGCCTATCTACTTATCTATATATCCATGTATTTATCTATCCATTTATCCACCCATAGATCTATCTATCTATCTATCTATCTATCTATCTATCCATATATCTATCGACTTATTTATCTATCTATCAATATATATCTATATATTGATCTATCTAGCTATCTATCCATCTATCTATATATATATATGTATATACTTATTTATCTATCTATCAATCTATCTATCAATCTATCTATCTATCTATCCGTCTATCTATTATTCTATTCTATCTATTTATCTATCAACCTATCTATCTTTCTATCATTATCCAAAAGCTAATGGTAGCCGTCAACCAATCGTTTCCATAAACAATTATTAAAATCTAATTAAATTCTGTGTATGTATACATAACTATTCTTTCCTTGCTTTTATTTCGATCCCTCCCCCCTCTCTCTTTCTCTCGGTATATGTGTGTATCTATATGTATGTATATGTATGTATATATATGTATATGTATGTATATGTATGTATATGTATATGTATATATATATATATATATATATATATATATATATATATATATATATGGGAAAATGAAAAAGGAAAACCAAAAAATGGATGTTTTTTATGTGTACATCAACGTTTCGTCTTTATTTATAAGACTTCATCAGGATGATAAAATAGAGAAAAAATGTCATGCAAGTACAGATACATGTAGGGTAGACATATTGGGATATATATATATATATGTATATGTATGTGTATATATGTATACAAGTGTATGTATGTATGTATGTATAAATAAAAACAAAAACACATGTTTGCGCGCACGCACTTGCGTACACAAACAAAAACTAACGCACTTACCAAAATGTACACGCACTCCACACACGCGCGCGCACAGACACAGAGGGAGCAGAGTCTGTAATAAAATCTAAAGGACACTCCTACAAGCGAAGAAACTGACCAAAATGTACTTAATCGCCACGCACGAAGATGACCGCAAAGATAAAAGTCAGAAACACATATGCTTTAAAAACACATATGCTTTAAAAACACATATGCTTTAAAAACACATATGCTTTAAAAACACATATGCTTTAAAAACACATATGCTTTAAAAACACATAGCTTTGACCCAAAGAAGTAAAAGATATGAAAACACACACACAAACATGCACAGAAACTCCAAACTGTGAAAAATAAACCTTTTTTTTTTCAAATAGAAAGAATATCTGAAGAGAGCAAAGATGCTCGAAACGCATTATAAAATTATAAAACTATAAAATAATAAAATAAAAACAATTCGAATTTACGAATAGCCTTACTTCTTTAAATATACATTTTTGTCTCGTTTTAACTTCACTACTCTTTACTCCCTCTCTCTCTCTCTCTCTCTCTCTCGGTCTGTTTCTCTCTCTCTCTCTCTATTTATTTATATATATATAGGAAATAAAAAAAGGAAAACCGAAAATTGTGTATGTATTCACTAAACTACAAAAAAATGAAATTGGGATTTACTTTACTTGGCTTCTAAAATTGTCCAATAAATTCGTCACGAAATTGTAAGTTGCACGTTTCCTTATTTATTTTTTCTTTCATTCTCAGTTTTTTATTCGCTATTATTGTACTTCTTCTCCAACTTGTGCGCTTATGATTTTTTGTTGACTGATTACATGCACACACACACATATATATATATATATATATATATATATATATATATATATATATATATATATAATTTGTACCACAAACAAGTTATCTGGTTTATAAATGTTTCAAAAAATATGCATAGCATGCACACATTCAGGTAGTTTACCATAAATACAAATTCTTTTCTTCAGAACCTATATTACCGGGCAACATACAACCGTATGAAAATATATTTATGCCAATTAAGCTATACAGAGACGTCCGCATTTCATCCCCGCGGGTAATCGTCAGGCTAAATATATTTTCATACTTTACTACTAAAGTGTTCTCACTTATTAAACACTGTCGAAGTAAATACTGAAAATCTATACATAATAT
>OY744552.1:23865944-23868444 GCA_963556195.1 Sepiola atlantica | reverse complement strand
CAGTAGATCGTGCTTGCCTAAATTCATACTGATGGTCTGAAACAAGTTTAGCATTAGCGAGGTAACGGACTATCGCTAGATTGATTAAGGATTCAAAGATTTTTGCGAAGAGTGGGAGTAGACTGATTGGGTGATAATTCTGAAGGTCAGTTCTATCTCCAGAATTCTTGAAGACTTGTACCACAAAGGCAATTTTCCAGCTATCAGGGAAGTAAGATCCAGCAAGGCATTTGTTGTAAAGTTTGGAGAAGACAGGGGCCAGTTAATCAGAGCATTTCCTTATTTATATTACTGGGATAAAGTCAGCCACACATGCTTATGGTGTTCCTGATATGAGATGGAGTGATTTCCAGGTCATTAACTGTGGCTTCAGTCCGCAATGAGAATTTTGGGAGACACTGCTTTGCAGAGTCTAAGGTAGAATTTAAGGCGAAACGCTGGGAAAGTAGTTCAGCCTTATCAGTGCAAACGACATCATTGTGGTTTGAAAGCGGGGGAATTGTTGAGTGTCCATTGTTTATCACACAATTGAAGATTTTTCAGAAATCTCAAGTACCTAGTTTCATGCGACTGAATACATTTTTCTGGTCATCTCTGTATATCTTCTCTTCGCTTGACCTATCACAGTCTTACAATTTTTTCTTAAAACTATAAAATCCTGTCTATTCGTAGTTGACTTATGGCGCCTTAATTTTGGAATGCTTGCTGCCTCTGAGCAATAGCAGCTGCACATTCCGAGGTGAACTATTGAAGAGAGATGACTTGCTGTAAAATGTACTCATGTGGACATATCCTTTAATGCCTGCTTTGGCTTTGACCCATTCGGTTAACTCATTTGCGCACTTATCAGCAGAGAAAGAAAAGGTTTCACTCCAGTGGGCGTCACTGATGTGATCTCTGATATATTTCTAATCAGTTTGGTAGTATCTCGTCGTTTTGAGCAACGGCTCATCAGCTTTTGAGCGTGATTTTACAGTCATATCAATCATTACCACAGGGTGATCAGCATTCCTGAGATGACTATGTGATTTCGTTACACAAGTCTCGGACAGTGAGGTCAAGAAGTGATGCTTGCTGGTCCACACGATCAAGGAAACGGGTCGAGAAAGGGACAATCTGTGAGAGCTAGTGTGCTATGGAAAAACTATACGTGGAGTTACCAGCCGCGTCTGTATATTTGGAGAATCCAAGCCAGTCACCGTGGTGTGCGTTAAAATACCCAAATACATGTATTTTGGCTCTCGAGTCGAGTGAGAGTGCTGTGTCTATGATTTCAGAGACAGAGTTAAGCAGGGTATAGTCCTGGGTCGAAGGAGAAGATATAAGAAATATAAGTAACTAATGCTGTTGTAAGGTTAATCTAAAGCACATGTAGGCTTTGTCATCTGATTCTAGCATAGATTGTCTGGTCAAACAGAGGGTGTTCCGAACATAAACTCATAGCCCGTGCATATGTTTGTCAGAGTCTTTACGGTAGAGTGGGAGGTAATCAGTCATGTCAGATGGTGTGAGTAGATTGAGGATTGTAGGTTTGATTCACTTAGTGCTAAGATATCCAGTGAGTTTACTCGGAGAAAGGTTTCTACGTCATTGATGTTGGTTCTAAGCCCCCTGATATTTGTGAATGCTAGCCTCACAAGCGGAGGCGGAGATAGGTGCTTGTTTGGTGCCAATAAACACACAAAACCAGACTATTAATCGAGACTTGATCCAATAACAAAACAATAACAAAACAAAACAATCTATTTATATATATATATATATATATATATATATATATATATATATATATATATATATACAGGGTGGCGCAAAAGTCACGCATTAGTTTGAATCAGTAACAACTTTAACATTTAATCAAATTTTCTCCTTATTTTTCAGAATATTACAGATATAAACATTGATAATTTATCATGGAAAAATATAGCACCGAACAACGAACCAAAATTATTGAACTTTACTTCGGAAACCATCGTTCAATAACCTTAACCCAAAGAGTCAGACCACAATTGATCGTCTTGTGGCAGCAGGGTTCAGTCAGTGATCTTCCACGAAGTGGCAGACCACGTTCAGTACGGACAGCGGAAAATGTAGCACTCCTTGAGGATAGCATTGCTGAAAATCCAGACACCTCAACTCGAAGACGAGACACCCAGATTGGAATGTTCAGAAGGTCACTTCAAAGAACTAGAGCCAGTTATTCTAAGGAGTGTAATGGAAAATGACCTAGTTAGAGCCCGTCTTTGTGAGGCCGAAAATGCTGGCCATTTAAAGGATATTATTTTTAAAAACTACTGCAACAAAATTACCAAGTAAATGTATTATTTATCAGAAAAGCCTAGTAAATTACTTTAAATGTTGTAGTTTCTATCATCTAAGCAAACCAATGCGCGACTTGTGCGCCACCCTGTATATGTTTTAGTTATTTCTTATTTTTGTCGGCGATAATAACAACTTATGAAAGCGATGCACTACCTTAATTCTTGAAAGAGAGAAACAG
>OY744552.1:23815944-23860944 GCA_963556195.1 Sepiola atlantica | reverse complement strand
ACTAAAAGTACTACTACTAATAATAATACTGCTAATAATAATAATGATATTAATAGTGATGATGATGATGATGATGATGATGATGATGATGATGATGATGATGATGATGATGATGATGATGATGATGATGATTCTAAATTACCTTTAACAGAACACCGTCTAATGGGTTCTTATTTCAATCTACATGAAGATATGTATGTGTATATGTTTTATATATATATGTATGTACAGGATTAATGCCTAAAGTAATTAACGATCATTATGAATTTTAGAATACAGCTGATATTTGTAAGGGGTCGTAATGTGGGCTATATTTAATTTAATTTAGTTTCATATAAAGTCGGTTAAAAGGGTGCGGGATCCTTTCCTGAAAATTCAAATACCTCCGATTTTTAAGAAATTTGAACAATAGATATTAGACATCATTTGATAAATATTCCCCAAATTTCAGTTTCTTTGGGGTATTTTGCATTGTTTAAAGGGGCATAATATTTGAACAACCCTCATTTGGAAATTGAAATATTTCAGATTTGCATTCAATTTGATCCATATTCATTAGACACCAATTATGCAAGATTCTCTAAATTTCAATGTCTTCTTAAGACCCCTTAAGTTGCAGCCTTAACCATTAGACATTGAATGAAAAGTATGTGATTGATTTCTACTAGAATTAGAATAAAGATTATAGACATATGGTTTAGTGTTATTGTATCTTTATTTTAATCTGTATAATTGGACATAAAAGTGGTGCAAATTGTTCTGTTTAGGGAATCTATTGTAAAATGAATCAACAAGTCAACAATTAAAAAATAAATAGAAAAAGATATAAGCATTTTATATTTTTCATATTAATTTTTATACACACACATAAATTCATATATATATATATATATATATATATATATATATATATATAGATAGAGAGAGAGAGAGAGAGAGAGAGAGAGAGTATAGTGTAATGCAGCATCAGTGCAGTTCCAACAAAAGAAAAATATTTTTCAACAATTGTTTATTATTTTATTATTTTATCATTTTATATTTTTGTAATTTTATAACGCGTTTCGAGCTTTTCTTGCTTGCTCTCTTCAGATATATATTTCATTTGAAAAAATGTTTTAATTTTAACAGTTTGATGTTTCTGCGCGTATGAAACATTCATACAATAAACCTCTAACCAACCACACACAACAAAACAGACCCTACAACAACCCTGCCCGCCAATGGATGCAACCAAAATACTCCAAGCACTACCCACATCATCAAACAGAACCACCATACAACAATCTCTACCTACAAAACCTTACACAACAATACAAACCCCATAATTACTTACAACATCAATAAATTCTGCCAAGATACTCTAACCTGAAACAACCAACGCACAATAGCAACACATTCAAATATGTCAAAATAAATCCTTATAATAACACGCACAACACCAATTTCCCCGAAAAACAACACAATCTTTAAAACACACAAAATTTATAGAAAGTAATCACTCTTCAATAACTCCCCAAATCAACGAAATAAACAAAATCCCCAGATTAGACAACACAAAACCCAAAATCATCAATTTATCCACATACACATTAACAAGGTAAGAAATAGAAATACTAAAATTGGGCATCAAATTCTTCCCAATTCCCAAAAGTAATATCACGGAATTGAAGAAGGACCTTAAAGAGTTTGAACGTAAATTCAGACTAATAGAAACATTAAATGATAACGAAAACAAAACAAATGATTCATTAGTAAAAAAAACAAGTCAACATATTTTCCCTAACAACCACGCAATACGAAAAGAACTAAACACGTTCTTTGAAAATCTCTGGAACATAAACCCCCAGAGAAAAGCGAAACCTACCAGCAACCTAACATGTAAACAAAACCAAGCACTAGATAACATCCTAAATAATAGTAACATTATTAAAAAAGAAGCAAACAAAGGCAGTGCTGTAGTCGTCATGGACAAAAATTACTATGAATCGAAAATTACAGAGGTACTAGAAAACAAAGATTACTACAAACCAATTAGCACCAACATTGACAACAACACCATTTCAAAAATCACAAAACTTTGTACGACATACAATAAAATACTAACAAAGAAAGAAAGGGACTACATAAGAAAGGGACTACCTAAGATACACAAATCAAATGAGATAAGAAATGCCATCAACACACAGAAACCAGAATATATTAGTGTCCCTAATCCCAGTGACTTTACATTCAGACCCATTGTAGCACGACCAACATGCCCAACACGCAGACTTAGTAACTTAAATGACATATTATTAGAACCATTCACCGAACAAGTCAGGAGCTACATAAGAGACGACATACACTTCCTGAGCTCCTTACCACAAACAGTAAACCCCGGGACAAAATTAGTTACATCTGACGTTAGCAGCTTATACAGCAACATACCCCATGACTTAGATAAACAGACAATATCATAGTAAGCTTGACAAACTTCCACAAATATTACACCCAAGATTCTCCAAACAATTCATTAGTGGTAGCATAGACATTATTCTCGACAATAACTCATTTAAATTCAATAACAAAAACTACATCCAGACCCTAGGTACAGAAATGGGAACTAAAATTGCACCACCATATGCAACTCTAACACTAACCTACCTAGAGGAAATCCTATATAAAAAGATAGAAGAAATATATGGACAAAATATTCAAACTCTTTCATAAAATCGTGGAAAAGATACCTAGATGATTGCTTTATACTTTGGGAACCCACATGGGGGACATACATACTTATACAATATACTACAAAACCTATAATATATATATATATATATATATATATATATATATATATATATATATATATATATATATATATTAGTTTGTTTATGTTATTGTTTTGGCGATAGAGACAAAGTGTTTACTTATTTACGGAGAATATCTACATGAATGCTATGGTGGAGTTGAATTACCACCCTTAATTTGTCGTACCCCATCTATGAGGACATCTTAATATATTATTTTTTAAGTTAATTATTTAAAATATATATATTATTTTTATTTTAAAGTTAATTATTTAATATATATATAGACATCAATGAATTACACAATATACTACAAAACCTACACCCAAAATTAAATTCACCCTAGAACACAGTCACACAGAACTACCCTTTCCTAGATATACTTGTTAAAATCAAAAATAATAATATTATCACAGACATCTACCACAAACCCACAGACACCCAACAATATCTCCATTTTAAGAGCCACCACCCCAAAAGCTGCCTAAAATCTAAACCCTATTCTCTAGCACGTACAATATGTACTATAGTCAGTGACAAACACCTCTGGATTGTCCGGCTAGGGAAACTACGGAAAACCTTAACAAGAAGAGGGTGCCCCTTACAAATAATACCCAAAGGTATAAAACAAGCCGAAAACATAACATCAGAACAATTACGAATCCCATAAAAACGAAACAAAGAACATATATAAGCATACGTCTCTTCACAAAACAATCCAGAACTGTTCACAGAAATAACAAGAAACCTAACCCTACTCAACCAAAAAACCAAACTAAGCAACATATTAAAAACAACGAAAATAATAAAAAGCAATGCCAACCAAAAAAGCTCAAACAAATGTTAACCTCATCCAAAATCAACCAACACATAACACAAGAGGTCACAAAATGCAAAAAAGAAATATATGGGGTTTGTGACATAATAATAGAAGGGAACTCATACACATTCAAAAACCCAACACAAACATTCCCAATAAAAAAAGATTTAAACTGCACCTCCAAATATTTATGTACTAGAGTGCATAATATGCAACGAATCTTATATAGGCGCGACCAAAACACTTAATAATAGAGTTGCTTCACATAAAAGCAACATAAAAATCAAAGAAAATAGAAGGTTATTTGTCTCACCATGTGCACTCGTGCAGCGGAGGTAAATTCAAAATAATGTCCATCTTCCAAACCCAAAACTACTCATATCTTCTAACACAAGAAAAAAACTTTATATCTAAATTTAACCCAGCAGTAAACAAATTATAAAACAAATCAGACAACATACGGACCACACACATCTACATAAAATAAGAACGAAGGTGCGTACATGTATAGACGGGAACCCATATGCATGCACACGCATGTGCATCTGAACATCCACATACATAGAACAGATAGGTGGCACGCATGCAAACATTGATGTGGGCGCACGTGTGTATCTGTCTGTCCATTCATCATTTATCTATTTATCTATCTATCCATCCGTATATCTACCTATTTGTCTATTCATCCATCTATTTATCTACTTACCTACTTACCTACTTATCTATCTATCTATCTATCTATCTATCTATCTATCTATCTATCTATCTATCTATCTCTCTCTCTCTCTATATATATATATATATATATATATATATATACTTATCGATCTATCTATGCACTCTTCTACCTATCTATCCATATACTTATTTGTCTATCTATCGATCCAGACACCTATCAATCCTATTATATCTATCTATCTATCTATCTATCTATCTATCTATCTATCTATCTATCTATCTATCTATCTATCTCTCCATCCATATATCTACCCATTCGTATATCCATCAATCTATCTATCTATATATCTACCTACCTATCCAACTATCTATCTATCTATATATCTACCTACCTATCCAACTATCTATCTATATATCTATCTATCTATCTATCTATCTATCTATCTATCTATCTACTTATCTGTCTATCTTTCGATCCATACCCCTACCAATTCTATTCTGTCTATGGTGTTCATCTCCGCCGTTGCGTTCAGCATTATTTCTTTTTTCGCACCCTCTCAACAACAGCTGCACACTCAGCAGTTTGACGCCTCCCAGAACGTTGGTGACTTTCCGCTGATTTGCGGCCATTTTAAAATTCAGTTGAACAACTCCTTCATTTGTGTTACACATCGCATCTTCTCCAAACACTTGATGAATCTAACGCGACGGCGGAGATGAACACCATTTCAAAAGAAGACTTCCAGAGGTGTTTCCGGCAGTGGATAGATCGGTGGGCTAAGTGTTTACAAGCACAAGGGGCCTACTTTGAAGGGGGTTAGGGTTGAAAATCCGTCACGTATTTAAAATATTTTTCTGACCTAAGGTCGGATACTTTTAGGCAGGCCTCGTATAAAGTTAGTTGAGATCAACAAAATTTGAACATTGTTCTAAGAATTCAAAACCAACTATTTCAAATTATATATATATATAATTCAAAACCAACTATTTCAAATTATATATATATATATATATATATATATATATAATTTAAATTGTAATATGCTGAAAATTTATCAAATGCGAAACGAAGGAGTGTTTATTGTGTGAATTAACTGTTTAGGCGCCAGTTCTCCCATTACGTCGTCGCGCCCAGGAAACCTGTTTAACACAATTTGCTTGTTTAAACGACTTTACCTCAGCAATCATAACAGCTACCTCATGTAACAAACCCATTAACACCGGCAGGTAAGATCGTGGTGGTCAAGTAGACTCCGGCGTCCTGTGTTCAATTCGTGGCCGAATTTTCTTTTCGTTGTCTTTTTTTGTGATTATCTGATTCAAAACGACAAAAAATAATTGGGAAAATGCCAACAAGATATCGTAATTTGTATATCTGGATTATTCGGACCACTGTTCTGATCTTGGATGTTATTCTCACAACGTTTCGGCCGATGCAACCTTCGGCATGGTTCAGGTGCGTCTTGTCGAACTCGGGAATCTTTTTGTCGAATTCGAGAATCTATACTGAATTTCGAACGGACCCCTTTGTAGCGTGTTCTTGTTTCGTCAGCCATGACCGGTTAAACGTCTTAAGTAATTTTTAATTGTATTTTTAGTGTTAATGGCTGACGGAACAAGAACAAGCTACCTTTTAGGGTTTCGTCCGAATTTCGATATGTCGTAAAACAGACAGACCAAACAAATCTATATAATCATACGCTGAGGCAATTTAATGTCCGTACGTACGTTATCACCTTTCAGACATGTCTTTAAAAAAAAATGAGATAATGACTGAGGATTAATCTGATGTCGCTAAGGTAAACAATTCAGACTTTACTCATTTTAAAATGAATTGTTCCAAAATCAATTTCTGTCGTCCCGTCAAATAAAACAGTACAGTTTTAAATGTAACCTTTTAAACATACGTTAGAGTTAATTTAAACGGTTTATTAATAAATGCTAAACATCATTCACCAAAACACCGTAATATAACAATATTAACACTGCTCGAGTGGTTGGCTAAGTCTTTCAAACTGACTCCCCAACTGGTGAATTAAAAAAGAGATTAGCTCTGCACTTAGTTTCGCATTCAAATGAGATAAATAGGCATTTGCAAAGTAAATGATGTAATTTTAAGCAATTAAAATTATCCCGAGTGAATTAAAACATTTTTTATAAATAGATGATAGAATTAAATAACTATATTAAGGAATATCACTGATTTAAAATTTTCGAATGTCCGTGTTTTTTTGGGTGTGCTAACTCTGTACTGTAAAAATTCAAAATGGCGTCCTAAGGAAATTTTTCCCCCATGTGAAAATTTTTTTCTTTGCTTTTTCTTTGTGTTTTCCCACTATGACACACAATGTGGTGCAGGTTTTTTTCAAGACTTTTCAATTTGAAAACTTTTCTTTGTGGATTTTTCTGATGATCTTGAGGTGTACTAGAGCCGATATTGATATAATAATGTTGGTTGGCTCACCTTCAGGGAAACGAGTCGTAAAATACATCTCACAGGAATGTTATGTTTTTTTTAAATATGAAAAAAATAAACAGAGAAAATAAAAACCATGATTATTGAAATATAAAATGAGCTTGTCTTTTTTATATATGCTCTGTAGTTACTGGTTGACAATCATCGAGCTGAATCTTGTTCTAACTGAATACTAATTAAAAGATGCTGATAGTATATGCCAATTGATATACTTCTATCACGCTAGGATCAAATATAAAATACTTATTTTAATATATATATATATATATATATATATATATATATATATATATATAAATGAATAAATGCGAAAGATTTTTTTCCATCTATCCTAACTACATTAACATCAAAACACGTTAGGATTATTTAATTCTAATGATATAAGAACATATTAAAATACTCTATATATTGGCATCTCCAACTCACTGAAACAAATCTCGATTTTGCTCATTTGCATATTTATTTATTTGTAAGTTTTTAATAAATTGATATTCTGTAATATACCTTGCTACTTTGTATTGTCAAATGCTCCACACGCGCAACCGTTTTATCGATAGTACTATTATTATAATTATAAATAAAATAAGATGAAGAGATTTTATTTAGAATTTCATTTTCAAGAGCGATACTTTACTTCCAGCTTTTGTAAAGTGTCAAATATCGCCGAGATGTTTAGAACAGATACTACACTTTGATCTTAGCCAAAAGGCCACGGAATAATAAAAAATATTTTTTTGTGACGAGGCATTTTTAAATTTTAAAAAAAAAATGATTAAATTGGAATATTTTTTACTAAGCGGTGTAGTGTAGTATCGGTTCTGTTGTCATAAGACTGTCCTCCTAAGAATTACCTCATCCGTTTTTAAGGGTGTGTAGGGGGAATATTCCTCTGCCAGGGGGGATCAGTGCAGTATATGTTCGTTCACCATCATACTAGCTAAGGAAGAAAATAACTCAAGTTCATAATAAACATGACTTCTTTAACTAGAAAATTATGAAAGTTATCGTTCTTCCTTGGCCATTATATTCATCTTTGTTTATAAAGATGGCGACTATATTTTTCAAGCCAATTTTCATTTGGACAATGAAACTTGCCATAGGTTTAAATGTTATCTTAACAAATAAATGCAAAAGTTGTTCTACCTATTCTAATGATATTGACATTAACCCGGTTTATGCTTATTTAATTCTCTGTAGTATATTTTCATTCGTCATGGTACATTCCTCCCAGGCATTACCTATTTTTCGGGGGGTGAAGGCCGTACAG
This sequence comes from Sepiola atlantica, assembly GCA_963556195.1. NCBI lineage: Eukaryota > Metazoa > Mollusca > Cephalopoda > Sepiida > Sepiolidae > Sepiola > Sepiola atlantica. The sequence goes on along the minus strand of OY744552.1, from coordinate 23,852,914 downwards.
AATACGATACCATTTCCTCAGGATTACCAGTGTTATCTAAGTGAAGTTAGTGTACTATCTATTCTGTTGTCATGATATCATCCTCCCAGGCATTAACCCCTCTTTTGATGGGGTGGGGTCAGTGTATGCAGTTCGATTATGATGATATCATCCTCTCAGCCTCTCATTTGCATATTTATTTATTTTAAAGTTTCTAATGAATTAATATATTCTAATCTGTTAATAATTAAATACATGCGTTAATTATTTTTTCAATAAATTTGTTGTTGTTGTTGTTGTTGTTGTTGTTGCTGTTCCTATTTACTTCCTCCCACGAGAGCAGAGGTAGGCACAGTGTCAATATTTAACGTGGGGAGAATCCAGCTCCCTCAAAATGGGCACTCTGAATTTAAGCAAAAATGTCAATTGCCTCGGTCTAGAAGGATTTCTACTTCACTGACAGAGAACATAAAAACTAAGTTTAAATTCAGTACAGATACTACATTTTGCTCCTAGCCAAAAGGCCAAGGAGTTAACATGTTAGTAATGATGATGATGATGATGATGATGATGATGATGATGATGATGATGATGATGATGATGATGATGATGATGATGATGAAAAAAATTGTCATAGAAAAGAAATAAGCCTCCTCTAATCTTTCTAAATTACAAAAAAAAAGTATGGTTCTGTAATATTCTTTACGTATTTTTCTTTCTTTTATAATAAAGGTGAAAAGTACAAAGTACCTATTTCGAATTACTCCGTAATATAAAAGTGGAGTATTTGACCAATCGACGTTCCACCCGTATGTTTATTCATTTCATTATATGACCAGTTTTAATGGGGAATTTAATTTAATTTTTATGCTGAAACAAAATAAAATTTATCGACGTTTAATATCTTAAAGACCAGATCAATTAACCTTTTTGTTGTTTTTTTCATAAAAAAAACAATATTTGACGATGTTCATGCACAGTATATTTCCCCCATATTGGATTATATCAAATAACACTACAAGTGTTTAAATTCGAAAAGTCCAGCGGAGAGAATGAGATGTAGATAGGTAGGTCGTTAAAGGCACGAGATGTTGTGAGAGAGGATTCAAAGTGAAAATCCAAGAAGCCACAACTTCAGGAAGTATTTTTAATGGCGAATATTTTCCTCCTCACTCTTTACTGAGCCTGCCTGCATCCACGAGCGTACCTCTTATTGGACTTTTTACCCTTTGGATTTTCTATTTTCGCCGCACCTGAAGTTGTGGCTTCTTGGAATTTAACTTTGAATCCTCTCTCACAACATCTCGTGCCTTTAACGACCTACCTATCTACATCTCATTCTCTCCGCTGGACTTTTCGACACCGGACTTTTTAGCAATCGGACATTTGCTTGCATTCGGGCAAAGTTTTGCCCTGTGTTTCTTTCCCGACAACTTTTATTTTATTTTTTCAAATTTTAAATCTTGGCCTTTACCAACTTATCTATCCCAGCGATTTCCTCTGATGATAAGATTTTGATCTTTGAAAAGCCTGGCTTAAGGAAAATTTAACTTGAATAAATTGCCTTTTTGCGGAATATACCTTGCTCTGAGCAATTGAATTGAATTTTGATTTGGCTTTTGCTTCTCTAATTCCTTTCCATTCTTCTTCATATCTACCTGCTCTATCCTGGATATTGAGCTGTATGCTCTTCACAATAGGTTTTACCTTTCCTAAAAGTTCGCTTTTAGTACACCACTTTATATATATATATATATATATATATATATATATATATATATATTATTTCAAATATTTTTTTTTGTCTTTACCTACAGAAATATGTTTCATGCTTACGCCATCTTCAGTGTATAAGATTATAATTACAGCTGGTCGAAGGATTATAACCCAGTTACAAAGTCACCTTTGACGATCTGCAGCCTGTTATTCAACCCCTCAGCCCCCTCAACTATATATATATATATATATATATATATATATATACATATATATATATATATATATGTGTGTGTGTGTGTGTGTGTGTGTGTGTGTGTGTGTGTGTGTGTGTGTGTGTGAACGTCGAGTTATACAGGGTGTTTCAAAAGTCTTGGGAACATTACAAATGCGTATATCTCATGAACTATTCCAGGTAGAAAAATGAAAATTGTGCCATTTTAAAGCTTGCTTAATCAAGTTTTTGGTCATACTAATGATTTTCGTGTTATCTTTCCAGGTGCAGTAATGGCGTTCTCTAAACAAGACAAGGCATTTTGCGTCCTCCAATTTGCAAAGACTGAATCGTGGACATGTGTTCAGCGTGCATTTCGCAGGAAATTTAAAAAAGAAGCCCCTGAAAAGAAATCCATTGTCAGATGGCATGCTAAATTTGTGAAAGATGGGTGTTTGTGCCCAAGTAAGCGAACAGGTCGCCCTTCAACTTCAGAAGATGCAGTTGAGCAAGTTCGGACAGCCTTTCAGCGGAGCCCCCGTAAATCAGTGAGAAGAGCCAGCAGGGAACTTCAGCTTGCTCCAGCAACTGTCTGGCGTCCCTTAAGGAAACGACTGCAAATGGTACCTTACAAGCTCAAGTTGGTCCAAAAGTTGAAGGACACTGATAGGCCACTTCGCCGTGACTTTTGCATTGCAATGCAAGAGAAGTTGGAAGATAACGGCTTTGATGACCGGCTTGTTTTTAGCGATGAGGCGACCTTCCATCTGAATGGCAAAGTTAACAAGCATAACACTCGCATATGGGGTACTGAGAATCCTCATGAACTTCTTGAGCACGAGCGAGATTCACCAAAAGTGAACGTGTTTTGTGCAATTTCCAAGAAAGGTGTCTATGGACCGTTCTTCTTTGAAGAGGCAACTATCACTGGTGAATCCTATCTCAACATGCTGGAAGACTGGTTAATGGCTCAGTTGGAACAAGCAGAATCTGATGACTTCATTTTTCAACAAGATGGTGCACCACCACACTGGAGTCTTAGAGTAAGGCAGTTTCTTAACACAAGGCTGCCTGGTAGATGGATTGGGAGATCTGGGCGAGGTGATGACGTTCTCATGCCTGGCCTCCTAGGTCTCCAGATCTTACCCCGTGTGACTTTTTCCTTTGGGGCTTTGTCAAGCAACAAGTCTATGTGCCGCCCCTTCCAAGAGATATTGACGAACTAAAGGCTCGAGTAACGGCAGTTGTGGGAACCATTGACGTCAAGATGCTGGAACGCGTTTGGCAGGAAATGGACAATCGACTAGATGTCTGCCGTGTGACGAATGGTGCTCATATTGAGCAACTTTGAAGATTCCCCACAAAACTTGAAACTTTAACCTTTCCAACGGTACCAATTTCATTTTTCAACTCATAATAGTTTTTGAGTTATTAAAAATCGTTTATATATATATATATATATATATATATATATATATATATATATATATATATATATATATATATATATATATATATATATATATAAGGCCTTGGATATAATGACAACCTCACTTGTTCTATATATATGTATTAGCCGACCTTTATACATTTATATATAGATATATATATATACATATATATATATATATATATATATATATATATATATATATATCTATATATATATATCTATATCTATATATATATATATATATATCTATATATATATATATATATATATATATATATATATATAGTATTAACACAGCATGACGTCGCTAGCTATAAATGCATCGTTCCTTTCATTAAGTAGAACGCTCTTATGACGTCAAGCCGCCGGATAAAGTGTTACAATTATCATTGTTTATTCGCTATTCAGCGGTGGCCCAATCGTTCTAGATGTCAGGATTTGAGTTGTAAAATACTCGGAATCCGGTGTTTCGAATCGCATGACCAGTAGTTAATAGTTATATCTCATGGCTGATGAGTCCCGATTATAAAGGACGAAACGTATGCGTACATAGATTATAAACAAAAAACAAACAAATATATATACATACATACATATATATATATATATATATATATATATATATATATATATATATATATATATATATGCGTATATATTTCCTCCTTGTGAGATATTAACAGTAAGAACTCGTACTGTTATCACAATGGAAAGAGACTTTTCTTTTCTCCGTCCATGTGCCTGGCGTCGGGCAGAATTTCTATGTGCAGAGATTCCCTATTGTGGGGCACATTTCTGCAGGACTACCTCCGCGCTGATTGCTACTTGTCCGTCTTCAAATCCTATGTCAACAAATGTTTGTCTTCAACCGCCCCATGAGTAATTAAACACAGTTCATACCATTGATCAATGTTAGTACTACCATAGTGTTCCTCACCTTTCGTACCATTGATCAATGTTAGTACTACCATAGTGTTCCTACCCTTTCGTACCATTGATCAATATTAGTACTACCATAGTGTTCCTCACCTTTCATACCATTGATCTATGTTAGTACTCCCATAGTGTTCCTCACCTTTCATACCATTGATCAATGTTAGTACTCCCATAGTGTTCCTCACCTTTCATACCATTGATCAATGTTAGTACTACCATAGTGTTCCTCACCTTTCATACCATTGATCAATGTTAGTACTCCCATAGTGTTCCTCACCTTTCGTACCATTGATCAATGTTAGTACTACCATAGTGTTCCTCACCTTTCATACCATTGATCAATGTTATTACTACCATAGTGTTCCTCACCTTTCGTACCATTGATCAATGTTAGTACTCCCATAGTGTTCCTCACCTTTCGTACCATTGATCAATGTTTGTACTACCATAGTGTTCCTCACCTTTCGTACCATTGATCAATGTTAGTACTACCATAGTGTTCCTCACCTTTCATACCATTGATCAATGTTAGTACTACCATAGTGTTCCTCACCTTTCATACCATTGATCAATGTTAGTACTCCCATAGTGTTCCTCACCTTTCGTACCATTGATCAATGTTAGTACTACCATAGTGTTCCTCACCTTTCATACCATTGATCAATGTTATTACTACCATAGTGTTCCTCACCTTTCGTACCATTGATCAATGTTAGTACTCCCATAGTGTTCCTCACCTTTCGTACCATTGATCAATGTTTGTACTACCATAGTGTTCCTCACCTTTCGTACCATTGATCAATGTTAGTACTCCCATAGTGTTCCTCACCTTTCATACCATTGATCAATGTTAGTACTCCCATAGTGTTCCTCACCTTTCGTACCATTGATCAATGTTATTACTACCATAGTGTTCCTCACCTTTCATACCATTGATCAATGTTAGTACTACCATAGTGTTCCTCACCTTTCATACCATTGATCAATGTTATTACTACCATAGTGTTCCTCACCTTTCGTACCATTGATCAATGTTAGTACTCCCATAGTGTTCTCCACCTTTCGTACCATTGATCAATGTTTGTACTACCATAGTGTTCCTCACCTTTCGTACCATTGATCAATGTTAGTACTACCATAGTGTTCCTCACCTTTCATACCATTGATCAATGTTAGTACTCCCATAGTGTTCCTCACCTTTCGTACCATTGATCAATGTTAGTACTACCATAGTGTTCCTCACCTTTCATACCATTGATCAATGTTAGTACTACCATAGTGTTCCTCATCTTTCGTACCATTGATCAATGTTATTACTACCATAGTGTTCCTCACCTTTCGTACCATTGATCAGTGTTTGTACTACCATAGTGTTCCTCACCTTTCATACCATTGATCAATGTTAGTACTACCATAGTGTTCCTCACCTTTCATACCATTGATCAGTGTTTGTACTACCATAGTGTTCCTCACCTTTCATACCATTGATCAATGTTAGTACTACCATAGTGTTCCTCACCTTTCATACCATTGATCAATGTTAGTACTCCCATAGTGTTCCTTACCTTTCATACCATTGATCAATGTTAGTACTCCCATAGTGTTCCTCACCTTTCGTACCATTGATCAATGTTAGTACTACCATAGTGTTCCTTACCTTTCATACCATTGATCAATGTTAGTACTACCATAGTGTTCCTCACCTTTCATACCATTGATCAATGTTAGTACTCCCATAGTGTTCCTTACCTTTCATACCATTGATCAATGTTAGTACTACCATAGTGTTCCTCACCTTTCATACCATTGATCAATGTTAGTACTACCATAGTGTTCCTCACCTTTCATACCATTGATCAATGTTAGTACTACCATAGTGTTCCTCACCTTTCATACCATTGATCAATGTTAGTACTACCATAGTGTTCCTCATCTTTCGTACCATTGATCAATGTTATTACTACCATAGTGTTCCTCACCTTTCGTACCATTGATCAGTGTTTGTACTACCATAGTGTTCCTCACCTTTCATACCATTGATCAATGTTAGTACTACCATAGTGTTCCTCACCTTTCATACCATTGATCAGTGTTTGTACTACCATAGTGTTCCTCACCTTTCATACCATTGATCAATGTTAGTACTACCATAGTGTTCCTCACCTTTCATACCATTGATCAATGTTAGTACTACCATAGTGTTCCTCATCTTTCGTACCATTGATCAATGTTATTACTACCATAGTGTTCCTCACCTTTCGTACCATTGATCAGTGTTTGTACTACCATAGTGTTCCTCACCTTTCATACCATTGATCAATGTTAGTACTACCATAGTGTTCCTCACCTTTCGTACCATTGATCAGTGTTTGTACTACCATAGTGTTCCTCACCTTTCATACCATTGATCAATGTTAGTACTACCATAGTGTTCCTCACCTTTCATACCATTGATCAATGTTAGTACTACCATAGTGTTCCTTACCTTTCGTACCATTGATCAATGTTTGTACTACCATAGTGTTCCTCATCTTTCGGCTGATATTCATTCCGTTTCATAAACCATTGTTCTCGAATGGCTGTTGGCCTTGATAAGTTGTGAGCCAATAGTAAGAAAAAAATAGACAAAAGATGACCATCGACCCTCCCCACCACACACACAACCTCTCCAAGCTATTGATGGCCTTGTGTCTAATTTTCAAAAAAAATCTAATTATATTACTATTCTCCTAGAAAATAAATAATTCAATATGTAGTATCTGTTCCCGCCTGGCCCATTATGGCAGAAGTGTTTCGCTTGCTGAGGGTCTGACCTGTTGTTCGGAATAATGGTTCTCTTCGGTTCTGAAAGGCCGTCCTCCCAAGCATAACATCCTCCTTTGGGACGACGGGGTTGGTTTATCGAAAGTTGTCTGAGGCGCTTGTACCGGGTAATGCCGATAAATAAGACCATGTCAAATTTTGCACCCGCCCAAAATGACCCCTTTTTGGTGAATGGTAACGGCTGACCCACCACTCATACGTTAAACAGATTTTATGTCTAACATCGCTGCAGTGGGAATCGGATAAATAACATCATATACAACTGTACTGTCGAGATATGAGCCATTTAAATCAGCCGTGCTTCGTCTACACCTGCTTGTCTAAAAACGGAACGGATTTGGTGAGTTGTGTTGGTACTGCTACGAATAAGACTTGGCCCATTCACTGCCGTATACTACAAAATGGCGCGAAACGTACGAGAAAAAGTAGCCACGTGCCTTTCAGTACGGAAATGTGTAACGAGAAGAAAAGTCAGTTCATTCATTGCTATCCTATCTATCAACGTCCATTAATATCTATCTGTCTGTCTGTCTATCTATCTGTCTGTCTATCTATCTATCTATCTATCTATATTTTTGGTAAAAAGATAAAATGAAAAAAAAAATTATTGCTTTGATTTTTCCATTTTGCCTTTTTATCAATCCATATATATATATATATATATATATATATATACTAGCGGAACCCGTTGCCCGGCGTTGCACGGGAGAAAGTACTACCTATTGCATGACGTCGAATAAAAAAGAAACGGCCTATTGTTGTTTCCCCCCCCCCCTCTACCGTGTTGGCGAATGTTTCAAATTTTAAAAAAAAGGAAAAAGTGGTAGAGTAGAATGGGATCGAACGCTAAAACTGCGAGCATGAAACATGCCTACTTAACAACGGCGCTACGGTTCCAAGTTAAAAATACATGTGAAAATAGGCGAATTAAGCTAACCTTGTGTTCTGTTAAGATTGAGCTTGTGCCGACCCAATGTAAAGCTCAACAATGACACGGTTTAGGTGATTTGTAGTTGATGAAATAAATGGATTTGAGAAAGTTTTCTATAATATGCGTGTTAAAGGTGTATGATTTTGAAAATATAAATGTATCGGGGTCTACGAGTATCTTGGCGCTTATTGAATTAAATAGGAAGTCGATCTGATCAAAAAATTGTAACCGCCATGTTGAATGATTAAATGTTGCAGAAACCGGAATGAATATAAATATAGAAGTTATAGTTAGAAATAGAAATAACGTAATCTGATATTCGCGGAAAATCATCGGAGTGAACGGGAGCGGTCAATAAGTCTTTGCGTATTGCTTTATATTATGTAGTAATATAATACCAGGCAAATAATAAATAAGAACGGAGTTTTTTGTGAAAATTAAACTGTGTTTATTAGTTCCCAGTGTTGATGAGCGGAGTGACAGTACAGAATTGTTAGGGAGAAAAGTTTTTGCTACCACCTATATGGAGTTAGTTTGGCGGAGAGTCGTGGATGGTGAGCCGAATGTAATATTTAGTGTTAGCTGGAAAAAATAATAACAAATTTACTAAAACACGCTCGAGTGAATAAGTGTAATATAGTGGTGAGTTTAGTAGCCTGTGATGCATGTGGTTATTTTCCTATTCTACAAGAAGGTACAGGGGAAAATCGTCTAAACTTTATATATTAGAAAAACAGAAGATATTATATATATATATATATATATATATATATATATATATATATATATATATATATATATATATATGTGTGTGTGTTTTTGACACTTGATTCGTGCATGTCTACCCCCCCTCCTTCCCTCTCGATCTGAATCAACAGACGCCCTATCTTTCTCCTTCTTTTCCTCTATGTGTCTACCTTCCCACCACCTCTCCCCTCATCATTATTTGTTCCTCTTTCCACCTTATATTTTTATTTATTTATTTATTTATTTATTTGCCCTGTTTGTTTCAGATTCTAGATTTTAGATTTTTTGTTTTCTGTTTTTATTTTTTAGATTTTTTAATTTTTAATTTTTAATTTTTTAATTTTTTAACGGCCTTAATTTTTGAAATGTTAAATTTCTTTCCTTCTTCTCTTTCTCTATCCCTCCACTTCATTCTCTCCAAATATGATCTGAGGTTAAGATCGGATTCTAACTCATCCTGATGAGATCTCAGTTTATAGTAACTGTTAATCGATAACATCGACATGCCAGTGTCGCAGATTTTGTACATGTCTGTGTAAATAAAATTATTATGTATATATATATATATATATATATATATATATATATATATATATATACTTAAACAAAAGGCAAAATAGAAAAATCAAAGCAATTATGTTTGTTTTTCCATTTAAATATATATACATATATATGTTTATATATATATGTATATATATATATATACATATATATATATATATACAGGGTGTTTCAAAAGTCTTGGGAACATAACGATTTTCTATAACTCAAAAACTATTAGGAGTTGAAAAATGAAATTGGTACCGTTGGAAAGGTTAAAGTTTCAAGTTTTGTGGGGAATCTTCAAAGTTGCTCAATATGAGCACCATTCGTCACACGGCAGACATCTAGTCGATAGTCCATTTCCTGCCAAACGCGTTCCAGCATCTTGACGTCAATGGTTCCCACAACTGCCGTTACTCGAGCCTTTAGTTCGTCAATATCTCTTGGAAGGGGCGGCGCATAGACTTGTTGCTTGACAAAGCCCCAAAGGAAAAAGTCACACGGGGTAAGATCTGGAGACCTAGGAGGCCAGGGCATGAGAACGTCATCACCTCGCCCAGATCTCCCAATCCATCTACCAGGCAGCCTTGTGTTAAGAAACTGCCTTACTCTAAGACTCCAGTGTGGTGGTGCACCATCTTGTTGAAAAATGAAGTCATCAGATTCTGCTTGTTCCAACTGAGCCAGTAACCAGTCTTCCAGCATGTTGAGATAGGATTCACCAGTGATAGTTGCCTCTTCAAAGAAGAACGGTCCATAGACACCTTTCTTGGAAATTGCACAAAACACGTTCACTTTTGGTGAATCTCGCTCGTGCTCAAGAAGTTCATGAGGATTCTCAGTACCCCATATGCGAGTGTTATGCTTGTTAACTTTGCCATTCAGATGGAAGGTCGCCTCATCGCTAAAAACAAGCCGGTCATCAAAGCCGTTATCTTCCAACTTCTCTTGCATTGCAATGCAAAAGTCACGGCGAAGTGGCTTATCAGTGTCCTTCAACTTTTGGACCAACTTGAGCTTGTAAGGTACCATTTGCAGTCGTTTCCTTAAGGGACGCCAGACAGTTGCTGGAGCAAGCTGAAGTTCCCTGCTGGCTCTTCTCACTGATTTACGGGGGCTCCGCTGAAAGGCTGTCCGAACTTGCTCAACTGCATCTTCTGAAGTTGAAGGGCGACCTGTTCGCTTACTTGGGCACAAACACCCATCTTTCACAAATTTAGCATGCCATCTGACAATGGATTTCCTTTCAGGGGCTTCTTTTTTAAATTTCCTGCGAAATGCACGCTGAACACATGTCCACGATTCAGTCTTTGCAAATTGGAGGACGCAAAATGCCTTGTCTTGTTTAGAGAACGCCATTACTGCACCTAGAAAGATAACACGAAAATCATTAGTATGACCAAAAACTTGATTAAGCAAGCTTTAAAATGGCACCAGTTCCCAAGACTTTTGAAACACCCTGTATATATATTGGTAAAAAGCCAAAATTGAAAAATCAAAACAATTACGTTTGTTTTTCCATTTATATATATTTATATATATATTTATATATATATATTTATATATATATATATATATATATTTATATATATATATATATATATATATATATATATATATATATATATATATATATATCATCCGACATTTATAAATATATATATATAGAGAGAAATATGCCTTTTCACTAATATATACATCGTATAAAAACATGTTATAAACATCGATCAAAATAACTTGGTCCAGTTGTAATTATGTATGTGTGTTTTTATTTCGACTAACCCTAACCCTAACCCTAACCCTAACCCTAACCCTAACTGCCCTCACTCTGATTTAAGGCAAATTCTAGTTAATAACACAAAAATAATACATTCCGATACTAATTTTAATTTTTTTAAATACTCGAAGCTATATAAAAACACAACAACCTAAAATTAATAACATCTCGTAAAAACGAGTGACAACATTTTAAAATGCTTAACGTTATGCGATTTTATTCTGTGATGCCACTCTAGCGTCGCTAAATCTAAATTGTTAACGACTTTCCTCTAAGAATGCGAATAACGTTGTCTGCGCGTTTCTCCGCCGTCTTTTTAAAAATTCTCTTTTTTCTCCAGCTTTTTTATTCAGTTGCTTTAGATACCTGAGGATGATTCGACGAAGAACTGAAAACGTTCGTGAAACCTATGAGGCATTTAATAATTTTGGGGATTTTAATACAAAAAAAGACCATCAGAAAAATTGAAAATATAAAAAAGGTATTATTAAACAGACGATTTATTTTTAACACTGTTGGAATATATATATATATATATATATATATATATATATATATATATATATATATATATATATATTAAGTGCTGACTTGAGGCACTTGCTCGTCTAGCCGCATTGAAGAGCTGTGATACAGCGAAACACTTTGTGGGTATATAAATATATATATATATATATATATGCATGTATATTATAGATATTCATTTACTTACTTCCAAGAATTTAACATAAGCAACACATTTGTGTACGATTGTTTCTGAGACGATATGGATCTTTAAATTTTTTTATTGATATTAAGTCTCATAATCAGTACAGGAGATAAACACCAAGTTTGAAGTTAATATGTATTACAATGGATCAGGACAACATTGGTTCCGTCGGTTTCAAATTCGACGGTACTAATGTTGTTTTGATTTTCTGTAATATATATATAAATAAATATTAAGCTCCTACTTTTAATTGCTTCTTTATAATCAAGCATTCTGCTGGGGTTCTCTCTGACTGGTCTTACAAAGATATATATATATATATATATATATATATATATATATATATATATATATATATATATATATATATATATTATAGTCACTCTTTCTCTGTGTGTGTGTGTGTGTGTGTGTGTGTGTGTGTGTGTGTGTGTGCGTGTGTGTGTGTGTGTCCGCCTGATCTTTGTGGCTTATGTTCACCCAAACCGCTGGACATAATTGCTTGAAAATTGGCATGTGGACAACTGACCTCTCAGTAAAGGTCGTAGGCTATAAAAAAAATACACCACTTCAACGCTGGGGTCCCCCCACTGAAAACTGTTTTCCCTTAGATTCAAATGAAATATAAACCATAGGTAAATGACCAAAAATGATGTCTATTCCCAAAATTTCAGCAAATTTTTATAATATTAAGATGGTACTCGGGGGCACGACCCCTCCACTGAAAACTGCTTTTCGCTTTGATTCAAATGATATATATATATATATATATAATAAAGGAGAACACCTCTTTGTCTGTGCATGTCTTCCTCTAAAATCGAAGACATACTAGTAAGTGTACTTTCAATATAATTGTATTCACAGGCACAATTTGCATGTGAACATAATGGAAGTATTTTTGCGTCTCTGGCTGCCCCTTAATGAAGCTTATGACAATTTTCAAACATATTACACAATGAAATTAATGTATTTATTAGCGTTAGTTTAAGAGTATTAACATCTATCTGAATAGCTCGACACAACTAAAATAAAAAGAACGTATAGTTAAAAAAGTGTAAGATTAAAAAATAAAATAACGATGAAGTCGTGATTAACACCCGCATAACAAATTAGATTCTGTTTTTGAGACGATTATGTGCGAACACCTTGAAAAACGGAAAGAAGAAAAATAGTTTAGAATTTAGATTAGGGTGATCAATTTCGTATATATTTAACGTATGATTTGGGAGATGACAGCTAGATGACAGCATGAAGGTTACTGTTAAAGTAAACTAATCCTATCATGATGCTGCATATGATGCTATCCCACACTCTAACCTAGGCAACACCGGGTAGCTCTGCTAGTATATAGTTTTATATATATACCATTGGAGAGCCATGAATATTATAACTGTCCTGTTTTTAAATCTCCGAAACAGTTACATGGTAAACAGCTGATGATCCCCGTGTTAATATTAGACGCTTAAGATCTCTTGTTTTTGTTTCACTCTTAGATAATTACCCCCCCCCCCCCGCCTTTTTTTAATTTTTTTTTTTTTACTTATATTTTTTCATTAATTTTCCAACGAATGTTAAGTCTACAATATCTTGGATTTAGTTAGTTTGTCTGGGGATTTAAACTGCATTTTACATGTTTTTAATGACTCAGAGCTTCTTTAGACTATATATTGGGTATTTAGATCTCTATGGCTAGGTTTCCTTCCTCTTATCTAATTACTTTTCTGGTACCAAAGGTACTTAAGCTTTATTTTTTATTTATTTTTTAATGCAACTTTAATTCCTATATAATTTTATTGCTCGCTACCATATTGCAGAATGGTTCTTGGATGTAGTGTTTAGATAGTATTATTATTATTTGTATTTTTATATATTTTTTTATTGTTTTAATTAATGTTATTTGATATGCAAATTATTATATCATACGGTAGTCTTAAGGGTAATATATTAGTATTATTATTTTATCATTATTATTATTTATTCATGTATATATTAGTGATATTTTAAGCTGAATTATTTCGACACTTGATTATTGGGGAAATGGTCGTATAATCAGTACCATTGGAGAGCCATGAATATTATAACTGTCCTGTTTTTAAATCTCCGAAACAGTTACATGGTAAACAGCTGATGATCCCCGTGTTAATATTAGACGCTTAAGGTCTCCTGTTTTTGTTTCACTCTTAGATTAATTACCCCCCCCCCCTTTTTTTTTTTTTTTTTTACTTATATTTTTTCATTAATTTTCCAACGAATGTTAAGTCTGCAATATCTTGGATTTAGTTAGTTTGTCTGGGGATTTAAACTGCATTTTACATTTTTTTAATGACTCAGAACTTCTTTAGACTATATATATATATATATATATATATATATATATATATATATATATATATATGTGTGTGTGTGTGTGTGTGTGTGTGTGTGTGTGTGTGTGTGTGTGTGTGTGTGTGTGTGTGTGTGTAAAATTAGTTTATGGAAGTGCGGATATGCAAGTGTACATGCTAGTAGAAATAAAGACACAAACACATCATTACAGTAGTATGTTGTTATTTCATCGTAGAATCAGACTGGATTCGATCACGCATCGTAATATATTAATAATTGTGAATGTTTTTGCCTTTGGCGTGTCAAAATAATAATTATTAGAAAACATATAGGTAACCAACGAGCTTTAAGTATCTCCTAGCTTGGTTGCCCTGTTATGTTCATATATGTTCGTTTTTTTTCTTTTTTAAACACGTTGAGTGTCACAAAAATAGATGTTGTCATAGTTATGACAGGGTATAGTATATATTCCCGCGTGTGTAGGAAATGTGTGTTCTTTGTTTCCGTGTCTTTTAATATGGTTTTCTATAGTGAATGGTTTTAGAATGGTGTTAGGAAAGAGTGGAGAAAAGATTGGATTGTGTGTGTTGTGTGTGTTGGTGGGAAGGATAACGTTTCTTGGTGTGAACGGTGTGTTGCTGGGAGATTTAGGACGAGTTAAAATGTATCTGAATAGCATTTTACTTATTTTGGGGGTATTTTAGTGTTTTGAGGGTGGATTCTATTTTGTTGTACTCATTAATAAGAAATTCTGGGCTGCAAATACGTAGAGTTGTTATTTATATGTACTGATTGTAGTGTGAGTAGAAATGAATATAATCGTTTTTGTTTGTGGGTTTTTGGTCGACTTGATATGATATTATATGTTGTTATTTTTGTGGGTGACAATGTCGAGAAATGCTAAGGAGTTGCTATGTTCAGTCTTGAAAATGAAATGCATAGAGGTTTCAACTTTGTTGAGTATTTGTGCGAGAGTTTTTATTTTATGATCGTTGGGGAGAAAAATTAGAATATCGTTAATATATTTAATCTAAACGGCGTTTTGGGAATACTGTGTGTAAAAAGACCTATCCCAAGAAATTCCAAAAAGGTATGCTAATATGAGACTGGCGGGGTTTCCCATTGGTAGGCCGAATTTCTGTCTGTAGTAATTGTTATTATATTTGAAAACGGTGAGGGAAGTGATGTTTCTGATAATGTCTATTATACTATGATTTTGGTGAAATGTATTATGTTTAGGTGTTTAGCGAAAATGTTTATGCATGTACAGGTATGTTAGTCTATAGTGAAGTAATATTGCGGCTATTCATTGTGGGGGTTAGTAAATTTATATCTTGTAGTTTTTAGGGGGCTGAATTTTTTATGTGTGCTAGGCGCCGAGTAAGGGACTAAGTATTATTGCTAATGCTTTTGCGATGTTGTGTAAAGAACTACCTTAACTGAATATAATGAGACATAGGGAAATGTTATGTTTGTGAGTTTTGGCGAGACCGTAGAGTGATGGGGCATTTTATAAGCAAAGTCCATTCTTTTGAGATTTCATGATGTTTTTGAAAAATATGTTAAATTTCTCATTGTTTTTGTTGATTTGTTGGATAATGGCCCTATGGGTATCGACGTATCTGTTGGGAATCGTTGGTTTGACCTGCGCGAATTAACGCGGGTGCAGTCGAGTGCAGACTAGGGGCTGTTCTCACAGCCAGTGCTAACAGACGTGACAAGGTTACCGTGTGACGAGACCCCAGATCAAGGGTCAGTTTGCACCTGCGAGAGGCTCTGTGACGTCACGGGCCTTGCGTGGGAAACGGAGGGATCCGTGACGTCACCCGTTCTTCGTGAGAAGCGATTTTCGCAAGTCTGGTTATTGGAAGCAAACCGATGAGACGTGATTGTTAAAATGTAGTTTACAACAGATAAGGGAAATATTTCCCTAAGGAAATACAAGCGAAGAGAAATCCTTTCCCCCTTTCTCTATGAATGGTTAAGAAAATAATTGTTAACTAACTACGATAAAGTAGTGATTTGCTCTCTCCCTCTCTCCCTCTCTCCCAAATGACTCCCAGTTGAAATAACAACGCTTGTAATAAAATGAATTAAATTTAAAGAAGAGTTTGTCTTCGGAGTGCGTTATGAGGCTTTTGTTGCAGACAACGGACGGCGTGGTTCACGGCAGTAAGAAAGAATTCATTCACTAGACGACACGACCATCCTCTACAGGCGAGGGAAAAATCTAAGGTATGCAACAGATGGTGTTATGATCCGTGTGTTCATGTATCGTGTGGTTGTTTAGGATGTCCTTTATTTTGTTATGATAGTTCTGTTCTATTAGAAAGTCGATGCGTTCTGTCTTGTCTGTGGGAGAAATGATGATCTTTCGTATGGCGGCTAGATTATTCAGGGCTGTCATGCAGCATTTGGAGATAGTCTGTTCTTGAGGTGTGGATGTAGCGGGGAAAGTGAGGCCTTGGATAAAGGCTTTGGTTAAGTCAGAGGTTTTGTTCTTATAGCTGTGTAGAATGCTTTGAGTGGTGTAGTTTTTTTTTATACCTGTAGCGAATTTGAGGCCAAAATTCTGAAATAATTCTGTTGTTGTTTTCTGTTTTCAAAATGTTTTCATGGTATTCACACGTAATACCCAAACTTTTAACATTTTTATTTCTGCGTTAGAAATAAAGTATTTAATTAGTTCGATAATTTTAAAGTTACTTATTTAATTTTCACGGGAAAGTTAAACACAAATAACATTTTTAAAAAGAACGTATAGTTAAAAAAAAAGTATCAGATTAAAAAATAAAATATGGGTAAAGTCGTAGATTAACACCCCCCATAATAAATTAGATTCTGCTTTTTGGGTCGATTGTGTGTGAACACCTTGAAAAATAGAAAGAAGAAAAAATAGTTTAGAATTTAGATTAGGGTGATCAAGTTCGTATATATTTAACGTAAAATGTTCCCCAATTCAATGTTTTTAGGTTAGTTAAACAAATTCTTTTACCACTAATCCTAAGTCCGAGTTACAAGTTCAGAAAAACATACGTAATCGCCTAAAAAGTAGACCCGGTCCCCCCACCAAACAACCCGGAAATGGGGGATCATTTTATATTGAATTTATATGCGAATATTTGCCCCTACTAATTCTAAAATAATCGTTTCTCTTTTCTTTTCTTTCCGTCAAGCTTTTCAGGGTGTTCAGACGTAATCACCTAAAAAAGGTAGAATCTAATTTTGAATGGGTGGGAGGTGGGGTTATTTAGCGGAGGATGATATTTTATCGTAATTTGGACGGATCGGTACTACTAAACTTTTGTTTCGATTTGTCCATGAGAATAGTGAAAAGTTGTTTGTAAACATTAAGCGATTGTTAAGTTTGTTGTTAAACTTTAAAATAACGCATTTAATTAGCAATTTTTAAAAAGTAATTTATTTATTTTTCATAAAAAATGTAAAAACTGCATAAACAGGACGAGAGGGGTGGAAGGAGGAAGCGAGTAAGATGGCCACACTCTCCAACTCCTCCTTTCTCTTTTCGATTATGCCTCGCGTGTAGCTAGCGCTGATAGTAAAAACTTAACGGTTTTTAGTTATTTATCCGATTAATTTATTAAATAACTTTAATTAATTACTGTTAATATCGACGAAACTAGTGTATATAGATAGTAACAATAAGCCCATGCAATAATAAATTAATAGTACCAAACATTAATTAACTATGAACTGTTTAAAAAATAGTTATGCAAATAAGGCCTCCGAATGTTTATCTTTTAATCGTTCATCTGACATATATAGAGAGAATCTGAAAACATTTTGATGTATTATTGATTTGAATAACATAAAACTGTTTTAATGGTAATATAGAAGTGACAAATGAAAAAAATTCGCATTTCTTCATTTATATATACTAGCAAAAATATGCTTCCTCCGGTCGCATATTTTTGCTAGGCTGCGGCGTCAGAAATGAACGCTCACGCGTAAACCGATGGAGCCCCAGTCATATTTCTTGGGTGGTTCGACATTGATTTTCTTTGTTTCTAACCAAAAATACTTTTAGTTAAAAAAAGAGAAAAACAAAAAAAACATTTTTTACCCCCCCCCCCCTATTTTTTTACCCTCTCCCATGTATACTAATATTTTCAGTTAAAAAAAAAAAATTTACCCCCCAATTTTTTTTTTACCCTCCTCCATGAATACTAATATTTTCAGTTAAAAAACGAAAAAAAAATTTTTTTTACCCCTCCCCACCCCCAATTTTTTTACCCTCCCCCATGAATACTAATATTTTCAGTTAAAAAAAGACAAAAAAAATTTACCCCCCCTAAATTTTTTTTTTACCCTTCCCCATGAATAGTAATATTTTCAGTTAGAAAAAGAAAAAAGAATAAAATGTTTACCCCCTCCCCCCCCAAAAAAAAATTTTTTACCCTTCCCCATGAATAGTAATATTTTCAGTTAAAAATAAAAAAATTTTAACACCCCCAATTTTTTTTTTACCCTTCCCCATGAATAGTAATATTTTCAGTTAAAAATTAAAAAAATTTACCCCCCCCCCAAATTTTTTTTTACCCTACCCCAAGAATACTTATATTTTCAGTTAAAAAAAGAATAAAAGAAAATTTTTACCCCCCCTCAAAAAATGTTTTTTCACCCTCCCCCATGAATACTACTAAATTCAGTTAAAAGAAAAAAAAAT
The DNA here is from genome assembly GCA_963556195.1 of Sepiola atlantica. Taxonomy (NCBI): domain Eukaryota; kingdom Metazoa; phylum Mollusca; class Cephalopoda; order Sepiida; family Sepiolidae; genus Sepiola; species Sepiola atlantica. The sequence continues at coordinate 23,834,074 of OY744552.1, read as the reverse complement.
TTTTTAACCCCCCCCCCCCCCAGGAAAAATAGGCTCCTCGGTCATATCAAAGAACTCGTGTTTAAATATGCTATTGAATGCGCCTACGTCATATCAAAGAACCAGTTTTGTTATTCTTCCAAAATGGTTACCCATTTAGTAATGGCCAAGATATTTGTTGCTTAACTTCAATTTACAATAAAACACCTTGTCTTATCAACGTAATGAATATGAAGAATGATAATGTGAAAAAATCCTTTCACAATGACGTCACTTCCGGAAAGAACCGGAAGGATGAGTCAGCAATTTAGTTTTCCAAAATGGTCACCCATTTACTAATGGCTGGGATATGCCTTATTTACTTTTAATTTACAACAAAACACCTCGTCTTGACAATGTAATGAAAATAAAGAATTATAATGTGAAAAAAAATCCTCTAAAAATGACGTCATTTTCGGAAGGGTGACTTAGCAATTTTAACAGTACTCGCCATTGAAAGTATGGTTTAGAAAACACGCGGGTTTACGAAGAAAATGGCTTTAATTAATTGTATGAATAAGTTTTATTAATATACCCTTATCGGAAAATATTGTAAATACATATGTAAATTTGATAATAGCAGTTATAAGTGTATATTTGTAAATATGAATTTAATTGGAGGTTTAAAGGAATGTATTATGTAAATGACTCAACCCGTCTAGTGTCTGAACGACTTTTTGTATGGTCTTGAAATTTCGTTCTTCTTTGTTTATTATTATATGTAATCTAATGTTATTTAATGTTATCTAATCTAAATTAATTGATTAATAGTTTCCTAATTCTAAAGGTATACAAATATTATGAACGCTGGCGGACTTAGTAAGTAGTCATACTGGAGTTTCGGCTTCAGACAGACAGACAGATACATAAACTCCATTATCAATATATATATATATATATATATATATATATATATATATATATATATATATATATATATATATATATTAATTATGAAAATATATTTATGGGGAAGAATTTGCAATAAATATATGTGTATACATTACTACTAAGATCTACTCACGTATTGAGTACTGTTGAAGTAAATACTGAAAATTTATACACAGTATATTATATCACCTTATAGTATTTTATGTATATATATATATATATATATATATATATATATATATATATATATATATATATATATATGCCACCAAATAAAATATGTGTGTGCTTTAACATAGGAATTTATTTCTCACGGTATATGATGAAATATATACTTTTATATGAGGTGCGACGCTGCTTTTTTGTTGCTGATAATTACGGGTGCGTAAATAATATCATTAAGTAAACAATTTAGTTCACTGGAAAGCAATAAACAATGAAAAGCCACAAAGTAAAAAATGAAACTCATACAGGATTGTGCCTGTGTTTCAGAACAAAGACCACATAACGCGGGTGTCACCTTAGATCGCTTGACTAATGAACAGTTAAAGAAATTTCTAATATTCAAATCTAAACAAATTTATATGTCAAAAAATAAACAGCATCCTAGCAAATCTCAAATGTTAACAAGATGTTGTCAAATATTATCTTACGGTCTTTCAATTAGTGACCTCCGCATCCATATTGACGAGATAATTTGACACCCACAACCATACTTTGACCACTCATTGGCCAAATACAACGTCTATGTAAGATGGTACATTAACCTAATCTTTTGGCCTTTTGGCTAAGATCAAAGTGTAGTATCTGTTCCGATGGATACTGCACGCCTGTCCTGTGCAGTTCTAGGAGGTCCACCCTCCCAGGCTTTGCCTCCCCTCTTTGGGGAGGAGTAAGTTTATTGCTTACTGTCTAAGGCGCCCCTACCGGGGAATGCCGACGGGGCTGCCCAGGCAATTTTTAAATGGCCAGAGTGCTCACCTCTCGAGCGCTGGCTTTTCAAACCCCACTTTCTCGACCCGATCTTGGGTCACATCTTACTTGTGGGAGTAAGATAAAACTGGCCTTGTGCCTAACTCCTGGGGAGGAGTAAATAAAACTATTGAGCGCTGAAAAAGAGTCGTTGTAATTTGCGTGTATAAGCGGGAGCTTAGACAACTCCAAAAGAAGTGGAGCGCATAAAGCCCTATATATATATATATATATATATATATATATATATATATATATATATATATATATATATATATATATATATAGTAATGGAATAGAAATTAGATAAAATGCAATATTTATTAAATCATAAATTGTTCAAGCAAGGGTTATATAAAAACAGCTTTTTCCTATCCTTAATCCATGGATTTTTTAAGATATGCTCTTATTATCAGAGGAAATTCGACAGAGAAGTCAGTAAAATTAAATGTAGTGCAAGTATTTGAATATATAAAAATATAAAAGACATGAAAATACAAACAATTTGAAAAGTTTAAAATATGCAAAGAAAATCATCATCATTGACGTAGCATAGAAAGTATATATTTTATTTATCTACCTCCCACAAGGTAAGATGTGACACAAGGTCGGGAAAGTGGGATTTGAAAAGCCAGCGCCCGAGCAAAAATAGCCTGGGCAGCCCCGTCGGCATTCCCCAGTAGGGGCGCCTCGGGCAGTAAGCAATAAAGAGGGGAGGCTAAGCCTGGGAGGGTGGACCTCTTAGAACTGCACAGAACAGACCCATAGACCGGCGTTAACCAAGCCCCGAAGGCCAAGACAAGACCAGTCTATGGAGTGCAGTATCCATCGGAACAGATACTACACTTTGATCTTGGCCAAAAGGCCGATTTATTTAGGCAGGTGAGTTCCTTCGGACAACCCTCATCTTTATCTACAGATGAAGATTTTACAAACCTTGGGAACTCACCAGACCTTAGGCATAGTGCCCGTTATGTAGGGGGAGGGGGGGTCGGGGATAAGTGAGACAAGCTGTTCAATGTTTTTTATTTCACAAAATTTTACAAACAACATAAGAAAGAACATTTGCTGACTCCAAACTAGATTCTTGCACCAAAATACCGCATTCACTCTGTGGGTTGATCCCTACTTAAAATATCCCCAAAAAACATCGATGTAAAAAAGAATTATCGTGGGAGTGGGAAAAAATATTAAAAACACCCAAAAAGAAAGAAAAATAAAGAACGAAATAAAATGGTAAAAAAGTTAGTATGGCCCGGCTTTCCCTCATAACTAAGTGTTAGACCGCCCACTATTTTCCGGCACGAGACCGAAAACAAGCGGGTCGGTCACTAAGTGGGAGTGGGAACTTAAGAGAGGAGTGTTCAAAAAATAAATTCATCGGGAATGGGATCATGGGGTGGATGGCGTCTTCCAAGATAGTAATGCCAAGGGTTTCAAAAGACCGGGGACAAAATAAAACAGTGGAAGTGGGAATCTCTGGAAGCTCTCTAGTGCCGGCAAAAATAAAATAGGGACAGGATAACTTTCATTCCTACTAGTTTAAGAGGTTACCAGTTTTTTTAAATAAATCCAAAAAACTCTACAGGGGTGGGTTTCGTAGAACCCAGTACCGCGTGTGCCATAACTATGGAGGGAACACGAACTCAAACTTGGCGCCTCGTCGGATGCACAAACTAGTGTCATGCACCCATCTCCTATCGAAATCCATGCGATGTAATCGTTTCCAATCGCATCTGATCTTCACTTTAAGTTGGTGTTTAAAGTAAACTACCAGATCCCGATCCGAAACAGATCCAACCCCATGAACCTCATTAAGACGTGTAACCCACGTCACTAGTCTTGCTACGGCTAGGATGGCTAGAAACACCATTCGTTTCTCCCCAGACCACGGCGGTGCTGCGTTGTTGATGACAGATGCTACATCCAGGACCATCGGCTGCTCGGCGTCGATGCGGGCCGTCACCTCCCTGACGTATCCCCAGAGATGTCGAAGTTTGCTGCAGGTGAAGAAAGCGTGCTCGGCCGTTTCTTCTTCGTCGTCTTCACAGCGCGGGCATAAGGGGACGTCCCTTAAACCATCTCTGCATAATCTGCCATAGAGGGGCAGTGCGTTCCGAACCAGTCGCCAGGTCAGAGAATACTCAGAATTGTTGAGATAACTCTGGCCTGGCGCCCAATTCCACTGGGAGCGGGCCTCCTCCCTCGACAATCCAGCCGCTCCTCAAGTGGGTCCGAAGCGGTACCCTCCACTAGATCCCGATATAGTCTCTTCCTAGACCGGGCACGGTTACTGGACCCCGGCAACGCTCTAAGCGCGGCCCGGCATTCGGCGAAGAACAAGGGCTCCCCTCTCGGCCTACGTCGTCCTTCGACCGAGAGGTCGGGTATGAGGTTGGGAAAGGCGCTCCCGACCGCAGGGACCCACGGAGTGTCTTCCATCAAAGTCCGACTCAGGAAAGCCAGTCTCTCGGCATGTCGATGACTTGCCAAGTCAGGCATCCCCAAGCCTCCCACACTCGGAACTTGAGTACAGACCTGTCTGCGGACGTACGCTTTCCGGCCCTTCCAAAGAAGCGAGAAGAGTAAGCGCGTGAAAGCGATAAGGCGGGCCGCAGGCAGTGGTAGTACAGACAGCCGGTAAAGGATGAGAGGAAAGACGTAAGTGGCGCACGCCTCCGCTCTGCCCTTTAAGGAAAGCTTCCTTCGAATCCAAGCCCGGACCGACGATTCGACCTTTGTCTGTACTTCCGACCAGTTCTTTTCCAGCTGGAGGCCCGGCCCGAACCACACGCCGAGGATTCGAACCGGGCCATCCGACCAGCTGAAGTCACCTGGAAGAGCGGTCTCTCCGCTCCAGGCACCCAACCGCAGGCCGTTCGACTTGCTGCGGTTGACTATGGCCCCTGTCACTTCTTCGTACCGAGCGAGCGCCTTAATCACCGTTTGAATGTCAGTACGGCTCGACACGAAAACGGTGACATCATCGGCAAACGCGGAAACCCTGACTCGCGCTTTGCGAGGAGGGATAGCGATCCCGCGCAGGACTGGTGTTGTCGCCTCATCCCTTAATTTGCGAAGGAAGGGTTCCAACGCCAGGATGTAGAGCAGGGGCGACAGCGGACAACCCTGACGTACCGACCGAGAAACAACGAACGATTCCGACCTCTTTCCATTGACTTGCACCACTGCCGTCGGCGAGTCATACAGAATAGAGATCCACCTGCGGAAGTCCGGACCAAAACCGGCAGTCGCTAAAACAGCTTTCAGGAAACCATGGTCGACCCTATCGAAAGCCTTGGACTGATCTAAATTGATCAGCGCGGCTTCAGCGTCGTCTTCTGTCCCCTCTATGATCATGCGAATCAAATGCAAGTTGTTCTGAATCGACCTCCCCTTCACAGCAAAGTTCTGCTCAGGCTTGATCAAATCACCGATAACAACCTGCAGGCGGTTCGCAAGAACGCGGGCCAAAATCTTTAACTCTGTGTTTAGCAGAGTTATGGGCCTGTAGTCGTCTAAATTTCCCCCACCAGGTTGGTCCCTCTTCTTCAGTAATGTGACCACTCCTTTGGTTACCTGTCCAGGGATTGACTCCTGAACAAACCAGTGGTTAAACACATCCTTCAGAATTGGGACAAACATGGGCGACAGCCTCAAATACATTTCGTACGGCAGACCATCGAGTCCCGGAGATTTGTTCAAGCCGACCTGCTTCAACGCAGTAACGATCTCGCCCTCCGTAATCCTGCCATCATAGCCAGCTGCTCGAGCCGCCTCGAGGCGGGGCGAGTCAGCCAAATAGCTGTCAAACTCCTGGCCGCGGAGTCTGGGCAGTTGGGTGAAGCGTTCCTCCAAATGCTCACGAAACCCCTCACAGATCTCACGAGACGATACCAGGGTATGTCCTTCCAGGTTTTTCACCTTCCGAATGTACCCATCCGAACCACGACGTAAAGCAGCCTTACGCTCAACAGCGTCAACGTTCACGGCTTCGTTAGAGACTTTCTTTAATCTAGCTCTAAGGCCGAGGACGCACTTGCGACTTTTTTTTAAATAGGAAGACTTGAGTTAATGTTTTATAGGTATCGTTAAGGGCGAATGAAAGAAAAGAAAGGGTGTGTGGTTGAGTTGATTTTATTCTATCTGTTTGTGTATTTCGTTTTATTGTTTATTTATTTATTTTATTAATTCTTTTTATTACTATTATTTATTTATTTATTATCATTTATTATTGTTATTACTATTATTACTATTATTTATTTATTTTTGTATTAGTTTATTTTTATTTAATTATGAAATACTTTTAATATGTTAGTACCTGCGTTGAAAGCTATTTTGTTAATATTAGGCTGTTAAGTTTTAATGAATATTGCTTCTAGTATTCTAAGTCTGTTTATGCAGTTATTTTTATGTATTATTTTGGTGTTAGATGTTAATATTTTCCGTATATCGGCCGACTGTAGTCTTTTGTTATGTGTAGTAATGTGACGTTGGATGGCGCTGGTATCGGATAAATGGTAAGTTAGACGTCGAGAGAAAGTTGTTGTAGTATGACGAATATAGGTGCTATGTACTTGTTCTATTTGGGGTGTAGGGAGACATTCCTTAAAAGGGCATGAGAACATGTATATAACGTTAGTTTGGCTGAGAGTTGTATTGAAATAATAAAACGATACACTAAACCTAACGACCAACAAAGAAATATCAAACTAATAATTTACTACACACAATTTAAAAAAAAAACCTAATTATTAAAAATAACACCGTCAATACAATGTATTTATCTTCCTCCCACAGCGGTAAGATGTGACACAAGGTCAGGAAAGTGGGATTAGATAAGCCAGCGCTCGAGAGGTGAGCACGCTGGCCATTTAAAAATTGCCTGGATAGCCCCGTCGGCATTCCCCGGTAGGGGCGCCTCAGGCAGTAAGCAATAAACTTACTCCTTCCCAAAGAGGGGAGGCAAAGCCTGGGAGGGTGGACCTCCTAGAACTGCACAGGACCGACCCATAAACCGGCGTAAATCAAGACCCGAAGGACAAGACAATACCAGTCTATGGGGTGCAGTATCCATCGGAACAGATACTACACTTTGATCGCGACCAAAAGGACACCGTCAATACAACCCTCAAACAAACGAGTGCAATAATCGGGGTTAATCTCCTCCATCCGAATATCGCTTGGCCACCTGCTGTCTGACCTCCGTCAACCTCCCAACCTCTTCTCTCAGCTGGTATAAGATCACTTGATAAAGCTGCAGGTCTACTATCAACCACTTCCCGTTTGTCAGGACTTACACCTGGCAAATGTTTCAGTATTTGTCAGGGCTTTCACCTGGCAAGTACTTCTCATTTGTCCAGACTTTCACCTTGCTTTTAATTCTGTTTTACTGTCTTTAAAATTCGAGGACCGGAGAGCGGTCAGAGTTCTGTTTTCTCGCGAGGGTACTTTGTCTTTGAACAACCTCGCCTTTTTATATGGTAGGACCTCCTCATATGATCTTCCATCCCGCAGCGCCAAAATCTCCGTGATCCATAGTCCACGAAAAAAATGGTCCCTTTTTTGTACATGTCCAACATTCTACGAGTCGAACATCCAATGGGGCCACCCGAATTTTTATCTCGTAGACCGTAGATGTTTCACGGTGCCTTTGTCCTGGGGCCGGGAGTTTCATTTGGGGTCGTCATATTTGTCCAAAGTCGTCTATTACCTGCCTCTTTATACCACCTATCCCTATATCCAAACTGGCCACCACAACCACAACTCGGCATTGCTAATAAAGACAGGACTTTCCAATTACTCGAGCAATCTATCGCCGGATGCCTCTCGTCTCGGCATTAACCCACTGGTATTCGCAGCTTCTGTGTGGGCCTATAGTGGTCGTGAGAAAATCGTTCTTTCTTGAAGAAGCGTCTACTTCTCTCTCCGTTCCGTAACCCCAATATTCCCTCTCTAGCTTGATTTCGAGTTTAGGGCTGCTGCGACCCTTCCTTTTCCCTCCTCCTACCTTCTCTTGGGACTCCAAACTCACCCGTCGCCGGTCTCGACAAAGATACGCAGTTGGCCCTTCAAGTCCTCTCTGTGAGTGTATTTCTCGTGCAGCCCATTGATTGACACGTCGATGAGAATAGCCTGGATAGGTCCACTTAACCGTGTATATCGATTAAGAAAGGACAGTACCACAAACCCTTCTATTGTTTCTCCCAGCTCCTCAGAAATTCCTTATTGTATGCGTTTTGTAAGCGTTTTCTTCGCACATTACGGGGTTTTCTAATTCACAGTAATCTCAATGGGTCGATTCTCGGTCATGATCACCAAATATAACCTTGACTTCTCAGTTGTTATACTCGCTTACAAGGGTCGGTTCTGGTCACGGCACCAAATATAATCCCGACTATTCTCTTACAATCCAGTCACCCTCGTCTTGTTCCCGTTCAGACACTTCTCAATTTCGATGGGCTGGTAACTTCGGCGCGGCATTATATGCAGTCCTCACAACTGTTTGTTTGCCGTGTGGTTGGGACGACGAACCGATGTGACATTTCGGTTTTGTTAGCTGTCAAATACCTCTCTATCGCTGTAATTTGTCTACTTCAGAGGTATTAGTTGCTGCTATCCGGAAGTAAATCGACTGAAAGAAGACAGGCACATATAGAAATAAAAATATATACAACAGAAAATCATGAAATCAACAAACAATTCGTACAACTATTTTTTTTTTATTTTAATTATCATTTTATCCTATTATATCATAAATCATTATTATAATCTAGGAAAATAAAATACACCTAATTCAAACTTTATATAATTAGTACTTCCGGTCATATGATTTCCGGTCCTATCGTAAAACTGTAGGTCATATTATTTTTATGTTAGATTCACGATACATAATTTAATATTTAATTATTGCTATTAGTATAGGTTATATTATTTTTCAATACGTTTTAAAAAAATTTATCAATTCTACAACTAAGTAAACATCCAGTTGTCTCGAAAATATTATTAATTCATCCTAATATTATTTTTCGCTCATAGTTTTTATAATGATTATTTTAATAAAATGGTATAACCATTATTATTGTCACTTTTTAAATTATTATTATCATTATTATTATTATTAATAATAATAATAATAATAATAATAATAATAATAATAATAATAATAATAATAATAATAGTAGTAGTAGTATCAATAAACCAATTCATATCATTTTTACATCGATAATAATAATAATTTTTTAAAATACCAAAAATTACATAAATAAAAATATTACTCAATTATTTTCTCAAGTAAAATTAAGGCTACCCTCCTTTTTTCTTTTTTAATTTTAAATTTTATTTTATCTATTTTTTATAATTATCATTATCAATTATTATTATCATAATTATTATAAATATCATGAATGTTAATGTTCTTTAAACCAGAATGTAGTATAAACTTTATTCTTAATAAACCGAAAATATCCGGCTCCCAGCCGGATGTACGTTTTCACTATGCTCATAGTACAATATTATTTTTTTTGTGTTTTTACTGCCCCCTCCTCTTCCCGTTTCGCCCCCTAATATAGTCGGAAGAAACTGAAAACTTTATGAATTAGTGTCTTATACATACGATTAAAATTTCATTAAAATCAGAAATACATATTTAAAGTTTTAAAGGTGTTCTGTCCCATTAGGTCACGTAGAGATGGGGCCATATAAATATTCAGCACATAGAGTGTAATTTCAATATTTGGGACCACTTCCATTGTCTCCCCAGGAGAATCTAATACATATGATACACATTTCATCAAAATAGGATATATTTTAATTCTTAAGAGAGGTTCGGCAAATAGCTCCCTTAGGTTAGGAGGGACCTTTGAAATTTGAGACCACTTCAATTGTCTTCCCCAGAAAATCTTATACATATGGATTTAAATTTCATCAAGATAGGATATATTTAAAGTGTAAAGGGAGGTATGTCCTTATAAGGTGTGCACGTAGATATTCGGAAACACTTCCATTGTCTTCCACAGTAAATTTTACATCAGAATACACTTTTAGATTTTATGTAGAATCGCTAACCTTTTTTTCTATAGAGAACACAGATACATTACACACACACATATGCACACAGCCATTGAGTTATATATATATATATATATATATATATATATATATATATATATATCTTTCTGTCTCTCTCTCTTTCTCCCTTTCTCTCTCTTTCTATCTCTCTCCCTCTCTCTTTCTCTCTCCCTTTCTCTCTCTTTCTATCTCTCTCTTTCTATCCCTCTCTCTTTCTATCTCTCTCCCTCTCTCTTTCTATCTCTTTCTCTCTCTTTCTTTCTCTCTCTCCCTCTCTCCCTCTCTCTTTTTCTTTCTCTCCCTCTTTCTTTCTCTCTCTCTCCCTCTCTTTCTCTTTGTATATATATATATATATATATATATATATATATATATATATAGAGAGAGAGAGAGAGAGAGAGAGAGAGACTAGCAGGGTTACCCGGCGTAACCCAGGTTAGAGTGTTGGATAGCATCATATGTAACATCATATTAAGGAGTTTACTTTAACAGTAACCTTGATGTTGTCACCTAGATATCTGACCCACTGAGCTATTCAGATATATGTTTATACTCTTGAATTAACGATTAATTTCATAGTTTAACAGGTTAGAAAACCTTTAAGTGACAGTTAGAGACGCAGAGGTTCTTCCATTGTTTTTACATGCAAATTTATACATGTGAATACACTTATATTTAAGGTACTCTCCCAAGTATGTATTTCTTTTTAGGGATACCCATGCACACGGACAGATAGATGTTCTCCATTATTTTATATATAAAGATACATAGATCTAGGTATATAGAAAGCGATTAAGAGAGAGAGAAAAAAAGAGACAGACAGACAGACAGGCAGACAAACAGACAGACAGACAGGCAGACAGATGGAGAGACGTTACGTACTAAACATACCAAAATTCTACACTTACATTTAATTATAAAAGGGAAAATATATTCTTTGATTTCATATAATTTTATTATGAGATAATCGGGGGTAGAATCGAAACCGCACATTCGATGTTGAAAACATCGAATGTGCGATTTCGATTTTACCCCCGATTCTACCCCCTTTAATATTTTCCTAACTTTACAATTTAGACATTTGTTAAGTCAACTTTTAAAATGAAACCCATAAAAAAAAATCGGCTATACATATTTGAAGTATAAGAGGGTTCTGCCCCAATGGGTCATGTAGAGGTTGGGGCACATAGATATTCGGCACATAGAGGATAACCTAGAGAATGAGGGACACTTCCATTGTCTTCCTCAGAGAATGTTATACATATGATAGAACTTGCATACAAATAAGATATATTTGCAATTTTGAAACAGGTTCGCCCCCACCTCCAATAGGTTCATTAGATTAAGAGAGCACTTAGAGATTCGTGATCACTTGCATTGTCTCCCCCCCCCCCACACACACACAAAAAAATTATATGTAGGATTTAAATTTCATGAAAATATGCTATATTTGTAAGTTTTAAGAAAGTACCTTAGGGTACACTTAGAGGTTCAGGAATATTTCCATTGTTTTCAACGATAAATTTTACATAAGATTACACTTTTAGATTGTATGTAGATTCTCTAGCCTTTCTTTCTATAGGGAGAACACAAACATCATACACATACGCACACATTGAGTTTTCTATATATATATAGATGTGTATAGAAGATATAGAATATATACATAGATTTTAATATATGCATAGATCTAGATATATAGCGAACGTTAAAGAAAGAGAGAGAAAGAGGCAGACAGAAATACAAACAGACAGACAGACAGACAGAACGATAGACGGATAAGCTTTACGTACTAAATATACCACAAGTCTTAACTTACATTTTAGTATATTAAAAAAGACGAAAAACATATTCTTTGATTTCATTTTTTTTAATCAGGGGTAGAATCGAAATCGCACAATCGATGTTTTAGATCGGATTCTTTCCCAACTAAACAATAAGGAAATTCGTTGTGTCACTTTAAAAAAAAAACACTCATAACAAAAATCGGATATGCATATGTGATGTATTAAGGTGGCTTTGTTCCTATGGCTCACTGAAAGATTGGTGCACGTAGATATTAAGCACATAAAGTGTAGTATCTGTTCCGATGGATACTGCACCCCATAGACTGGTATTGTCTTGGCCTTCGGGGCTTGATTTACGCCGGTCTATTGGTCTGTCCTGTGCAGTTCTAGGAGGTCCACCCTCACAGGCTTTGCCTCCTCTCTTTGGGGAGGAGTAAGTTTATTGCTTACTGCCTGAGGCGTCCAATTTTTAATGGCCAGAGTGCTCACCTTCTCGGGCGCTGGCTTTTCAAGCCTTACTTTCCCGACCCGACCTTGGGTCACATCTTACCTTGTGAGAGTAAGATAAAAATGGCCTTGTGCCTAACCTCCTGAAGAGGAGGTAAATAATACATAGAAGTGTTAAGGTGATTATGCGCTAATAACCCTAACCCTTAGGTGTGCGCTTAGAGATTCGGGAACACTTCCATTGTCTTCCACGGTAAATTTTACATAAGAGTGCACTTTTAGATTTTATGTAAATTATTTAACGTTTTTTTTCTATAGGGAACACACAAACACAGACATTAAGTTTTATAAATATACACTTACATATATAAACTAATGGGGATTCAATTTGCTATTATACCGGCAAATCATATATATTTGAATTTTCAAATGAAAGGTTGTGTCTATATCATGCCCCTAAAAACTCTTTAAAATACTTCAAAGAAACTTAAATTTGGCGAATATTTAATTGATGTCTACGACCTATTGTTAAATGTCACAACAATCAAATGTATCTGAATTTTCACGAACGACTTCCACCCCCGTTTTACCCCCTTTTTATGAAACTAAATTAAATATAGCCAGCAGCTGTGTTCCAAAATTCATAATGATCGGTTAATTAGTTTAGGAGTGAATCCTGTACATAAAAATATATAAACATAGTTATCTTTATATAAATAGAGATATATAATATGCTTTGTTTATCTCCGCGTTTTGTATTTACACAAAAAGCCGGAACGGTTTTAACGAAACGGGAAACGGCGGGAAAGCAAAGTTTTGTGCTGTAAAGAAAATTCACAAACTTTTTGCATTCGAAATAATTCTGAAAAGTCCGCCATTATTATTTTAGGGGAGAATAAATATCTCTGGTTGTGTACTTTAAAGGAAGATGTTTAAATAACTGAATATACGTATTTACCAAATAACTGCTATGTTTTTTCTCACGTGGGTCGCTTCAACCGAGACAACACGGTAGCACTTAGCAGTAGTGTTGAGATGTGTAAGCGATAACGTGGCTCAGAAAATGTATGGAAGGCAATAAGTGCCACAATGTTGTTTTTCTCGCCAGTATGAGTTAGCATTCTTCTTCTTCTCCTATTTCCTATTTATTCTCTCTCTCTCTCTCTCTCTCTCTCTCTCTCTCTCTCTCTCTCTCTCTCTCTCTCTCTCTATCTATCTATCTATCTATCTATCTATGTCTCTCTCTCTCTTTCTCTATCTCTCTCTCTCTTTCTCTATCTCTCTCTCTTTCTCTCTCTCTCTTTCTCTATCTCTCTCTCTCTTTCTCTCTATCTCTCTCTCTCTTTCTCTTTCTCCACCCTTCTCTCTCTCTTTCTCTCTCTTTCTTTATCTCTCTCTTTCTCTCTCTCTCTTTCTCTTTCTCTCTCCTTCTCTCTCTCTCTATCTCTTCCTCTCTCTCTTTCTCTCCCTCTTTCTCTTTGTCTCTCCTTCTCTCTCTTTCTTTCTCTCTCTCTCTCTTTCTCTCTCTCTCTTTCTCTCTCTCTCTTTCTCTATCTCTCTTACGCACTCACCCTCTCTCATTCTCTCTCACTTTCTCTGTCTCTCTTTCTCGCTATTTATTTGCCTTCCCACGAGGACTGAGTTAGACAAAAGGTCAGTTTTTTTTAATGAAGAGATATCCAGCTCCCAAAAGGGGTACTTTACACGACACAACAATAAAAATTATCCCAGATGAGAAGGAATTCTCCTCCCCCTGTATGAGGACAGATACTACACTTTGAATTATTTATTTGCAAAAAAGAAACAAGAACAATTTTACAGATTAGACACAAGGCCCTCAAAAGTGTGAGGAGGGGGGGAGGTATCGGTGGTCATGCTCTGTCTATCCTACTATTAGCCAGACCATTATACTACACTTGGAACCCAGCCTGAAGCCCGAAAAATTCAGGCATATCGTCATCAACGGACAGACTGTTACGCTGTATTACAACTATTTAGTGACGTTAGAGACGCAAGTGCTTTAAGCTGAGATTGAAACCTGACCGTTTTTTGTTGTTGTTGTTGTTGTTTTTGTTGTTATTGTTGTTTTACGCTCGAGGATTCTACCCGCTAGATATCAACACAAGTCACGAGGAAGGGAAATCTTAACGTTTATATAAACAATATATCAGCTACCGGGGGTGCTCTATTTATTTACGAAGATTTCGCACTCTCTCCCTTTTTCTCTTTCTATCTCTCTTTCTCTCGCATTTCTCTCTCTCTCTCTCTCTCTCTCTCTATATATATATATATATATATATATATATATATATACATTCTTTGGAATATAGTAGGAAAAATCCCAGCAGAGTGCTCGATTAATTAAGAATTAAAGTTAAAAATTAAGGGCATAATATTTATTTATTTTGGTACAATTGTACTAATTTTTCTGTACTAATAAATATATATATATATATATATATATATATATATATATATATATATATATATATATATATATATATATCACCCCCTTCTCACACTCACACTCTCTTTTTATCTCTCTTTCCATATCTCTGTTTCTCCGTAGTCCTTGCTTTCTCTCTTTTTCTCATTTTCCTCTCACTTTCTCTCGCTCTTTCTCTCCCTATCTCTTTCTTCTATGCTTCCTTATTGCGTTGCTTTGTTCTCTTTCTTTATCTCTCGCTATTTATCTCTCTCTCTCTCTCTCTCTCTCTCTCTCTCTCTCTCTCTCTCTCTCTCTCTCTCTCTTCAACCCCGCCTCCCGCTTTTCCAGGTATTGCATCAGACTAACCTAATTGATGGGGTGCTATTGTCTGTAGGCTGGGTGAGTCCAGGAGGGAGGGAAGTTACGAGTGTGGGTGAGTCTATTAAAGCGCCAAAAGCATATAAAAATGTGAATGGAGTTGCGAATATTATTATTAGCATTATTATTAATATTATTACTAGTACAAACTACTACTACTACTACTACTGCTACTATTATTATTAATATCATTACTAGTACAAACTACTATTACTACTACTATTATTATTATTAATAATATTATTACTAGTACAAACTACTACTACTACTGCTGCTACTATTATTATTATTATTATTAGTAGTAGTAGTAGTAGTAGTAGTAGTAGTAGTAGTAGTATTTACCTTCTAAAAGTTTTCACACAAGTTATGATAAGTAACTGCACACTAGTAATAATAAGTGATTTTCCCTGGAGTCTGAGTGACAACAAGTCTCCTCAGATTTTCAGTACTCTCAACCTCTTTCGATAACAATCGCAAATGCTTTGTCGTTATCTCAATAGTCGCTTACCATCGATTTCTCACTGGTAACGACCATTGGTTCCCTCTGAGATGTGGTTGTCAATAAGTCTATCCCTCCCCCCCCCCCAGTATCCTCCGTATGTAACGATACGCATCCAATGATCGTTACCAAAATGTTCTTATGCAACGAATGTGAAAGTTTTTTTTACACCTTTTTTCAAATGTGTCCTGAGAGCATTTCAACTGCCAATACTTTTGTCAAATTGTACTCGTCTCTCGAGTATACAGTTGTTTTCTTTTTACCGCGTGAGCCGATGTCGTTGGGGTGTTTCTTTTAACGGGGGATTCATGTGTGGGGGGGGCGTTTATGCGTGTGTCCGTGTTTCTGTCAATGCAGCCCATCGATTATACGATGTCCCAAACTTCATTCAAACGTTTTCGTCTCTTTTTCAACAGTGGGTACGTGTGTACGTGAGTCTTTTACCGTATGCGTGCGTATGTGTGTCGTGTCTCTTTGCCTCTATATGTGCATGTGTGCCGTGGATTTTCGATCACCGCCGCAAATGACCTTGCGGTATCGCAACAGCCGCCTATCATCGATTTCTCGCTGACAACAGCCATTGATCTCCTCTAGGATTTTGGTAGCAATAAGCCTCTCCAAGGTTCCAGCACTCTCCACACTCTTCCAGTGGAGGTCTGGTTAGTGCTCTCCCTCCACGGTCTTTCCATCCTTCTTGACCCTTCACGAATATTTTGTGTGGTGTCAGCCGAGGCTTGTGACATCACTTTTTTTTTTGGGGGGGGGGACAGTTTTCGATATTTCTTTCAGTTTCTGTGCCTTGGTTCGTGTGGTGGTTTTCTTCCTGTGGTTGGGTTTTCTTCCTATTGTAACTTTCTATGTAGCTTATGCGTCTTTTTCTTAAGATTGCAGCTGTTTTGAGCATTGCCGTCCTTGGGTTGGTCTTAGTGACTCGTTTGATTCAAATTTCTCTTAGTCTTTTCTCCAGGTTTTTTTAGGACTGTTCCTAGTGCTCCTACTATTATTGTTATAATATTGACTGTCTTCATGCTCGATATCCCTTTCTGTTTTCTTGCATGTTCCGTGTATTCGCTTCGTTTTTCCGTCTCCTTGACTCTGTAGTCTGCTAGAACGGCAAAGTCTACAATTTAGCAGTATTTTTCCTTTTTGTTGACTATTATGACATCCGGTCTCCTTGCTTGTATGAGTTTATCTGTTTGCACATTCATGTCCCAGAGGAGTTTGTCTGTGGTTTATGTTTGTACCATTTGTCCGAGTGTTCGAAATGCAGTTTGTTTGCATAGCGCCCAGTGTACTGCTTTCCTCACGCAGTCGTGTCTGTTCTTGTAGTGCTTTTGTGCTTGTTTGCTGCATTCACTTATTATGTGATTTACTGTTTCGTCTCTTTGTCCACATCATCTGCATTTACTGTTTTCCAGGGTGTTATCTATTTTTCTTTAATAAAGTTATTCTGTGCAACTGTCAGTAGAGATTCAGTTTCCCTGTTCAGGTGTCCTTTTCTTAGCCATGCCCAGGAATGTTGGTTGGTCTCTTCTCTGGTCATTCTTATGAAACGTCCATGTAGCTGTCTTCTTCCTACTTTTCTTTTGTTGTCTTTTGTTTCTGAGTTGTTCATTGGGACGGTGTCTCTAGCTGCGGTGATCAGCTTTTCTGTGTTCTGTGCTATCTATTTCTCCAGCTCTTTTTGTGTCTGCCACAAATTCTTCTATAGTTATCTGTCCTCATACGCCTTTGCTTCTTTTCACGAAAAGTCTGTCCGTATCGTCTTTTGGGTGTAGTGCGCTGTGCATGGTCATTAATTTCCCAGTCTTCTGGTAAAGATGGATGAGTTCTTCTTTAGTCCAGCCTATGAATGGCCCAGAGTATCTTATTAGTGATACTTCCCAGGTGTTTAATCCTTTTACGAAGTTTCTATATAACTTAGTTTCTATGAGTTTCCTTGTTCTCAAGTATTCCTTTCCGATGTCCCCTTTCATTTCTGTAGATTTGATGGTGTCTGCTTACAGAACTCCCAAATATTTGTACCTATCCTATTCGCCGAGTGCCTTCACCTCCTCTTGGTTGAGCAGTTCCATGCCATCTATTGTCTCAAGTTTTCCCCTTTTCATCTATAGCAATGAGCATTTTTCCATTCCAAATTCCATTTGAATGTCCTGGCTGAAGATTCTGGTTGTATTTATCAGCTTTTCAAGTTTCGTTTTTGCTGAGTACGTAGTTGAGTGGCATCATGGTTATGGTGAACAGCAGTGGTGATAAGGAGTGTCCTTGGAAGATTCATCTTGGTATCTTTATATCAGTCAAGTGTTGTCCTCCAACTGTCATTTCTAGTCTCCATGTTCCCATTGCTTTATTAATGAGATTAATAATCCTTTCGGGTATCTTGTATATTTTTAAGCATTGAATTATCGATGCTTGGCGAATTCTGTCGTAGGCTTTCTTTTAGTCAATCCATATCATAGATATGTTCTTTTTCTTGCTTTTAACTTTGAGGATTTTTTGATCTATGTATAACAGTTCATGTGCCCCTCTTTTCCCTTTCCGGCATCTTTTTTGTTCCTCGTGGGCAGTCCACGATTGTCTAGGGAGTGGTAGATCAGTTGTGCCGTTAGGATTTTCTACATGGTTGGTAAACAGGTTATT
>OY744552.1:23808444-23810944 GCA_963556195.1 Sepiola atlantica | reverse complement strand
AAACTTATATTGCGAATCCTTATACGAATTTGGATCAAAATCTATTCCACGATTTTGATTCTAGAACCTGTCTAAAATTCAAGGCATAAGTTTAAGGGGTCTTAAGAAGAAATTGAAATGTCATTTTGTTTTAAGCCTTAGATTTTACGCATTTTTAAAAGCAAAATCGTATAATGGATGTTCATCAAAATTTGAATAAAGATTCTAGACATTAAGTTTAGTCACATTATATGTTGATTTTAATCTTCGCATCTCTTTCGTCTGTAAATTCTATTGTTTTTAATGGGGCTCGGTCGTATAAAAATTAAGAAACCTATTCTAAGATACGCACATATGTGATACTATGGACTGCCCCCTTAAGACAAGACGCAGGCGAATGTTAAGGACTAATTTACAATAGAAAGAATGATGAGAAAGTAAGATAAGTAGGCGATAATGGCAGACTGCCAAGTCTATTGAACTCCCTAGAAGGGGTGGTGCCCTGACAGTTTGGTTGTTAGTTTTCTGTGTGGGAGAATAGCGGATGTAGTCAGTTTCGGTGATTGAGAGAAAGACCAGATTTCTACGATTTCCGGTCGAAGGTAGCCCCAGGGGTGAAGCGGGGTAGATGGCTCAAAACTTAGAATTCCTAGTTTATTTAGAGTGTTGTATATTATTGTATTATTGGCGTGGGTTGGTAAACGAAGATGTCGGTTTAAAAAAGAGCCATCTATCCTGCCTCACCCGCTGGAGCAACCATCGACCGGAAATCCCAGATGTCCGGTCCTTCTCTCAATCACCGGAACTGACTACATCCGTTGTTCTTCTCAGTTAATCGCTATTGTTCCTCACAGTTTAAATAACAACCAATCAGCTAAATCCCATCCATTCACTGTGGAGGTCCCTAGATGCCGGAGAGCCTTCTACTTCAATAGCTTTTTTTCATCGAGCTGTCGGCCTTTGGGACTCCCACACTGCCCCCTGTTTCTCCGACTGTACCCACATTTAGAAATGTAAAACTAATGTAAAAAGCATCTCGCTACACAGTTCCCCATTTAAGATGACGCCCTAAACGTTCACCCTAATTCTCATTAGCTCCTAACGTCTAAAGTGGCAACTTGCCTTGTTTGGAGTGAACTAAGTTTTTTTTAAAAAGAGAAAAGTGTTCAGGGTATATGATTTTTATTTATTGCCTCTGGAAATTGTTTTAGCTATTTTTTATTTGCATTTAATGTGGAATATGTGGGGTATTGTAATACGTGGGGTATTATAATATGTGGGGTATTGTAATATGTGGGGTATTATAATATGTGGGGTATTATAATATGTGGGGTATTGTAATATGTGGGGTATTATAATATGTGGGGTATTGTAATATGTGGGGTATTATAATATGTGGGGTATTGTAATATGTGGGGTATTATAATATGTGGGGTATTGTAATATGTGGGGTATTATAATATGTGGGGTATTGTAATATGTGGGGTATTATAATATGTGGGGTATTGTAATATTTTATTAAATGCAAATAAAGAGCCCTGCAAGTTTTTTTTTCTCCAGAACCACTAAACAAAAATCAATTACACCTAACACTTCTCTTATAAACAGACATATACTTTTACCTACCTACGCCAATTATACAATCATTAATAAAAAAAAAATGAATTAATATAAATAATACGTCCGAAAAACAACAAATTTTGTTAAACGTCATCAACGCACCACGTATTTTCAAATATTGACTTCTATGTTTTCTTCAACCAGTCATCTTTAGAAAGTTTTAATATAAAGATTAAACGTCGATTAACATATAAAAATATTTCGGTTTTCCATTGCGTTAGATTATTATTTTCATCACACAAATACATCTGTGTCTATAAATATCTAGCGATTTTACTTATCACTGGAACACTACCATCAAAATGGGGCAAAGTTATTTTAATCAATGATACAATAGTAGACTTTCAAATACGGTATATATTGTACTTAAGAAACACATATAGACATTCAAATATCTGTCTAATTTGCATAACTTATTTTTTATCCGTCTATAATTAAGTAATGTTTGCTGTTATTCATTTATGATTTCATTATTTTATTTTCTCTGTGTATCTACAATAGTGTTGTGCAAATTAACAGTTATTAATGTAAGCAATCTAATAAAAAATTGAATAAATTACGAAAAAACATTCTTAAAATATCAAGGGAGATAATTTAGGTGAAGCTAGCTAGAATGATATGAGTTAACAGAAAAGGGGGAGTGATTGGTCTCTCTCTCTCTCTCTCTCTCCCTCCCTCCCTCTCTCTCTCTCCCTCCCTCCCTCTCTCTCTCTCTCTCTCTCTCTCTCTCTCTCTCTCTCTCTCTCTCTCTCAGGGGGACACCCTCCCTTAAAAATAATAAAAAATAAAATTTGGCGTCGTCATCACTACCTGTCTCTCTTCCTCTCACACTCCCATTTTCTAGCGACAATAGATTTTCTTTTTTATTGTTTTTGAAGTACATGATTTATTTACGAAATAA
>OY744552.1:23778444-23803444 GCA_963556195.1 Sepiola atlantica | reverse complement strand
GCTTTCTAATTTCTATCATTTTCAAGTTATACGGTGCATTTCCTTTTCATAGATATCAAGCGGGAACGCATGCCCCACGATAATGTTGTGCCCCCTTTGATCAAAATGAAATATATTTACCCAACTAATCTGCGTAATGTGCATTCAGAATATACATATATGGTTCTCGGGTCTCTCTTTCTCTCTCCTTCTCTTTCTCTCTCTCTCTCTCTCTCTCTATATATATATATATATATATATATATATATATTTATAAAGTTCCGAATACGTTCGTCGAACACTCTCGACTAGTCTTCTATCTGTGCCCGCTTTTAGGTACATATAGATCTTAATTTCCCTAAATTACGTGACAGTTTCCGTTGGCCGAGTGGATATGGCTGACTCTGTGTATGGGTTCGCGCCTCCCGACCGTCTGAAATTGTTAATTTCCTGCACTGATGAGAGCAATAAGCTTGAAACGCTATCGTCTGTAGGTATTAATAATTTAATATTAATTTTTATATATATATATATATATATATATATATATATATACGAGATAAAAATATAGAAATAATATTCCAACGTAATGGAAAATGAGAAAAAGGAAAAACAAAAATATTATTAATGTATTCATCAACGTTCGTCTTTATTCCAAGACTTCTTCGGGATGATTGATTGGAAGTACAAATATTTGAAAAAGTTTGGTCCGTTCCTGACGTGAAAAGAATGTTTTGTTCTTTTTGGAACGAAACATAACCCTTAGAATTTAATATGTGTACTGCGTCTATGAAATAGAATGGGTGTATTTGGGGGGGGGGGTTCAGCTAATCATCTAACAACTATGTTTTCGTTAAAAACAACACTCATTCTATTTCATAGACGCAGTACGCATATTAAATTCTAACGGCTATATTTCGTTCCAAAAAAGAACAAAAACCTTCTTTCCACGTCACAAACGGACCAAAGTCTTTCAAATATTTGTACTTCTGTGTTTTTCTTCCAATCTTCGTAACACTCGCTTCCCTTATTTTGTCCTTTAGTATTCACATTTCATGAGCGATGTTTCTGACAAAGGGGCAAAAAGTGCTGTTTTCTGGGTCGGAATCTATCAATCTAACACTTATCGTTGACTAGTTGTTGACCTCCAAATGGTAATTGTTTTTAGCTCCTTACATCAAGTGGCTTCATGACTTGTCTTGAGCTATTTCCATTTTAAAAAAATCAATCATCCCGAGGAAATCTTGAAATAAAGACGAAACATTTCTCATATATATATATATATATATATATATATATATATATATATATATATATATATATATATATATATATATATGGGAAAATGAAAAAGGAAAACCCAAAAATATGGATGTTTTTTATGTGTACATCAACGTTTCGTCTTTATTTATAAGACTTCATCAGGATGATAAAATAAAGAAAAAATGTCATACAAGCACAGATACATGTAGGGTAGACATATTGGGAAAAATAGAATGAAATAGTGGCCAAACGCTGGGTGGACGTCCGTATTAGTAGGAGAAATAGAAATGAATGTAGAAAAGAATGAGTGGGGAAAAAATGGAAGGATAAACAAAGACGAAACGTTGATGTACACATAAAAAACATCCATTTTTTTGGTTTTCCTTTTTCATTTTCCCATCACGTCGGATTACTCTCATCCTTCTCTTCCCATATATATATATATATATATATATATATATATATATATATATATATATATATATATATATATATATGATTGACACTTCTTCAAAGAAGACGACCATTCCTACAATATTGCGATGGGCACGCAGATTGCTCAGCAGACCCGACTTATTTTTACAAGTCTTGCTGCAGATATGACATACAAGGCTACTGGTTTCCGTTTGTATGTAGCTATATTAAACTCCTGTTTAACACTTGTTTATTAAGCTGCTACCATGGGATCTTATGTGACTGAGTAGACTAGTTCTTAACAGACGGACTCTGCCACATAAACCACACACATGGTAAGGTTGAAATGTGTCTGGGACGTTTGGCATTGATTGCTTCCGCAAAGTACGTTTAAAAATGGAGTACTCAATACGCTTTGCTTCAAATCTGCCACATCCATCATAGATACACTTGCGTCAGACCGATCGCTCCAAAGACACCCTCTCTCAGTTCTCCACGTTCATATCAAGGGTTTTCATGTTGTTTTCTTATTACATCATTTAAACGTAATGTAGCTTTGTGTCTCGGACGTTTTCCATGCAGCAGTTCCCCATAGAACAATTTCTTCGGAAATCTGTGATCTCCCATTCTAACTAAGTGCCCTGCCCAGCGTATCTGACTACATATAATACGCACTTCTATGCTCGGTACTGCAGATTGCTCTAGAACATTCGTGTCTAGTGTCTAGAATTGGCACTTAATATTTAGGTTCCTCCTGAGACACGTTTGGGTGAACCACCCCAGAACCTATATATATATATATATATATATATATATATATATATATATATATATATATATATATATATATATATATATATATATATACATATATATATATATACAGGGTGGGCCAAAATAAGGGTCTATCTTTAAATTTGAATAACTTGAATTTGAATAACTTCCACAAAATAAAAGTTAAACTCACCAAACTTTATGTGTGTGTAGACTGACCCTTCCGAGATTTTTTGAAATAAACAAAACAAATTTTAGCCGAAAAACACTTCTTAAAACTTACAAAAACTAAAGTATTGTTTTTTACACTGTTTTGAGTTTTTTAAGCAAAAATAATGTTTTCTAAATGAGGGTACGTTCCTTAGGGCTAATACGGCTCATGCTTGCTTCGGAAGGGGTCCTTTACTTATTCTAAAAAAAAATTTAAAAAAATCAATAAATAAAAAAGTTATGAATTTTTAAAAATAGGACCCTTATTTTTGCCCACCCTGTATATATATATATATATATGGGGGGGGGGGTGTATTGATTATTGCTAGTCAGACTTTCAAGGTTAATGCTCAATGTATGATAATCTTCCTATATTTTTAAACATCAGAGTATGTATTAATACAGAATAGAAAGCTAAATTCCAGTGAATCCACATACTTAACGAACCGTTTCGTCGACACATAAACAACCAAAAACTATTAACAATACTCCCATTGTTAAAGCATTCATAAATGTTAGTTTAAAACAAGAACATAAGTTTCTGTCTACTCTTTGAACGCCATATTTAATACTTACGAAGCTAGCAAAATAGTATACAGAACTCCATAGATTGAACGGTACCTTATGGGTCACTTGATGAGATTATTGAAAGTTACGGCTAATTAGAACAATTAAAGGGAATGTTATTCCAAACATAACGCAAACACAATTTTCTGTGATTGATATACTGGAAAAGACCTCATGTAAATAAACGTTGATCAACTCAGCTTTATATATATATATATATATATATATATATATATATATATATATATATATATATATATATATATATATATATATATATATATTACTTTACTTTTACTTTAATCGCACAGGACTTGGCGTTCCTCGCCATATTGAACACAAAATTCTGTCTCCAAATTGTATATTTCTCAGCTGTTTGAAGAGGAACGATGCACTGTTCCCTAATGCTGTCGGACGATCTTTTTGGTGGGCGTCCCCTTCGTCTTGCGTTTGAGAAGTCTTTTCTATAGCTTGCATTTATCATCCCACTTCTCCTAGCAACATTATCAAACCATCGAAGCCTCCTAACCGACATCACATCTTCAATAGTTTCCGTCATACTCAGCGCTTCGCGTATGCAAGCATTACTAAGCCTGTAATTCCTAGTAACCTTGAGGATTTTCCTAAGACATTTCATCTCAAACACCAATAGGGGTCTGACTTCTTGTTCTCCAGTAATCCATATCTCTGAACCGTATACGGTTATTGGCAGAATGAGTGCCTTATACAATCTAACCTTAAGGGTTCTGGACATGTCTCTAGAGATCCATATTGCGTTTCTTAAACAACGAAACGCCTGTGACGTCATGGATATCCTGTGCAAGACATCTTAAGCACAGTTGGGAACTAGACTGCCAATAAACTTGAACTCTGCAACTTTTGGAATTAATTGATCGTCTATTTTGATTTCTTCATCAACTTCTGGTGACATAATTTCACATTTAAGGGGTTTAATTTTCAAGCCTCATTTTTGCAAGCTTAAAAAAGCTCCAAGGGTGAAATTTTAAGTTTTTCAAAAATAGCAGATATGAATGTGGTAGCATCTGCATATCTAACACCAATTGACATGTCATCTCTCAGTTGGAACGCTTTGTCCAAACCTGTTATATCCTTCCTTACGTATTCCAGGTATATGTTGAATAGACTTGGTGACATTATACAGCGTTGCCTCATTCCAACCCTCACTAGAAACCAGTCAGTGAGTTGCCCTCCAGCATTAACTGCATATTGTGTTTCCACGTATAGGTTTTGTATAATAGCAACGTATTTTGAGGGAATTCTAATTTGGTACAACATTTTCCAGAGCGCCTCCCTCCATATAGAGGCAGTGTTGACGTCAACAAAGTTAAAATGCAATGGAACTTGGTGTTCCCTTGCCTTTTCTATAATCGGTCTTGTTATAAACATGGTGTCAGTTGTTCATTTGCCTGGTCTGAAGCAGAATTGCGACTGACCCATTGACCCTTCGATTATGTGTTGGCATCTGCTCATCAAGATTTTGCAAAAGACTTTTCCAGGTATTGGCAACAGCGAAATAGCTCTTCAGTTTTCAGCTTTTAGTTTGTCTCCTTTTTATGTATTTGGGTTATAATAATCTTAGACCCGTCATCTGGTGTTGTCTCAGTTGTGAGTATTTTATGGAACAAAGTTGTCAATGTTTTAATTATCATATCTTCACCAGCTTTTATTAATTCCGATGTTATTCCATCAACCCCTGGAAACCTCCAGTTACACATCTGTTTGGTTGCGTTTCTCACTTTTTGCTCGGTTACCCGTAGAATAAGCGCATCATCGTCCCGCGGCCCGATCCAAATTCAAGTAAAGCGTCCTCATCACATGCAAAGCGCGTATTGAGGTATTTCTCAAAGTGAGCCTTCCAAAGGCTTAAAATGTCTGGGGGTTTTCATCTGTAGTATTTCTTCTGTATCTTTCATTGCAGATATAAGTGTGTTTCTTTTTCTTTCCAGTTGTCGGACTTGCTCAAATAATTTTTGAGAGTTGTTGTTTTTTTTCATTTTGTTCAATTTCGATTATTTTTGTTCTAAGACTTTTGTTCTTTTGTTTTTGACAGCTGATTTAACTTTCTTGTTTAGTTTTCTAGGGTTATTTATGTACTCAGCATTATTGCGATTATTCTGCGTTTATCTTTTTGCATTTCTACGCCTTTCGCAGAGATCTATAATTGCAGCTGGTAATCCAGGAATTTCGTTATAATGTTTGTACCCTATTTCCTGCTCTTCAGTTTTATGTATTGTTTTTTAAATTCATTGTAGAATCAATATATATATATATATATATATATATATATATATATATATATATATATATATAATTTGAATGGACTTTAACGGACTTTTTAAACTGTAAAATGGTTTCAATAAAACCATGATGCATCTGTGAAATATGTAACATATAGTTTTTTATGTTACATATTTCAGAAACGTATGTAACATATAGTTTTTAAGTAAATAATTTGTA
The DNA here is from genome assembly GCA_963556195.1 of Sepiola atlantica. Lineage (NCBI taxonomy): Eukaryota > Metazoa > Mollusca > Cephalopoda > Sepiida > Sepiolidae > Sepiola > Sepiola atlantica. Next base: position 23,797,759 of record OY744552.1, on the reverse strand, counting down.
TTTTAGCTCTCACACTTATATATATTCCTTTCAGTTCTATGGCAAGTTCCGTGTATTTGCTTTGGTTTATCCGTGTCTTTGATCTTGACCCTGTGGTATGCTGTGATGGCAAAATCTATAATTTGGCAGTTTTTTTTCCTTCTTGTTAACTATTACGACGTCCGGCCTCCTTGCTTGGATGAGTTCATCTGTTTGTACCTTCATGTCCCAGAGGAGTTTGTGATTTTCGTTTTTGATCTGTCTTTGATCTGTGTCTGTACCTTTTGTCATCATGTTCAAAATGCAGTCGTTTGATAATTTACCAGTGTACTTGTTTCGCACGCAGTCTTGTTTGTTTTTGTATTCTTTTGAGGCTAGTTTGCTGCATTCACTTATGTGATTTACCGCTTCGCCTCTTTGTCCACAGAGTCTACAATTACTGTTTTCCTGTGTTTATCTAAACGTTGGGGGTCGGTGATCGACTAGGGTGACATATGGTTCTACCATTGGACACAATCAACTTGTAGGACATGTGTGTGTGTCGTTAAGGTCTTGTATTTGGAGTTGATACGTCCGAGCAAACATTCCATCTCTCGCCTTCTAAATCTCAGCTGACTAACTCCGTCGTTCGCGACCCCCTTATCGTCTGTCGCCGAGCTCATTCTCGTCGTAATCGTTCACTGTCGGCCTCTGTTGCCGACCCCCCTCTAACAGCCAGCGTCTCCGGAATATATCTACTCTCGACCGTAAATCCTTGACGTCCGGTTTGCTCAGCTTACTTTCAACTGGAAACCAGGTGCACCATTCAAAATTATCTATCTTGATCCCCCCTCCTGGCTGTTAACAGCTGACAGTTTATGGTGTCACTTGATCTGTGTAGCACAGGGAGTTCGTCGCTTTCAATATGTGTCTCTACTATAATTCATTTTCTAGCTGAGCTTTTCCGGTGGTTCTGGTTATGAGGGTAGGGCCACTATATATAGAATCACAAGCGTGTATCGTTTAACAAGGATTCAATAATCAAGAGAAAATGTTCTGTCTACCGTGCCATAGTTTCTCCACACTTCTCTGCGGAGCAGAAGTCTGAACTGTAAGCATGAACACGCACATGAGCTAAGCACCTAAATGATAAAATACTTCCGACTAATCCTAAGCGTACACAGGTGAAACTGTTAGAAGGTCGATTGGACAAAGCTCAAATCAGCAGTTTCTTTCAACCAACCATAGCATAAAGAATATTAATTTACAAATAATCGCGCGTACTATAAAAATCCAAACACAGTGTTATTCTTTCTATTTCCTATTTTCTTTCAGAGACAACAAACGTGCGCACGGCAAAAACCATCCCTAAGCCCTTCGGGGTCAAACAGCACGTGGGAAACGGCGCACACATGCCAAGAGGCATTCAGTAATCACTGTACACATAACGACATCACATACACGCTGCTCACCAAACGCAAGAACACACAAGTTGGTACATACACTCTCTCACTGGCAAAATAGTCACGCTAATATACACACATCTTCATGCCTATCCTATTTACACACACGTAAACGCACCCGGCGTCAGCCGAAAATAATATCGCTAAACAACTCTTTGACTTGGAACGTCCCTTGGACTTTTTGAACTGTCATTCATTTCTAGCACTTTATTTTATATTGTCTTAACAAGTTGTTAATAAAAATGAATTACTTTTTCATCGATAGACTTTGTCATTCTTTCTTTTGATAATGTTCTATCTTCTACAACACCATGTTACTAAGGAAACAGTTTGTAGAAACGTGTGAGAGGTTTGTTGTATGAAGGAAAGGCTTTCTGCATAGACATCCATCCTTCTGACGTTGTGGGTATGAAGAAAACTGGTTATTACATTGAAGACATTGCCAAGGCTGCCGCAAAGAAGGAAGGCTCTACCGTGCTAGTAAACTCTTCACACCTGACATTATCCTGTATCTCTACAAAGCCACCATCCGCCCATGCATGGAGTATTGTTGCCACATCTGGGCTGGTGCATCATCTACTACTCTCTCCCTCCTTGACAAGGTCCAAAAAGAGTCGCCAACCTAATAGGTCCCTCACTGTCAACCAAGCTCCAGTCCCTGTCCCATCGCCGCAATGTAGCATCCTTGTGCTTGTTTTACAACTACTTCAATGGATTATGCTCCGATGAATTGGCTACTCTGATGCCCCCTCGACGTAAATTCACTAGACCAACTCGACAATCAACTAAATCCCATCCATTCACTGTGGAGGTCCTCAGATGCCGGAGTGCTTTCTACTCAAATAGCTTCTTTCCTCGTGCTGCTGGCCTCTAGAACTCCCTCCCTGCCCCTGTTTCCCCGACAGTACTGACATGCAGAAATTTAAAATTAATGCAAACAGACATCTCGCTGCGCAGATCCCAGATTAGGTTGACCCTCCCAACCTTTTCCCCTTTTCTTTCTTCTCAGTAGCCCTTACGTCTACAGTGGCGGCCTGCCTTGTTTGGGGTGAACTTCGTTTTTAAAAAAATTATTATAGTTTGGTTATATGAACAAACTTCTACAATTCAAATATTTCATCAACACAACAGACGGTGGCTTAGCGGTGAGTCCGCATCGTTTCACTTCGCTCTCGCCCAAGTCATGGCGAGAAAGGGAAATGACGTCTCGTTAACTCGACACTTAAACTCTGACTGTTTTTAGAAAGCGGCAAAAGGTTTGGGCAGAAGTTGCCTCCTACGCACAAGTGTGTTTTTACCGAACAACGTATCAATCACTCCGCGAGTGAGAACATGCTAGTGCAAAATAAAATTATGTAACTGCTACAAGTTTCTTAAGGCAACTAAGCATGTACGACCTGAGATTGACTGGCGATTGTGAGCAGACATGTACTTGTACTTGTGGCAGCATTCACCTCCCCATCGGGTTGGGTCGGCTCCCCCTCGGGGTCATGTACCACATCTCAAACTATAACAGCCCAAACGCAGTAGTCCTGAGCAAGGTAAGATGAGATGGCTAGGGAATTCACGATTCCGCTGCCGAAGACCAACCACTTGTGGGCCAGAGAGCGTTGCAACAACAACCGCCCGCCCAAAACAGATACAATTCTCTCAACTTAACGAAGGTGGCCCCCAACATTGGACGACCCAAGTTGAGATACAAGGAAATCATCAAGTGGACCATTATTAATCGGAGTGGGGCAAACTCGCCAATCAGGAGCAAAGTGTAGTATTTTTATCATGCTACACTTCATCTGCTATGCCCTAAATCAGTGAAAGAGAAATACTTCTAGACCGAGGAAAATTTGTTATTTTTGTCCCAACCCAGAGTGCCTCTTTTTGGGTGAGCTGGAATCACCCACATAAAATACCGACCTTGTGTCTAACTCTGCCTTCGTGGGGAGGACCGTAAATAGGTACTCGCCAAGGACAAACCAGTCTGATGAAATCTAATTGGAGCAAAGTCAGCATTAGACCCAATGGACAGCAATTTGTTGTTGTTGTAGTAGTAGTAGTAGCAGTAGTAGCAGTAGTAGTAGTAGTAGTAGTAGTAGTAGTAGTAGTAGTAGTAGTAGCAATAGTAGTAGTAGTAGTAGCAGTAGTAGTAGTAGTGGTAGTAGTAGTAGTAGTAGTAGTAGTAGTAGTAGTAGTAGCAGTAGTAGCAATAGTAGTATTAGTAGTAGTAGTAGTAGTAGTAGTAGTGAAAACATTGCAAACTCCCGCCAAAATGTGGATTTTAATTTCTATTAGTAAATTTATTTGAACTTACATTTTTTTTTTTTTTCAATGATTTGTTAATTTTTATTAGCAATTAGCTAAATTTAAATTCACTTAAATCGATGAGATTTCTACAAGAAGTGCGCAGACGAATAATTATGCAAAGCATCAGTCCTTACAAAACATCCGAACATGTGCCGCATCCCCCCCCCTCTTTCCTCTGTAGACAGATACATAGATCCTTTCCCTTGACCTTTGATGAATACACGTTTGTCCGTGTGTCCGTCTGGGTCTGCAGCTTCTTTAACACGTGCGTATGTTTGCGCACGAGAGTAGCGGAATTTCCCCAGACGAACACACACACACACACATACGCACACACAGATACGCAGTACCGGCGTTTTTAAGTCATGTATACACCCCCACCCCCACCCAATGTATAATACGCATCCCCCTCCCCAATAAATAGGAGATTAATCTTTGGAATATGTTAATTAATATACGGCATAAACACGTTGATACACCGGTTCTCGTAAGATAACTGACTTTAAGCGACGTTGAGCCTGGCCAGTACCAGACGGGTAACCATTTCAGAATACCAGGCGCTGTATGTAGGAGGATGGCGGAACCTACCTGCAACAAAAAACACACACACACACACACACACAGCACTGAAGATGCCTTTAGTACTTCATTATGTATTGACACAACAGAAACATTTCTGTTCTCCATCATGTGGTGAAGCTCTCTGAAGAGAGTGTGCAATTCGTTCGGTTTTTCGTTCAGTAAATGTTAATTTTTATTAATTAGCTAATGTCCGAGAATTATACAATGTTGATGACATCTCAAGCATTAATGTAATATTTGGATTGTTTGATTTAATATAATGTTTCGCTACGGACCCGAATTAATACGAAAATTGAAACGACTCGATGCTCTTTCTGTTTCACAAACACATCACACATTTTGAATTGTAACGACATTGGTTTGTTGGGATAAAAGAACAAAAACATTCTTCCCGACATTCACACATAAGAGGCATTGTCAAAACACACCTGAAATTTAAAATTATAACGATTTTCTAAAAAAATGTAGTTTGATATATATATATATATATATATATATATATATATATATATATATATATATATTAGTACTTCATGTATCCACATAAAATATTATAAGAAGATATAATTTTTTATGTGTCAGTTTTCAGTATTTACTTCAACAGTGCTCGATACGTAAGTAGAGCTGACGCTTCCCCCCGGGGATGAAACACGGGAGCCTCTGTGTAGCTTGATTGCGATATATATTTTCATTGCTTACTATATATATATATATATATATATATATATATATATATATATATATATTGTATAAATTTTTATTTATACAAACATTTTTTACTTAATATCTGGATACATGTTTCAGCTGCGACCTCATTTAAAGCCTAGTTTCTCAGGCCACGGCGAAGATATTGAAAAGACGAATGTGATCTAACTGTTGTGGAGTCGGTATGGAGAGATAATTCGTAAAGGGAGAACGGATTCAATTCTTGTGCATACACATACATACGTGTACCCAATACATCCCTATACACAGACGTATACATATATACACCCACAAAAAAGAAGAATCCGACATAAGATAAACAAGTTTAACATATATAGATATTTAATAAAGTCGTAGCTTAAACCTGTATGCACATATGTAGCCAAAAATCTGTGTATAAATAACACTATACCTTCACTAGATTTACACTTCTGAACTAACAACCCTACAAACAATATATATATATATATATATATATATATATATATATGAAGCTCCCTCCCGGGGTAGAGCTTATTTGTAAGGATATCGCCAATTAGCTATTAGCTTTAAGGTATAGCTCATTAGGCAAAGACTAATTCGAGCTCTCGGCACTTGCAATGTTTACATTGAGATATTACTTACATTCAGTCAGTGTCGTATTATAGCGTAGTGGTTGAGTTTCAATCCCGGCTTGAGGCACTAACTGCTCTAGCCGCACTGAAGAGCTATGATACAGCGAAACGGTCTGTATGTGGATGACTATATATATATATATATATATATATATATATATATCAAATGTTTGGAGGTACAAAATTTATATATGCTTTTGAAAATGATTTGTGGAAAACTCTCTAGAGCTCTTTCGACCATCATCTCGTCAGGAGAAACCGATAGTATAATCAATCAAATATATCAACGAAAATGAAGATATATTTGATTGATTGATACTATCGGTTTCTCCTGGCGAGATGATAGTCGAAAGAGTTTTAGTGAGTTTTCCGCAAAGAGAGAGAGAGGTGGGGGAGAGGGGAGAGATGGAGTTATCCACGGCTCTTCAGTGTGGCTAGACAGTAATAAAATATGTTTCTTTTTTTAACTGTTGTAACAATTAAACACGACTCAGTAAGCTATTGGCCTTTTTGATAGGAGCAAAGTGTAACATCTGTTCTGATACGATACTTCATCTTTCCTGTCCTCGGCCAGTGAAGGATAGATCCTCCTAGACTGAAGCTACTTTTATTTTTATTTGCCCCAATTCAGAGAGACCCTGTAGGGGGATCTTGTGTCAACTCTTCCATCGTGAAAGGGAGGCAAGTCAATAAGGATTTTTATTTACTCCTCCCGGAGTTAGGCACAAGGCCAGTTTTATCTTACTCCCACAAGTTAGATGTGACCACAGCTTGGGTCGAGAAAGTGGGGTTAAAAGCCAGCGCTCGAGAGGTGAGCACTCTGGCTATTTAAAAATTGCCTGGGCAGCCCCGTCGGCATTCCCCGGTAGGGGCGCCTCAGACAGTAAGCAATAAACTTACTCCTCCCCAAAGAGGGGAGGCGAAGCCTGGGAGGGTGGACCTCCTAGAACAGCACAGGACAGGCGTGCAGTATCCATCGGAACAGATACTACACTTTGATCTTAGCCAAAAATCTGAAGGGGGCTTCAGACAAGTTCGGCGTCCGGATCGCGAATCGGTAGTCGAAGAAGAGTCGCAGGTAAGTAGTGCCGTTTCTAAACACACACGCACAATCAATACGCGCACGCGCATGATCACATACGCACGTGGAGGTGCGAAATTCGTAGTTCTATTCAAGCCTCGTTCTGAATTTTGAATATTCCAGACAGACGCCATTAATATCAGCTCTGCTGACACCGCTGCTACACCGCGCCACAAATCGATAGTCACATGACGATGGTCCAATCCCGTGACCACAGATGCGCCCTCCCCTCCCTGTTCCACGTAACCGACCAACCCCCCCCCCCACCGACACCCTTCAATCCTCCCCCACGCCGTTCTCGGCTCGTCTACGCCACCTCCCCACCCAACGCGGACTTGTTGTCTATCAATACCCGATATCTTAGTTCACTCTTTATTTGTATATCTCCTCTTTTCGATGAGTTTAACTCTGGAATATTATTTGTGCGGAGATGAAGCTGGAGTAAGGGATGAAGGGTAGACATCTTTCGTTTGTTTATTGATCGATCAGATGATGCGTAAAAGGTTGGCATGCGCGCGCGCACACACACACACACACACACACACATATATATATATATATATATATATATATATATATATATATTATATATATATATATCGTTATCCACAAACAGACTGCATCGATGTATCACAGCTGAAGTCAAGGAGACCCTTCCTCAACCATGTCGAGCCACTAACAACATCTCAGGAAGAGACCAGACTACAGCTGTGGACCAGACGGTTAAAGAATTACCCCCTCCTACTGACATTGGGCTCCCCCTTCTTAAGCCTTCCCTCCTGGCTCAGAAGCACCCGTGATCCAGTGGAAAACACTCAACCGCCTGAGAACAGGATTGAGGCGATCAAAAGTTACCATGTCTAGATGAGGCTATAAAACCGACCCAACCATCTTCGAATATGGAGAGAAGTACCATACGATGCAAAACTTCCCTGTCTGTCGTCTACTGTCCAACCGGAGCAGCTTGAAAGATTTTGCAGAGTACCACAATAATGCAAAGGACTGCGTAAAAAAGTGTGAAACTGTCGCATCGCCACAAGCTTCAAATGCACGCAAAGAAGGAGACGAAATACGACTAACCCGAACCTACAAGTTAGTTAATTGTCGGCGATTTTAACCACTTGACTGCGAGGCGTGCGCTATATCTATAAGGAGGGATCGACAAAACCCCAGTACACCCAACAGACACTGTAATGTGTAGTTTTTTAATAAAATATTATATATATATATATATATATATATATATATATATATATATATATATATTAATATATATATATATATATATATATATATATATATATATATATATATATATATATATATATATATATATATATATTAGTATTTCATGTATCCACATAAAATGTTATAAGGAGATATAATATTTTATGTATCAATTTTCAGTATTTACTTCAACAGTGCTCGATACGTAAGTAGAGCTAGGTAGTAAGCTATGAAAATATATTTATGGCAATTTTTAGCCTGAAGATTGTCCCCGGGGATGAAACGCGGCAGCCTCTGTGTAGCTTAATTGCCATAAATATATTTTCATAGCTTACTATATATATATATATATACATATATATATATATATATATATATATATATATCAGGGCCGGCGGGACAGTTAAAAATGTGGGGGGCTTCTCCTAAAAAGTGAGGGGGAGGGCGGTTAAACACATGCATATATAACTTCATTATGGATGACCGTAAAGTGGGGGGCCCAAGTCAAAAAGTGAGGGGGCTTAAGCCCCGCTGCCCCCCCCCCCCTGGTGCCGCCGTCCATGTATATATATATATATATATATATATATATATATATATATATATTTATATATATATATATATATATATTTATATATATATATATATATATATTTATATATATATATATTTATATATATATATATATATATATATATATATATATATATATATATATATATATATATATATATATAAACAGGCGTTGTTGAATGACGCGAAATTTTCGCGTTTGTTGATTTTTTTAGTGGTATTCTCGATGCGTCGAGCAAGCTTTCTAGTCTCCGGTGGTGGCCGGTATAATATGTTTCCGAGTGTTCTTGATTCAGCCATCACTCGAGCGCTTTCGACCTTCGTGGTCGTCATCACAAGTAGATTTCAGACTTGAGTAATTGTGTTTTTTTAATACTTTTCTTGTAGGTTTTTGGTAGAAGGAGAGGAAGAGTCAAAAAAAAGAAAGGGGGTGTGGTTGAGTCTATTATTTGTTTTTTAATACTTTTCTTGTAGGTTTTTGGTTGAAGGAGAGGAAGAGTCAAAAAAAAGAAAGGGGGTGTGGTTGAGTCTATTATTTGTTTTTTAATACTTTTCTTGTAGGTTTTTGGTTGAAGGAGAGGAAGAGTCAAAAAAAAGAAAGGGGGTGTGGTTGAGTCTATTATTTGTTTCTTAATTTGTGTATACATTACTTTTGTTAATCTATTTATTTATTATTTTAATGTTTTATTTTAGGTATTCATTTATTTATATTTGTATATTTATTACTTTATTATTTTTAATCATGGAATGCGTTTAATATGTTAGGACCGGTATTAAAAGTTTTTTTTAATATTGGGTTGTTTCTTTTTAATAAATACCACTAAAAAAATCAACAAACGCGAAAATTTCGTGTCATTTAACACCGCCTGTCTAAATAATGACTTGTTGCCTAAATATATATATATATATATATATATATATATATATATATATATATATATATATATAAATATACATATATATATACATATATATATACATATATATATATATATATATATATATATATATATATATATATACATGTACATATATATATATGTACATATATATATACATATATATATATACTTATATATATATATATATATACATGTACATATATATATACATGTACATATATATACATATATATATATACTTATATATATATACATGTACATATATATATATATATATGTACATATATATACATATATATATACTTATATATATATACATGTACATATATATATGTGCATATATATACATATATATACTTATATATATATATATATATATATATATGTATATATATATATATATATATATATATATAAGTTAGCTATGTCTATATGTAGTTAGGTATGTGTCTATGCTTACATATTTGTCTGTACAAGATTTATTCCTAAACTAATTAATTGACTATCATGAATTTTGGAACGCAGCTGCGAGGCATAAGGATGGGTAATGTGGGATATACTTAGTTCAAGTTAGTTTCATACAAAGGGGTGCAAAGAGTGTATGTAAGCCCTTCCATAAAAATTCATATAGGTCTGATTTTTGTGAATTTTAACAATACGTATTAAAGATCAAGTAAACAATATTTCCGAAATTTCAATTCTTTAGGGATATTTTAAAGGGAATTTAGGGGGCATAATATGAACACAGTCGCACATTAAAAATTCAAATATTTCAGATTTGCATTAAATTTGATCCCTTGTCATTAGGCACAAATTCAGCAAAATTTCCTGAATTTTAATTTCTTCTTAAGCCCCCTTAAGCTTCTGCCTTAAATTTAGGTATTTACTTAGATAAAAATCATATATTAGTTTTTTATCAAAATTGGAATCACGATTGCAGGTTTAGTAGCATTATATTTTGATTTGAATCTTTCTAGTGGTGCAAAACTGATCTGTTCGGAGGATTCATGTTAACCGTATACTTTAAACATATATATATATATATATATATATATATATATATATATATATATATATATAATGTATTTCTATGTAATTATTTTTATAGGTGATTTTCAGCTCGTTGTTATTGAGCTTACTATTATTTCACTTCCTGACTGATGAAGATGCAGATAACTGTAATATTAGTCGTCCTAAACAAAGGCCTATTTTTCGTTAATATATATATACTAATTTTATACGTACATAAAAGTAATCCATCTGGCTCACAGCATGTCTAACTCACACAGAGATCGAACCCTCGATGTTGATGTCTATATTCCAGCGTTGTACCACTGGGCCAAGACGCTCTGTGTAGAAATATGCACGATTTTTATCATTTTTATTTAATGTATTTCTATGTAATTATATATATATATATATATATATATATATATATATATATATATATATATATATATATAGTAAGCAATGAAAATGCTTACTACCTAGCTCTACTTACGTATCGAGCACTGTTGAAGTAAATACTGAAAACTGATACATAAAATATTATATCTCCTTATAATATTTTATGTGGATACATGAAGTACTAATATATATATATATATATATATATATATATATATATATATACTACACGTACCCGTGACCCGTTTGGTCACAACCTTTACTACAACTATTTATTGCAGATTGATTCCGTTCGAAATCTCATCAACTTTGACATATCTTTTATACTTTCTTCGAGCATAACTAAAAATAATAAACTTCTTTACTTCTATATTATGTTTATCATTATTGTTATTATTAGTAGTAGTAGTTATAGTAGTAGTAGTAGTAGTAGTAGTAGTAGTAGTAGTATATGAAAGTATCATTATTTATTATTCTTATATAGAAGTAAAGCCGTATATTTTCCATCTAATTTACATACATGTCTGTGGTGTGTACAGACACGCTTATTACATGACGACGCTTGATAAAGAGTCAACCTTTCTGCTAAATAGATATTAAGAAATATTAAAAAGTGTTTTTAACCAGCACACTGTAAAAGAGAGCGAGAGAAATTCATATATAGCTAAAGTTAATTACAACTTCCGGCTTATTAGAACAATAAAAATGGATTGATTTTTCAAACATAACTCAATCCCCAAATCGAGGTATAATTTAGCATGTGTTTTATGTTTTAAGAATATATAGGAAAATTGTTTAAGGGAATGTTGATTAACGCACATTTAGTATAATAATAGCTAGCTAAAGACTAAAATTGTTTGCGGGATCGGTTTGCTGGGTGTTTTTTTTTTTTTAGCTTTGACTCTTAGTAATCGTAGACTATCAGTTCATTGTGAAATAAATCGTCGGAGAACGCAAGTTTTCCCTTCAAAAGTATTTTCTTCGCTTATTCATAACTTTGGCGCAGGAAGGTCACATTGACATAAACGCGACTATAAAGAATTTATAGAATTTGAATGTTTCGGTTTATTATATATATATATATATATATATATATATATATATATATATATATATATATATATATATTTAATAATAGTTATCGGCTGCTTTTTTTAATTCTCTTCTTTGCTCCAGCTTTTTATTCATTTGTTTTTGTCACCTGAAGATGATTCGCCGAAGAATGAAAAAAAGGTCAGTGATACTTTTGGAAAATACATTACTTTTTTTATTATTTTGATACAAAGAAAATCATTTAAAAAATTCAAAAAAATAAAAAAAGGTATACTCAAGCAGATAAATATTTTATACTAAACAATGTTTACTTAAATAAAAGAATGCTGCCTAAATACACAATATATATATATATATATATATATATATATATATATATATATATATATATATATGCAAAATGATAAAAAGAAAACAAAAAATATTATTTATGTAGTCATCAACGTTTCGTCTTTATTTCAAGACTTCCTCAGGATAATTTCAAATAAACACAAGTCCAAGTATGTGAAAAAGTCTGTTTCGTTTGTGACGTGAAAAGAATGTTTTTGTTTTGTTTTTTAACGAAACATAGTCGTTAGAATTTAATATGGGTACTGCGTCTATGAAATAGAATGAGATTTTGTTTCTAATGTCTGTTTTCGTTCAAAAAAACAACACCCATTCTATTTTATAAACGCAGTACACATATTAAATTCTTCCGACTATGTTTCGTTCAGAAAAAGAACAAAAACATTCTTTCCGCGTCACGTAGGATAGTAGAAAGTGGACATTGGGTTTACTTTCGGCAGCCTCGATCTCTCGCTTCCCTTATTTTGTCCTTTAGTCCTCACATTCAATGAGCGATATCTCTGACAAAAAGGGAAGAATTGCTGTTTTGGGGTCGGAATCAATCCATCTAACATTTATTGTTGGCTAGTTTTTGACTTTGAAGTAGTTTTTTTATACCCTTACATCAAGTGGCTTTATGCCTTGTCTGGAGCGACTTTCATGAAAAAAATATTTTGGTATTTTGTGTAATTTTCATATATATATATATATATATATATATATATATATATATATATATATATATATATATATATGTGTGTGTGTGTGTGTGTGTGTGTGTTTTATATACATTTTATTTACATTTTATATACATGTTTTTATGTATTTTCTATTTATTATTGGCTAACGTTAGTAAAAAAAAAGTTTACTAAAATGTCTTGTAAAATGTGCATATGTATGTGTGTATATATATATATATATATAGTCATCCACGTACAGACTGTTTCGCTGTATCACTTCTCTTCAGTGCAGCTAGACCAGTTAGTGCCTCAAGCCGGGATTGAAACTCAAATATATACATATATATATATATATATATATATATATATATATATATATATATATATATATATATATATATATATATATATATATATATATATATAACCTATAATAGAAATACAAGGAACCACGTGTTACAATAAGTTCACCCATTATTTTGACAAAACAAAGAAACATGATATAGGCCCCTCTATAGAAAACAGAACAATAGAACAGGATATAGGAAGTAACACTAACCACACCTTTGTTCCTGGGAAGCCCAACGATTGGATGAGATAACAACAAAGAATATGATTAGTTAACTAACTAGCCGTGTATATAAAAACACCCGAAAACTAGAAAACACTAGAAAACTTCTCACACCTATCAGTATCCTATATCTAAACAAAGCCACCATTCGCCTATGCACGGAGTATTGTTGCCACATATAGGCCAGTGCTCCAAGGTCAAAAAACAGATTCGAATCTAATTGACCCTATAAAAACTACCAAACTCCAGCCCCTGTCCCATTGCCGCAATGTTGCATCACAGTGCTTGTTTTATAATTACTTCAATGGAATGCGTTCTCGCGAACTTTTGTTCACTTGTGCTCTTTCAACGTAAATACTCTCGATTAACCCGAAAAGCATCAAAACTCCACCCCTTTACTATAGTCCCCAGATGCCGGAAAGCTTTCTACTCTAATAGCGTCATTCCTTGAACTGCTTGCCTTTGGAATCCCCTCTCTGCTCCCTGTTTCTCCGACTGTACCAACATGCAGAAATTTTAATGTAATGTGAACAAGCATCTCGCTGCACAACTCCCCACTTAGGATTGTGTTATAAACCTGCCCTTATTCACAGTAGCCATTTTCATCTCAGTAGAAATGTGCCTTGTTTGGTGTGAATATAAGTCGAAAAAAGATTGTTTTTAATCATTTCCTCCCAACAACAACAACAACAACAACAACAACAGCAACAACACCAACACCAACAACAACAACAACAATATCAACAACAACAACAACAACACCAACACCACCACCACCAACAGCAACAACAACAACAACAACACCACCAACATCATCACCACCACCAACAACAGCAATAACACCACCACCACCAACAACAACAACAACACCACCAACATCACCACCACCAACAACAACAGCAATAACACCACCACCAACAACAGCAACAACACCACCACCAACAACAACAACAATACCAACAACAACAACAACACCAACATCACCAACAACAACAACACCAACAACAACAACAACACCAACATCACCACCACCAACAACAACAGCAACAACACCACCACCAACAACAACAACAACACCAACAACAATATCAACAACAACAACACCACCAACACCACCACCACCACCAACAACAACAACAACAATAGTATCGTTAATGTATTTCCGCGGTGAATTTTCCGCGGTGAATTTTCTTTAGAACTTTGTCTAAAATAAATGCAAAAAGTTATTTGATAGAATTTCAAAAGAATATTTTACTCTGACCCTGACATCGGCTTTGGATGTGAAATGTTTATTTTTACATACACGTCTTTTATCGTTTGATTCTCATCTGAAGTTATAACTTTTGTCCCGGTCCATTTTCTGGTGGGAAAATATTTGATGGGACACCGATTGATTTAGAATCAAAATCAAGGTTTTATGATCAAACCTGTTTGCCCTTTTTTATGAATGAACTCTGAGTATATTTACCTCCTCTTCCAGAAGGTCAGGTGTTTTTTTCAAAAAATCTTTTTTAAAGCAAGCTCAGTGGGAGAAGTGCACTCTTGCCTACAAAAAATGCCTGGGCAGCCTCGTCAGTTTACCCCAGTAGGTGCGCCTCAGGCGATTAGCAAAAACCTAATCTATTTCTCAGAGAGAAGGGAAAGCTTGGGATGATTGACCTCCTAGGACTGAACAGAACCATATTTTAGTTCAACAGCACAAAATAACTGGGCAGCCTCGTCGGTTTACCCCAGTAGGTGAGCTTCAGGCGATTAAAGAAAAAAAATCATAAGATGCGTCATTCAATCAGCGCGTTTAGCGATGAAAATGCTATTTTAAACCTCAGATAGATGGTAGATAGACAACATAGGCCCTATTTTTTGCCTCCCAACGACGGTAAAGTTAGACATACGGTTGTTTTTATGTGGGTGAAATCAAACTCCCCCCAAATGCCACTCTGGATGAGACCAAAAATAAAAATTGCTCCCGTCAAGAATTGTATATCCTTCTCTGATCGAGGACAGAACAGATACTACACTTTGATTCCAGCCTGAATGCTAGGAAGTCATACTATTTTATAAATATATTTGGACACATTTAAAAATGAGATTTCAGACATAAGCATGCGAGACATGACAACAGACAGAGCATCTTTTACAAATACTTGGACGCATCTAAAATAAGATACGCCCATCAAATCAGCGAACTAGTAAAATGCATATCTCGATTTAATCTGAGCAAACCTTAAAAAGCCGGTTTTAGTTCTTTAAGTTGGTCGTATTTGAATTTACGTCTATGATAGCAAGATGGGATAATTTCGGATTTAACATTAAGTATATAATCATTCGAATCCATAATAGTTTCCCACATTCACATGTGGATGGATCAAAAAATATCTCGCTTTAATCTGATCAGATTATTTAGCTTTCTTTTTAAATAATCAAATTCTGACCAGTTACAACCATCGTTACTAATCCTCACGGTGTTGTCTCACCAATCACCTTACAAACTTATTAACCCTTATGTTCTAGTGGCCTTTGAGCCTTGGTAAGCAGTGACTGTTTTGTAAAAAAAATTGAACAGCCTGTTTTAGTTCTCATACGGTTTAGGGTTTCCCATTTCAGCTATTTGAACAGTACGCTAATTGGAAAGTTCCTCATCTAAACTATGTCCATATCAATAGAAAGGGGGTTGCTCCCTACTCTCTGCTTCCAGATTGTGAGCAGTTCCTTATCTTTCTAGGTGAAGAAAACGGAAGAACATTACTTAGAAAAGCATACCTTAAATTAAGTCTTCGAGCAGCAGCTTTTTTTTATATACTACTAAGCCACCGCTTATCAAGGCCCAAAGGCCACTCGAGGATAAGAGTTATTGAGTTTGTCAGATAGACGGTGCGACAACACCTTGAGGATTGGTAACGATGGTTGTATGTAACTAGGAAACATTTGATTATTTAAGAGAACGGCTCAACACGAATTTATTAACATTGGACTTGAAAATGACCATGTTTTTGTTTGCTGGGAAGTAGCCTCATGGTATTGTGTCCCGCAGACGAGTAGTTCTTGGAAAGAAACTTTGCTCATGAAAGTTATGTTTAGTTTCAGTACACAGAGGAAGAAAGAGAAATTTATTTACAGTGGTTGTAGCTAGACGAGTTCTTGTTTTGAATGTTTTACATGGATAACCATAGATTGTAGCTCAGTCGAGCAGCTACCATGAAAATAACGATAGAGTAGAAAAAGACTAGCAACCTCTCTTCTATGGGAAAACGATGCATGGAAGAGAAGAGGGCATTCCCCACTAGATTGTGAAGTCGATTTTGTACTCTGTCAAGCAGGAAAAGTTGCTGTGAGCCGCACCTCTCCAGATGTAGCAACAGTACTAACTCTTTGGATGTATTAAACTTACTATTCAGAGGATCAACAGAGGTCATGGTAGAATTGTTCTCGTCGCGATTCCTAACGGCTTATCCTAAAGCTTTGCCATGTTAGAGGTGGGGGGGGGGCAGAAAGTGGGAGGACGCCCTGAAAGGTGGTTAGAGTAGCAGCGGAAGTCAGGAATGACGTCACATCCGTTAGAGTGTTTTTTTCCGTCACTTGTTCCTGGATTCCAAGGATGACGGGCGTGAAAAGTCGGACGGTTCGTTGCCAGTTAGCGGGGGGGGGGGGATGCAGTAGCCCCAAATGGCCTTACGATATCTTTCTCTAGTCCTTCTCTCCCTCTCATTCTCTCTCTCTCTCTCTCTCTCTATCTATCTATCTCTTTCTCTCTCTCTCTCTCTCTATCTCTTTCTCTCTCTCTCTCTATCTATCTCTTTCTCTCTCTCTCTCTATCTATCTCTTTCTCTCTCTCTCTCTCTTTATCTATCTCTTTCTCTCTCTCTCTCTCTATCTATCTCTCTCTATCTATCTCTTTCTCTCTCTCTATATATATATATATATATTTCTCTCTCTCTCTCTATCTATCTCTCTCTCTCACTCTATCTATCTCTTTCTCTCTCTCTCTATCTATCTCTTTCTCTCTCTCTCTCTATCTATCTCTCTCTCTCTCTCTATCTCTTTCTCTCTCTCTCTCTCTCTCTCTCTATCTATCTCTTTCTCTCTCTCTCTCTATCTATCTCTTTCTCTCTCTCCCGTACAAACCACTCAGTCGCTGTCTATTGTTTATGTTTAAATAAAACTTCTAAAACCAGCCAGCGTCCCCGCGTTCTCGTTCAGAAGAGGACGAACCCAGGTACACACTCGCTAAGGTAAGCAAATGGATACAAGATTAAAAAGAAATGAAAAACAAAAACAAGAAAATCGGGCATTTTTAAGATGTGTCCATTCAATCTGCGCTCTTAGCGATGAAAATGCTATTTCAAACTAAGCATGGCCGATGGACGGACGTAAATAAAATAAAGTGGTCGACAGTAGTCGAGGGCGACCCGAAGGGCCCTGTTTTTATTTGCTACTACAGCGAGATGTAGGGGAGGGCGCCACTCTTTTCCCTTCATTACTCCACTTACCCTTGATCTTAACATTATAATGTTGAGTGATTAGCGAAGAGGCATCAAGTACAATTTTTTTAAGTCTTTGATCGCGATGAAAATGCTATTTCAAACTTACGCGTGACAGATGGGTGGGCATATTCTTTTATAAATATGCATCGACGCATGTAAAAGAAACATTTAAAACTGAAGCGTGACAGATTGGACGATAGACAAAGCACCTTATACAAATGCTTGGACGCATTTAAAGTAAGATACGTCCATTGAATTAGCGCATTTACTCCGACTATCAGCGGTGTACAGATTGGTTGGCATGGTACCTCCCCATATCTGAAGGGATTTCCATGTGTATATCCAAAAGCACACACAGGAAACAGACAGAAGACACCTCTTATCTGATCATGTAAAACTAAGGGAGATTTAAATCAGGAAGTAAATTCATGACCAACGAGAGACGTGGGTTAAAGAAAAATAGGTCACTTAAAAGCAGATATTCCGATTTTTTGGGACAGAAATCGCTCCAGACAAGGTATGAAGCCACTTGATGTAAGGAGCTAAATAAGATACCACTCAAAAAGTAGCCAAGGATGAGTGTTAGATGAACAGATTCCGATCCAGAGAACAGCAATTCTTCCCCCTTTGTCAGAAATATCACTCATAAAATGGGAGGACGAAAGGACAAAATAATGGAAGCGATAGTTACGAAGCTGCCGAAAGTCCACTTTCTACTCTCTTTAGCCATAATTGTAAGTGCCAATAAGTAGACCGTTTCGCAAACGATCATAGTTAAAATAAAACAGTCATATGTTATCTGTTTCAGGTAAACAAAAAATACAATTAAAATTTTCTTGCATTTTTTTATGAAAATTAAATATCAAGTAAAAATGGAATTTATACTGAAAACCACCAAATAATTTTAATTAAAAAATCGCTTTTTTTAATTACATTTGTTCAGTGTACAATCATTTATATCAGTTTAAAACAGTTTAAATTATGCTTACAACTTTGTTCATGGTCATTTGGTACACGATAAACGGGTTACTTAATGGCGGATTACGGTTATGAGTTCGGAATCGCCGCCATCAAGTAGACGATTTCGCTTTAACTGAGCCTTTATTGTGCACGGTCACAAAACTGCCGTATTGACAGATTGAATGATTGGAATGGCTACTTGAACGAAGCTATCCAAGGACCCAGAGAACGTCTTCCACATGGAACGGATATCTCAAAGAAGGACTGCGTCGTGACTCTGAACCGAGCAAGAGCGAAGGTTTGAAAGGACAGCCAGAAAACTCCACGGGTGGGTACCAGCAACAAGCAACTGCTCTTGTAGAAATCCCAGACAGACAATACAACAAATCCTCCGTGACTTCAGTGACGGACCAACTTGTATTGATCACAA
>OY744552.1:23768444-23770944 GCA_963556195.1 Sepiola atlantica | reverse complement strand
AGCCGACCTCTTCCTCACCGTGGTCGGGGTTGTGGCGCAGACAACGTGATAGTGTCAGAGTTACTCGGCTAACAGTGCTCTGGTGAAAATCCGGGACGGGTCGGCATCAGGATCCGTCGTCCTCTGGTCGTCTCTGCTGCTGCATGTTGCAAGCAGAGACGTGCCAGGCGCATATCCGCAAATCAATGAAGTGAGAATAACAACATTGTTTCTGCGACATCCGTTTGTGCGTTTGGCGCCCAAACTTCCCCGACTTCGCATGCAGCCACTGAGGATTTCTGTACTCGGTGTCGGGATTAAAAACCTGTAATTTTACAGGTAGACGAATATTCCTCGAGATAGATATTGGCAAGAAATAAAACCTTTAAAAACTCACAACTATCTTGAACAGACAGACGGGCTTGATATCCCATTGGTTAACTAATCTGCATATCGCTTTGCAAAAGGGCATCTCATTAATTAACTATTCGTTCCTATTGTTTTCTAATTCAATGGTTGTTTTCATTTTACTATAATACATAGTTCTATTTACAAATATTTTTATAGCGTAGATAAAGACTTACAAATTTAGTTCTGGGGGTTGCGATACTTAGTGTTCTCAATTTTCTCATGAAAAGTCTGGACACGGGTCCCGCTAGTATATTAATTCCGCGCGATTTCTTGCATACATACCTACGTTTCTAAGTCAGAAATCATAACTACCTATCTAAATCAATACATACTTACGTTGCTGCTTATGGTATCTTGAGAAATGAAGTTCCGCCCAACACCACGTCTCTCATTTCCGGAGGACAGCTTGCTGGCGCCATGAATGGAATATCGTTTTGTTATGCTCCATCTATCCTTCAGTCGTTTGGTCTGTCATGCTCAAGTTTGAAATAGAATTTTCCTTGGTCTGTCACGCTTAAGTATGAAATAGCATTTTATTTGGTCTGTCACGCTTAAGTATGAAATAGCATTTTATTTGGTCTGTCACGCTCAAGTTTGAAATAGCATTTTATTTGGTCTGTCATGCTGAAGTTTGAAATAGCATTTTATTTGGTCTGTCACGCTTAAGTATGAAATAGCATTTTATTTGGTCTGTCACGCTCAAGTTTGAAATAGCATTTTATTTGGTCTGTCACGCTTAAGTATGAAATAGCATTTTTGTTCGTCTGTCACGCTTAAGTTTGTAATAGCATTTTTGTTGGTCTGTCACGCTTAAGTATGAAATAGCATTTTCGTTGGTCTGTCCCACTTAAGCTTGAGATAGTATTTTCGTTATTCTGTTGCGCTGAAGTTTGGAATAGCATTTTTGTTGGTCCGTGACGTTTAAGTTTTGAATAGCATTTTCGTTGGTTTGTCACGATTAACTAAGAAATGGCATTTTCAGTGGCCTGTCACGCTTATGTTTGCCATAGAATTTTCGTGCGTCTGTCACGCTTAAGTTTGAAGTAGTATTTTCTTTGGTCTGTTATGCTTAAGTAGTAAATAGCATTTTCGTTGGTCTCTCACGCTTCAATTTTGAATAGCATTTTCGTTAGTCTGTCACGCTTAAGTTTGAAGTAGTATTTTCTTTGGTCTGTTATGCTTAAGTAGTAAATAGCATTTTCGTTGGTCTCTCACGCTTAAATTTGAAATATCATTTTCGTTATTCTGTCACGCTTAAATTTGTAAAAGCATTTATGTTGGTGCGTCACGCTGTAGTTTGGAATAGCATTTTGTTGGTTTGTCACATTTAAGTATGAAATAGAATTTTCGTTAATCTGTCACGCTTAACTATAGAATAGAATTTTCGTTAATCTGTCACGCTTAACTATAGAATAGCATTTTCGTTGGTCTGTCACGCTTATCATTGGAATAGCGTTTTTATTATTCTGTTACGCTTAAGTTTTAAATAGCATTTAGTTTGTAACTCTTATATTCGAAATAGCATTTTCGTTGGTCTGTCATGATGTAGTTTCAAATAGCATTTTCGTTTGTCTGTCATGATGTAGTTTCAAATAGCATTTTCGTTGGTCTGTCATGATGTAGTTTCAAATAGCATTTTCGTTTGTCTGTCATGCTTAATTATGATGAACATTTTCGTTGGTCTGTCCTGCTTAAGTTTTAAATAGCATTTTCGTTGGTCTGTCACGCTAACATATGATAGCATTTTTGTAAGTCTGTCACGCATAAGTTTTAAAAAACCTTCAATGTTTATTTTTTCATTATTTTGATAATTCGGACTACTATTCTCATCTTGAATGTGATTCTCACAACGTTTTGACTGATGTAACCTCCAACCTTCTTGAGGTGCATCTTGTTGGACTTGGGAATCGTCATGCTGAATTCGGGAATCTATACGAAATGTTGAACCGAACCCTTTTATTTAATCTACGTGGGGTGATTGTTCTCGTTCTATCTAGCGAGGATATTGCGTGGTTGAAGTGGAAAACCGATATCATAGGAAAATAATAACAATAAATAAATAAAAATAAAAATAAAATAAATATTAAAATAAAAATTAAATTTAAAAAAA
>OY744552.1:23753444-23763444 GCA_963556195.1 Sepiola atlantica | reverse complement strand
AGAAATACGCATTGAAAATGTCAACGAGTAAAAAACGAAAGTTGATACTAATCCTGACCTTTGAATTATAAACACATCCCAACCTAGAAAATATACTAAAAGAAGAATTTGTTTTAATCTTATTTTAATTCCTCGTTTTGGTCTGAAGATGTTGACTATTGATGAAGATTACAACCGAAACATGTGTGCACATATGTAACCAATAATGTTTGTATGAATAAAAAAATACTAAAAAACAGCACTACTTGTTATTGAGCACTTTTATAAACACTGGAGTTTCAACGGATTAACATCTTCGGAAACTAATATAATACATGTACTATATATATATATATATATATATATATATATATATATATATATATATATATATATATAAACAAACATTAAATTATTAATACCTACAGACGCTAGCGTTTCAAGCTTATTTCTCTCAATTTCAAGTAACAATTTCAGGAGGCGCGAACCCGATTCACAGAGTAAGCCTAGAATCTGCAAGCAGTCGCCATATCCACTCGTCCAACCGAAACTGTAACGTAATTAAGGGAAATTAAGATCTATATGTACCTAGAAGCGGGCACAGATAGAAGACTAGTCGAGAGTGTTCGACGAACGTATTCGGAACTTTGCATTAGAGTTTTTTGACAGTCTATTTTTAACATTCCCGAGAGTGCTCAACTTTAATCTCTTAAAGGGGCTTAGTATAATATTCATTAATAAATATTAAATTATTATTATTGCTCTCATCAGTGCAGGAAAGTAACAATTTCAGACGGTCGGGAGGCGCGAACCCGATTCACAGAGTCAACCTAGAATCTGCAAGCAGTAATAATATATATATATATATATATATATATATATATATATATATATATATACATTTTAGTTATATTGCAATAACCAAATTAAAAGCTCAATGAGGTACCTTAAAATAAAAACTATATATTTTTCTTTTTAAAATTTGAAAAAAATATATATAAATGTGTAAGACGAAAGAAAAAAAATACAGGTATTTGCCGACGTCGGAAAATGAGGAAATTTAGAAAAATTAATAATGAAAATGATAGGAATGGACTAATTTTTATTGGCCATTGGAATATACCTAAAAAGTATATATGCTCTGAAGCTTTTAACACAACTTCATTGAGCTTGCAATTTGAAACAATGTCTGGGATTTTATAGTGTATACCTAAACATATATTTTTTATAAAAACTCACAAATAGATATATACTAGCTAACCCGTGCCCGGAGCTGCCCGGGAAAGTATAATAACTCAAGAAAGTCCTTGCAAAATCTGTAAGTATTGGATTATTTTGTGCTTATGATTGGCCAGAGCGCACACAGACCCCGCAATGGTAATGTAAAACTGCAGTGAAGCAATTAATGCAATACGTGTAGTAATAACTTTCTTGCCATGGTTAGTTGTTGTAATTTACAGTAATAACCCTCTTGCAATCTTGAGTAATAACCCTCTTGCAATCTTGAGTAATAACCCTTTTACAATCTTAGAGTAATAACCCTCTTGCAATCTTAGAGTAATAACCCTCTTGCAATCTTGAGTAATAACCCTCTTGTAATCTTGAGTAATAACCTTCTTGCAATGTTAGAGTAATAACCCTCTTGCAACCTTGCCATTGAGATGCACACGCATGTTTGTAGATAATGGTACAGTCGTGATGTACTTTCACAAATATAACAATTTAAGGCAAGCATTGAGCTCATCAGTGCAACTTGCATGTGGAACAGTAAGAAGTGTTTGTAAGAAGTCTGCGGGAAGTGTCTGCGATTAATTAACTTAGTTAAAGAGAAGATTCTTTCTTGGACGTGGCTTCGAGTTATGAATCTATAAAGAGGATACTTATGCAGTTCACGGGCCGGGCTGAAATAATAACGTTATAATTTGGAAAACCATTCTGAACATGGGGAGGTGGAGAGTTGATTAACTATTCTGTACTTTCCCATAACAATTTAATAAACCAAAGATTCCGTAAAATTTGAATTTAACTTAAAAATCCTACTAAAATATAGCCCGATCCGTAAACTACATAAGCACCATAAAGAGGCAAATAACATATTATATAATATGTCTGATGTTATTTGTTACTTTTCAAAATCAAAATAAAGTTGAAGTGTAGTGTCTGTTATATTCTACATGATCTCTTCTCTCCTCGGTCAGGGAAGGAGTAATCCTTCTAGACTGCGGCAAGTTTTATTTCAGTCACAATCCGGAGTGTCCCTATTTGGGGAGATGGATTTTTCCCCACATTAGAAACCGACCTTGTGTCTGTGCCGTCGTGTGGAGGTAAGTAAGCCCGGTCCGTAAACTGCATAAGCACCATAAAGAGGCAAATAACGTATTATATGATAAAACAGGGGAGATATATAAGTATTAGAGTATTAATTCGTTTAAAAGGAGTTAAAAACAACCCTGTTAGTAATTTAGGTGATTAAACT
This sequence comes from Sepiola atlantica, assembly GCA_963556195.1. NCBI lineage: Eukaryota > Metazoa > Mollusca > Cephalopoda > Sepiida > Sepiolidae > Sepiola > Sepiola atlantica. The sequence goes on along the minus strand of OY744552.1, from coordinate 23,760,989 downwards.
AGGATTTATCAATGTTTTGAATGAAACAAAATAGAATTGTCTATTTTTTGTGAGACTGACCTCTCCGCCTACGATTGGAAGTATCGGGTTATTTGTAAAAAAAATACCCACTGCCCCCCTCCCCCCCCCCCCCCCCCGCGCTAAAAAACAACAAAGTAAACGTTATCCAACAATATGCGTGAATCTTTCCAAGTTCAGTGAAGGAAAAATGCTTCTTGAGTGATGCAATTTTTATCCCAATCCGGAGTTTCCTTTTTTACTTGTAGATTGGAATTACCAACAATAAAAAAAACAATGGTGGTTTTAAATGTGTTGAAAATCCATCTCCTGGGGGAAAGTAAAAATAGCCGCAGTCTACAAGGCTGCTAAGATCAAAGTGTAGTATCTGTTCTGATGGATACTGCACCCCATAGACTTGTATTGTCTTGGCCTTCGGGGCTTGATTTACGCCGGTCTATGGGTCTGTCCTGTGCAATTCTAGGAGGTCCACCCTCCCAGGCTTCGCCTCCCCTTTTTTGGGAGGAGTAAGTTTATTGCTTACTGCCTGAGGCGCCCCTACCGGGGAATGCCGACGGGGCTGTCCAGGTAATTTTTAAACCCCACTTTCCCGACCCGACCTTGGGTCACATCTTACTTGTGGGAGTAAGATGAAAACTGGCCTTGTGCCTAACTCCTGGAGAGGAGTAAATCAATACAAGGCTTTCTTGCTCACTGACAGAAAAGAGAAAAGAATAAGTTTAGTACTTCACTGATCGAAAAGGGAAGATATTAATTAACAGATACTGAACTGTAAAGTTAAGTATATTTTAAAACGTAAACATGAATAAGTAAAAATAAACAGAATTAAATGAACCGTTTTGTTGATTGTAGTAAGTAAATAAAGAAATGAAGAGAGATAGTTTGGGGAGGGGGTACCGAATACATCTAGTGGGGATAAAAGTAAAAATTGCCGCAGTCTAGAAGGATGTCTTACTTACTAAGATAATTTTATTAATTAACAGATACTGCACTGTAAAGGTAATTATATGTTGAAACTTAAAAATTAATAACTAAAAATAAACCGAATTAAATTAACCTTTTTGTTTATTGTACTAAGTAATAAAGAGATATAGCTTGGGGTCCCAAATACATCTACTGGGGATAAAAGTAAACATTGCCGCAGTCTAGAAGGATGTCTTCTTCACTAAGAATTTTTTTTTTCTGTATTGTAATAAGTAAATAAATAAATAAAGAGAGAGGGGGACTAAGACATAGAGTGCGTATAGTTATAAGAGATAAAAGTTAAAATTAACAGAAAAAAAGAAAAGGTAAGAAATTACGTAAAATAAAAATCATTCAAAGTTTCGGTTTATGCGAGAATTATAAAGAAAAGAAATGATATAAAAGAAAATGAATTCAATAAGTAGGGATGTCCAAAAGTGAAACAATGTACCTGTTTTGTGTGTGTTTTTTTTACTGACCAGCATCGTGTAAAGAATCTATGATGGGCCCCCATAAGATTAATATAAGCAGGTTGATGTTTTTAAACGTGGACTTCTGTTCGTGTTACGCTGTGAGTTTTTTTAAGTGAGTTAGAATCCTTGAAATTGTTATGGATAAAAATGCCTAAGTGTTTCTAGCGTGAAAATAGAAGTGATAAAAAGTAAGTATACGTGTAAAATCGAAGATTCGCAACTAAAATGAGTTTTCTCCAGGAGAATTATAAGTAAGTGACGCCATTTTGAATAAATGTGCGTAAGAATTTATTCCGTTCAGTAATGTAAAACGCAAATTCCGGAATTAGTTTAAGTATATGTTTAATAGTTATAAGTAACGACGGACAATAAATAAGTATATGTAATCCGATATTCGGTAATTTTAAAGGAATATAAAAGAGCGGTTATTAATTGATGTAAGAATCTTGTATATCATGTATGAAATTAATAGAAGATTGAAATGAATTATTTACGGTGATGATTTAAAAAATTATCCGATATAATTTATTTCCCAGCGTTAAGTGGGAGCAGAAGAGTAGATAAAGATTAGAGAGAAAAAATGTTGCTACCATTTGTATGGAGTATGTTTTTGTGAGAGTCTATGATGGCGGGCGGAAGGTAACATTTTTTGTCAGATGTTGAAAATAGTCATAATTTTCTAGAAACACACTCGAGTCAATGAGGTTAATAGAGTGGCGAGTTTATTAGCCTATGATGCATATGGTTATTTTCTTACCCTCGTCGAAGGTACAGGGGATAACCGTATTCACTTTATATAGATAGATATATAATTATTCAATAATAAATATTACATATATATATATATATATATATATATATATATATATGATGAAATATTCAAAATGGCGTATTAGTGGGTTCCCCCACGTGTGAGTTAGCTCTTTTCTTTGTTTTTTGTTTGGTTTCACCCAAAAATGAACCACTGTATAGTGTAGGTTTTTTAAAAACACTTTAATCCAATAACTTTTTACTCTTTGTGAATTTTTCTGATGATTTTGTAATGTTGCAGAGACGATATGAACATAAAAATGTTGTTTGGCACAAGACAAATGAAACGGACCGTAAAAATATATCTCACAAAAATGTTATGTTTTTGGAAAATGTGAAAAAATGAAAATAAAAAAAATAAAATAAAAACATGGTTATTGGAATATAATATGAACCTGAAATATATATATATATATATATATATATATATATATATATATATATCGAATAAAGTAAAAATATTTTAACTGTAGTTGTATTTTAATGAGATAAGAAATTATCTCACCTCATATCTACAAATATAAAAAGTTAAGCAATCCAAACGTCTAGGATACTAATGAATACTGCAAGGGTAATTTAGCTGAGTGATTATGTTTTAGGTCCCACAGAGCTCATATATTATAACTCAGAAGAATAAAAGTGTTATGACACATTCAATATTATGTAATCATGTTCCAAACATTCAAAATTTGTGTACATAAGTTACAGAACTTTTAATAAAATCCTATCCCAAGCACAAAATAACGAAAGCAAACACCATTACATCGTTACAGGTCCATAGAATTGTTTAATAATTACAAACACATGAAAACAAAAATACCCATCCACATCCAGAAACAATTTTTTTCTATTTTATACTTTTTGCATTTTTAACGCTTGTTATATATACGTTATATATACTGTTATATATACGTTATATCTACTGTTATATATACGTTATATCTACTGTTATATATACGTTATATATACTGTTATATATACGTTATATATACTGTTATATATACGTTATATCTACTGTTATATATACGTTATATATACTGTTATATATACGTTATATCTACTGTTATATATACGTTATATATACTGTTATATATACGTTATATATACTGTTATATATACGTTATATATACTGTTAGTTGCGTTTTTCTTTGTTATATTAACATTTGAGTCTAAAATTAAATTATTATCTTTTGTGCTGAAAATCAGATTTTATTGAAATTTCTAAGACATATGTACACATAAATTGTTGTTGGCTGATTACATAATAGTGATTATGTCATAGACCTTTATCTTTCTAGATTATGATATATATATATATATATATATATATATATATATATATATATATATATATATATATATATATATATATATATATATATATATATATGAAGAAGAATGGAAATGGATTAAAGAAGCAAAAGCCAAATCAAAATTCAATTCAATTTGAATTGAATTTTGATTTGGCTTTTGCATCTTTAATTCCTTTCCATTCTTCTTCATATCTACCTGCTCTATCCTGGATATTAAGCTGTATACTCTTCACAATAGGTTTTACCTCTCCTAAAAGTTCGCTTTTAGTACACCTCTTTATATATATATATATATATATATATATATATATATATATATATATATATATATATATATATATATAAAAGAGATTTATGTAGTTGGCTTGAAGCATTGTTTATTAGTATATAGAAATGTGATACTTAGAATGCAATACAATGCAGAGGTGTGACGGATAGACACAAGTTGGAGCAAATAAGACATATAATGGTGGAACAAATTAAATAGTTTCACCCTTAATACAATGTATACATACACATTTTTTTTTCACAAACACACATATATCTGTTTATCTACACAATGTTTCAGTGTTATGTAATACCTGTATTTCGGGAACCCTGTCTTCTTCAGAACCGTGCTCAATTCAAGTTCAAGCGTGCATATGAAGGTGGCCGTAGGATGTAGTCTCGCAGAAAATACCGGTTGAATTTGAATTTCAAACCAGATTCAAAAAATAAAATAAACTTTCTTTTTCTTTTTCTTTTTTTTAAATATTTTATTTATCTATTTTTATCTCATTTATTTATTAATAAAAAAATGAAATCGGGAAAGAAATACATTCGTTATATGAGAATAACAATATTTTAGCCGAACAATTAGAAATAACTAAATTTAAAAGCGACTTAAGTACCATTAGACAGACCAACTGAACTTAATTACCTCCCTTCCATAATTGTTGTAATTAACATTAGACGGATAGGGGCGATAATGAACAGATAATATTGAATTGATTAATAAAATATACATATTTAAAAAATAAAATAAAATAAATAAATAAAATAAATATGAATATACGCAATAATTTAAAACGAACAGATAATGCAATGTTTAATGACAGTATAAACCGACATATTAATTTAAACGAATAGACTTGGTTTAAATTTAGATTAGAATTTAAAATTTAACGAAAAAAAAAAGAAAAGTTTCTAAAAAGTAAAAACAAAAGAAAATTATAAAAAAGTTTGATAAAGGTAAATAGATAAATAAATAAATTCGATAAAAATAGATGAATAAAATATTAAAAAAAAAAGAAAAAGAAAGTTTATTTTATTTTTTGAATCTGGTTTGGAATTCAAATTTAACCGGTATTTTCTGCGAGACTGTATCCTACACCCACTTTCATATGCACGCTTGAACTTGAGTTGAGCACGGTTCTGAAGAAGAGAGGGTTTCCGAAATACTATATCATACGGAGTTTCCACCAGACCATCTTGATACAGGTATTACATAACATTGTAACATTGTGTAGATAAACAGATATATGTGTATTTGTGAAAAAAATATATATATATGTGTGTACGTATACATTGTATTAAGGGTGAAACTATTTAATTTGTTCCACCATTATATGTCTTATTTGCTCCAATTTGTGTCTATCCGTCACACCTCTGCATTGTATTGCCTTCTAAGTATCACATTTATATATATATATATATATATATATATATATATATATATATATATATATATATATATATATATATATATATATTGTATTAGTTTCTGTAGATGTAAATCCGTTGAAACTCCAGTGTTTATAAAAAGTGCTCAATAACAAGTAGAGCTGTTCTTTAGTATAATTTTTTATTCATAAAAACATTATTGGTTACATATGTGCATACATATTTCGGTTGTACTCTTCACAGAGAGTCAACCTCTTCAGACCAAACAAGACAATGAAGTGAGATGAATTTGGAAAACTTTCTCATTAGGTAAATCTTTTTGGGAGATGAGATATGTTTATAATGCTTACCGGTCAAGCTCAGTATCGTGTTCCATTCTTTACTTGTTAACTCTTTGAATTAGTTTCTATCTTTTGTATCATTTTTATTACCTACCGTTCCTTCTATTTCTTTCTTTTTTTATTATTTTATTACCCACTTAGCTTGGATTTCTTTTCTTCTCCATTTAACACTTCAAAGTTTTAATCTACGTACATACATTCATAAATATCTAATGTTCATATAGAATACACACGTGCGCACAGTTCTCATTAGCGACGGCGAGCAATGTACTAAAATAGAGAAAACGGACCTTTCGATGTTTTATGGGATCGCTAGACCCCACAGAGGCATCTAATCTAGTAGGTCTATACATACTAAGAAATATTACCATGAATAATAACATAGATGTAGAAGATATAGGTTTATATAGAGATGACGGTCTAATGGTAGTCAGGGAATCTACTAGCGCGAAATACGACAAAATCAGAAAGATAATTCATAAGAAAATGAATAAACTAGGGCTTAAGGTTGGAATTACCGGCAATGTCAAACAAGTTAACTTCGTTGATGTTACATTTAACCTAACTGATAACAAATATAAACCCTTTATGAAAGAAAACTCCAGCCCCATATATGTATATCCACAATCAAACCACTCTCCTTAAATAATTAAACACATACCCAAGTCAATAGAAAGTAGAATTAGTAATAACTCATCAGACGAGACAACGTTTAACAACTATAAAAATATTTACAACATTGCCTTAAAGAATAGCGGGTACGTAAATGCTGATATAAGATATAAAAATATAACAACAAATGCGAACAACTCTAGAAATCGAGGCCGGAAAATAATCTGGTTTTCACCATTTTCCCCATTAATATGATGTTAAAAAAAAAAATTGCAAACAAATTTCTACAACTTATAAACAAACACTTCCCATCTGGTAACGCACTGCATAAGCTATTTAATAAGAATACATCAAAACTAAGTTATAGTTGCACAGATAACCTAGAAAGAATAATTAATAAACACAACAATAAAATACTTAAAAGGAATGATACTAACAGTGACATTGAAGATAATCCAACCACTAGCAATTGTAATTGTCAGAGATAGGATGAATGTCCCCTACAAAAAAAATTGCGTCACCGCATCAGTACTATATTGTGCTAAAATCTACACTGCTGAAAATCTAGACAATAATAAGTTCTATATAGGAAGCACGTAAATGAGTTTTAAGGATAAATATTACATGCACAAATGATCTTTTAGAAATAAAAAATACAGTAACACTTCGTTGTCCCGATACTTCTGGAAATGTTTAGATGAGAAAAAACAATAATTAGATGGAGCATAAAAAGAAAAGCTAAAACACGTAGATCACTCAACTCACCCTGTTTCTTATGTCTAGGTGAGAAACTTGAAATTGTAAAATTTAAAGACAGGGAAAAATTACTCAACGTCAGACAAGAAACGAGTTTAAACTGCAAATATTTCAAGCAACACACACTAAGCTTTAGATCATTATTTTGACTTTATTGACTTTTACTTCATTGTTAGTATAAAGCCTACTCAATTTTTTATTTTTTTATTTTGTTATTTTTGTTATTTTTTTATCATTTTTTTATTTTTTTATTTTATTTATTTATTTATTTTAAATTCTAATGTTTTTATATTTTTGAACTTAAGTAATCTATATCATCCAAAATCACTACACCTCACCCTATAATAATATGATTTTGGCACTTCCTCATAGTTATCACTTGTTTATATATTGAGAATTAACTATTACAATTACATACGCTGTATTTAATTAGTTTGCTTACCTTTATGGTACTTATCTTGTAAGTTCCTTGTATTAATACTAGAGCAAGTATAAATGTAAGCAAATTAAACTGAGATAGATAGGAGCAATAATGAATGATATAAGCACTTTAGTTTTAATTATAGAAATATCGATATAACGGTATATATATATATA
>OY744552.1:23743444-23748444 GCA_963556195.1 Sepiola atlantica | reverse complement strand
AATATTATTTTTAAATTGTTATATTACGGTATCATTTGGTTTTATGCTAACCGACACCGGCACCTTAACAGCTTTCCTAATCGGAATAAGTATTTGCAGAAAAAAAACTTGACCGACATAAAACATATTCGTACCTATAATATAGTGGAGAAAATTAATAATAAATAGGATTGCCCGAATCAGAAAAATGTATCAAGCGGATTGCTGTTTAGATTTCACTTTTAAAATCCGACTGACTTATACATATATATATATATATATATATATATATATATATATATATAATCTGAAATATTTGAATTTTCAAAAAGAAAGTTGTGCCCACATCATGTCCCTTTAAAATGCTCCGAAGACGAACAAATAAAATTAATGATTAGAAACTTAGACAATACTAATAATAATCAGCCAAATAATTCCCACTACATAAATCTATTCTACTGTAACCAAATGTAACCGAACTTTAAAATGGATGAAAAAGCTCTTAAAAATATAATGCATCGCTACATATTCCCCATCGACTCTGTTCATAAAATAAGATTCATCATTTATTACAAAAAAATGAAAACATCGAACCATGCAGTTAAAAAATAACACTTCTCAGACCCAAAATACATTAGGAAGAACCAAAATACATTATATCAGTTTCAATGCCCCATGGGAGAATGTATCTCCGACAATAACAATAAAACTAATTCTTATATCGGTTTCACTAGAAAAACACTTTCTCGAAGACTAAACTTACATCTCTCTGACACTATCTCCATTTGCCAACACCTAAATAAACATGACTGCCCTCCTTCTCAATATAGACACATACTAGTTAACAATACTAAAAGAATACACTACGATATTAACAGCAAAAGATACAAAATTATTGAAGTCCTCTACATAAAATTTAAACATCCCACAATCAATAATGTGAATTACGAAACTAGTCACATTTTAAAGTGTCTAGCATAGTAATAAACGTTATCAAGTTCTTAGCCATTAAGCAATTATACGTTTGGATTTTGAACGCGCTCGGAACGTGATCAAATTCTTAACGGTTAAGCAATCAAACTTTTGAATCTTGCACGCTCTTAGAACGTAATCACGTTCTCATGTAACATCTCAATATTATAGACGCTCATTTTAAGTTGTAAATTACTGGCCGTTATAATATTTTTTTAAAACTAAACAGTAAAGACATATTTTCTAAGAAACTAAAAGCTAACACCGCCTGAAGATTATTTGACGAATCAAATCGAAAGTACTAGCAAAAAAAGAAAAGAAAATGGAACAGGAAACTCATGGAACTTACATACAGTAATTTGACAGAAACACTAAATGGACAATTCTGAAAACTGAAAAAAATAATTAAAAAGTCTTATCAAGCAAAAACACTCCGTGCTATTTAATAATGTTTGCCTAAATGAAAATATGCTGCCTAAATACCCAATATATATATATATATATATATATATATATATATATATATATATATATATATATATATGTGTGTGTGTGTGTGTAAAAATTGAATAAAGGATGAGCAAATCAACAACTAGCAAAAATAAACTCAAAAACACATATTGAAAAGTTCTACCAAAATATTTCAATTGTTAAAATACAATCATCATCAGTTGATAGCAGAACTTTAATTAAAAACAGAAAATGATAACTTTGAAAACTTTTCTGTTTTTAATTAAAGTTCTGCTACCAACTGATGATGATTGTATTTTAACAATTGAAATATTTTGGAAGAACTATTCAATATGTGTTTTTGAGTTTATTTTTGCTAGTTGTTGATTTGTTTATCCTTTATTCCATTTTTACTTTTACATTTTGTCTGATACATTGTTACTTTTATTCCTCATATATATTTATATATATATATATATATATATATATATATATCGACAATTTCGAAGAATATATAATAGGCTATACTTTTTGAATTCTCTGAAATATTTCATCAGATAAATTCCAAAAATCTATCTTTATTTGCAGCTGGATGCACTTAAAGGGTTTCCTAACTTGAAGAACTCATACTTTTATTTACTCGTCTTATAAGTAGATCCGTATCTGCGTTGCCATGATTGGTTTTTCACCCCCTTGAAAAATTGACGCTGTAATTGCACAGGAATCCGTCTTCGTGGTATTCCTAGTCTTCATTGTTTAGCTCAATTGTCTAAATCTCCCGGATCTTTCTGAACGCACGTCGTCTTTACACATACTAGTCAATTATTATACCAAAAGCCGAGTTAATAAATGCTTGTTTCCAATATATTTTAATCACACAAAGTACATGTTGAAATATTCTTTTATTTTAGGATTGAGTTGTATTTTTAATCAATTTTAATTGTTCTAATAAGCCGTGATTTTAAATTTACTCGCCAAGTCAGTCATCTCTTATTCAGTTTCCGATTATTATTCACCCTCTCTCATTTTAGGCTGCTTGGCCCCTCCGCTGTTAGTTTATATAATGTCTACCTCGCTTCTATCACTCATATATATATATATATATATATATATATATATATATATATATATATATATATATATATATATATATATATAAAGTGTTGAACTAAAAGCGAACTTTTAGGAAAGGTAAAACCTATTGTGAAAAGTATACAGCTCAATATCCAGGATAGAGCAGATCTTTGAAAAGCCTGGCTTAAGGAAAAATTCAACTTGAATAAATTGCCATTTTGCGGAATATACCTTGCTCTGAGCAACTGAATAGAAATACGATTTGACTTTTACTTTTCTAATTCCTTTTCATCCTTCTACATATATATATATATATATATATATATATATATATATATATATATATATATATATATATATATATATATATATATGCAAAGATACATGAAAGAGGAGAGATAAACATGTACGAATGACAAATCTATTTCAACTTCCATTGTTCAATGCAAGGTGTACTTAGTAAAAACATGTTTATTATTCTTTCCTTAAGCCAAGGCTTTTCAAAGATTAGAATCTTATCATCAGAGGAATTACATAGATAGATAAGTTGGCAGTGGAAAAGCCAAAATTCAAAATTTGAAAAAATATTAAGTAATGGAGAGTGAACTAAACATCTCTCTATTGGATTTACTTCATCCTTGAACTTTTTTAATGCTGCCTTCACGAAAACCCTTCTTTTCCATTGTTAAATCTCCTTTTATTTGACACCTTATCAACGGACATTTACCAACTTGAAAGACCCCATATCTTTTTACACGTACATTCGCACTCTCCATTACTTAATATTTTTTTGAATATTTTCCACTGGCAACTTATCTATCTATGTAATTCCTCTGATGATCAGATTTTAATCTTTGAAAAGCCTTGGCTTAAGAAAATAAACAGGTTTTTACCGAGTACAATGGAAGTTGAAATAAATTTGTCATTCGTACATGTTTATTCCTCTTCTTTCATCTATCTTTATAATTGCTCTATCTCGTATATCGAGCTTAAACCATTTCACTATAGGTTCTATCTACTAAACGTATACTTTTAGTTTCATATTTTATATATATATATATATATATATATATATATATATATATATATATATATATATGTGTGTGTGTGTGTGTGTGTGTGTGTGTGTTTGTATGTGTGTTACGCTTCGTTTTTGCTGATGCCAATATTTAGTAATATAACTCACGCAAACAATAATAAAAAAGCATCATTAAAAGAAAATGGGTTTAATATTGTGAATAAATTTAATTCTGCCATCATTGCAATCGACTTGTGACACGGTGTATTGTCCTGGTGAATCAGCTTTTTTTTCTTCTTCGGCTGTGGACGTATTTTGTCGATTTCCTCCTTCAAATTTATGCTATACAATATTCGCTATTGATTCTTCTCCCTTTCTCAAGACAATCGAAGACAAAACACCTTAGGCATCGGAAAACAGGGAGGCGAATACGTAGCCTGGGCGCTTTTAGTTTATACAATGTCTACCCACTTTCGCTTCTATCACTCATATTTTCTTATATATATATATATATATATATATATATATATATATATATATATATATATATGTGTGTGTGTGTGTGTGTGTGTGTGTGTGTGTGTGTGTGTGTGTGTGTGTGTGCATAAAAACTTTTACCAAAATGACCGAATTTGGCATTAAATATCACGAAAATGGTTGATATGGCGTAAAACAAAACAAACAAACCAAACTAAAGTCTGTCTACAATACAATGATGTTTGCATTGTCTCGATTGTGTCGTATTCTTCTTTATGGATATCGCTCCAGACAAGGCATGAAGCTACTTGATGTAAGGAGCTAAAAATAACAAAAAAACATTAAGTTGCATGATAACAAAAAGGGAGAGGAACATAGAATAACTTACAAAACTAAGTTGCATAATAACAAAAAGAGAGAGGAAAGTAGAATCACTTGCAAAACTAAGTTGCATAATAACAAAAAGAGAGAGGAAAGTAGAATCACTTACAAAACTAAGTTGCATAATAACAAAAAGAGAGAGGAAAGTAGAATCACTTGCAAAACTAAGTTGCATAATAACAAAAAGAGAGAGGAAAGTAGAATCACTTACAAAACTAAGTTGCATAATAACAAAAAGAGAGAGGAAAGTAGAATCACTTACAGAACTAAGAAATCTTTAAACTGACGATGATAAATTCAGGGGCAAAATAATCGGACGTAAAGCCGAAACATTAGCATGGCAGTGACGGACTCAGTCATCCACGCTGGAAATACCCGAAAGGACACACATCAATGCGCAACATAACTTGACACTTGAGAATACCCCGACATTTATCGAGAGCTGAAGTAGGAGCTATCCGTGAGTTTGGCCTTCTGTACTATCAGCAAGAAAAGCGCCGACCAGAAAAGCACTAACTTCGCCCTCTACCAAGGATATGTAACTACCTTCATTATCTGTCTGTTATGAAACAAACCAAGTCTGAGACACAACCGTTCACGTTCGATTTCCTGGATTCCAAACAGGCTAGCCAAAAGATAAACCCTTAAA
>OY744552.1:23698444-23738444 GCA_963556195.1 Sepiola atlantica | reverse complement strand
GATTCGGACCCCTTAGACCCAAGTAAACATTTTAACTTTTGTCTGAACCCGCAGCCAATAAACCAACCACGTTGAAGGAAGAGAATTAAGATCTATATGTCTAAGCAAGCGGACCAATTTAAAAGGCTGTCAGCAACAGTGCTTAACGACACATTAGGCCGGGACTTAGCATTACGCATTTAAATTTGACAGCCTAATTATAATTCTTTAAAAGCGCCCGTCTTAGCATTAAAAAGGCTAAAAACTATTACGATAAAAATTATACAATTAATTCTGTTACATAGAATTAGTAATAACTCCTTAAATGAAGAAATTATCAATGAACATAAGGTTTTAGATAATAAAGTGTTATTGATTTTTGTTTTCAAAATATATATTCAAAATATGCAAAGCTCAATTCATTTGTCCGAGAGTTTAGGTAAATTTTCCTCTAATTTTCACTTAACCGATCGTTTCTATTAGATGCCACATGAGGTAAATTATTTTAAAATGCTGTATTTTTAAGGATATGAGTCGTCTTTAAATTTCTTAAGTATGAACGCTTCTCAGCCGCCATCTTGAAATACACAGGTATTCATTTGCTCATTTTTATTTAGCTAATACAAAACTAGTTTCTTTCCATATCTTTTAGGTTTTTTTTTAAATAATAATATTACTAAAATAATAGTTTTATTCTTCACTTTACGTGTTACACTCCCGACGTGTAGCTTTAATTATAATTCTAGCGTTACACATTTTTCTATGTTTTTTTTCAGAATATCGATAAAATGTTTCTTTTATTCGATTTAACAGACTAGTACATCATTTATTCGAGTAATCTATTTAAAAATTAAAAATATATGTACATAACAAAAAATAATAATTAGTAAATATATCTATTATTATACTAAATGTAAGTCTATCAACGTTTGTTTCCCTAATGATTTTCTCTTATATACTTTAATAACACAAAAGACATGCTAAAATATACTTTAGTTCTGGGATTGAGTTGTTTAAAAAAACATCCTGTTGAATTGTTCTAATTAACCGAATTATCTGCGTATTTATCCCGCGTTTTATTACTCTATGTTGATTCAATCATTATCTATTATTCCTTAATATATTTGTGAGCATTTAGAGAAAGACTGACTCTCTTTTCGCAGCATGACCATCAAATTTACGTACGTGTCTTTGTACAAACCACAAACACGTATGTAAATTCGATGGTTAAAGAATCAGTTTTTTTTTTACTTCTATATAAGTATAATTAAAAATAATAATACTTCTATTATAATAATAATAATAATAATAATAATAATAATAATAATAATAATAATAATAATAATAATAATAATAATGATGATGATGATGATGATGATGATGGTGATGATGATGATGATGATGATGATGATGATGATGATGATGATGATGATGATGATGATCACGTCGAAAAAAAACGTAAGGGAATTCGAATGTGGTCGCTACAAGTTGTGTGAAAAAAAATGTAGAAATTCTGTTTTAAAACTAACCATTTTGTAATTAAATGCGATGTTTTCCTGAATATGTCATGTGTACTGTTTATTTAACTCTTCGTCTCTGTTGTATAGCTGTGTCTTTTGGTGTGTAACTGTCCCCCTTCTGTACATCTTATATCTCAAAAACGTGAGATAAAATCACATGTTAATTAAACCTGTTTTAGTTTTGCCACATCCACCAAACATGAAATCAAATAATATTGATAGCCCTGAGACTCAGAAGTAGTATCTGAATGTGATGATCGACAGGTTCTCCCGCTATAGCCAATATGGGGGACCCGGTCGGCATCCTGTAAATGTTGGCCGTTCTATTTTCAGGAACGAAAATATTACCGACCAAAAACAGGTATGTTATTCCTCTAATTTCAGGTATGACAATAATTTCAGGTATGACAATAATACGGACCAAATACAGGTAAGTAGAAATGTCCAATGCGGCAAGCCTACAACTCAGAGGTAGAAATTGATCACAAAAGAGAATAAACTGGTAATGGTGTGATATTACAAAATCAATCTTACAGAAAGAGGTTACGCGAAACGTATGAAGAACCTATGGAACAGGGGACAGTTCTTGGAGCTGCAATTAATGGAAATAAAGGAAATTAAATAATGTAACATAACATGTAGAAGACTGGCACAAGACAAACACTGAAGTGCGGAGACCAATACCTACGGAATTACTGAGGAAGAGGCAGCAGAAGTTAAGCACATCAAAGAAATTATGAACTAGGACCAAACAAACATTTCATCCCTAAGGAACGAAGATTGGAAGAAATTAAAGTTAGAAACAGAAAAATTAAACACTTCTAACATATTTCTCAACTGATACTATCACAAACATAAAAAAAACTTAATTTGTGCAAGAGCCAAATAACTAAGTACAAGACTAAACATAGAAACAAAACCTCGCCAAAAGAATGGACCAATAAAGTCCGGATGGGAAACCATATTGGAAATCCAGATCAACAGACTACAAACAGCAGATAAATCGGTAGCTAATACGAAAGAGAACAGAAAACAATGGAAAAGGGGGGATATGGCTGACAAAAAGAAAAAAGACTAAACAAGAAACATGAAGAACTACAACAAAATTTAGTAGCAAAAGAGGAAACATTGAGACGCAAAACTGTACAGTACAAACAAAATAGGACCATTGAAAACAATTAAAGCCAGTTTTACCAAAAATTAAACAAAACACAAGAAAAGAACAACTGTACCCTCAGAAACAAAGCTCTTATACTGACATACTGACATACTGATATTCGATAAGAGGGAGAGAGTAGCAACCCTAGTTAAAGTCAGTGTCCCTAATGGTGCTGGCTTACATGGGGCTGGGAGATTGAAAATAACTAAATGCCAAAGTCTTATGTACGACATGAAAAGAAACTGGAATCTTAAGAAGATATCCATCATTCCAGTAATCATATGAGCAACCGGGCGCATGAAAAATAGTTTCAAAAACTACCTGGCAAATATACCCGGTGAACTAAGTGCAAGAGAGATACAAGCAATTGCGTTTAAAGAGACGGTTAGAATCGTAAAACGATCTCTCGGTTGGAATCTCTGAAAAAGTGGGTGAATGTCTGACATTTGGTAGGATGCCCCATCCCCTGCAAAAACAAAAAGATAAGAAAATTGAAAAAAAAATCATCAGGTTAATGTATGTATTTTTTGTTTGCGATTGCTTTCATATCTAAGTAGTATTTTCTCTAGTTAACTAACCAATCGGATTAGTTGTTATCATTACTCCATCTTTGATAATTATTTTCATTGGCTAATGGTCGAACTCCTTTCAAACAATTTCATTTTATCCTCACACATAACTCTTTGGCACCGGGTCCTTCCTTAATATAAGGGAAATTCTTTTAAAATATCCCAAAACACCCACATTATTTAATTCCAGCCTCCTTATTCTCTTCTACATAATGCATAGACTTCTCTTCTTCTATAAATAATTAATTTCATTAAAAAAAGTCATATCAACATTAAATAACCTTCTTTTTAGCACAAACACCCCAAAATGTTTTTGACGCATATCCCATATGTAATTTTTTTTTCAGAAGTGATAATCTAATATTTATTATTTTTATATTTAAATCATTCTTTTATATTCCCCAGGGCGACGTAAGTAAGTGTCCTTCTTTCGAGCAGTCTTCCCTCTTCTATAGATAATACATTTTATTAATAAAAAGTCATATCAACACTAAATAATCTTCTTTTCAACACAAACATACCAACATATCTGTGATTAACTATAACTTTACTGAATTTATTAAAAAACAGCATTTCTTCTTTTTTTTTGGCTTTGCCTATTGACTTCATATATTCTTTCACTTATAAATAACTACTTTTATTGAAAAACAGTCACATTAAAATAATCTTTCTTTCTGTCCGTTTGCGTTGTCTGTTTCTTGATGCTTGTAATTATTGGAATTCATTCATTTATGAAACACGAGCGATTTTTATTCGACACTTATATACAAGCAATTTTTATTCAACACTTATATACAAGCAATATTTATTCAACACTTATATACAAGCAATATTTATTCGACACTTATATACAAGCAATTTTTATTCGACACTTATATACAAGCAATATTTATTCAACACTTATATACAAGCAATATTTATTCAACACTTATATACAAGAAATATTTATTCAACACTTATATACAAGCAATATTTATTCAACACTAATATACAAGCAATATTTATTCAACACTTATATACAAGCAATATTTATTCAACACTTATATACAAGCAACATTTATTCGACACTTATATACAAGCAATATTTATTCGACACTTATATACAAGCAATTTTTATTCGACACTTATATTCAAGCAATATTTATTCAACACTTATATACAAGCAATATTTATTCAACACTTATATACAAGCAATATTTATTCAACACTTATATACAAGCAATATTTATTCAACACTTATATACAAGAAATATTTATTCGACACTTATATACAAGCAATATTTATTCAACACTTCTATACAAACAATATTTATTCAACACTTATATACAAGCAATATTTATTCGACACTTATATACAAGCAATATTTATTCAACACTTATATACAAGCAATATTTATTCAACACTTATATACAAGCAATATTTATTCAACACTTATATACAAGCAATATTTATTCAACACTTATATACAAGCAATATTTATTCAACACTTATATACAAGCAATTTTTATTCGACACTTATATACAAGCAATATTTATTCGACACTTATATACAAGCAATATTTATTCGACACTTATATACAAGCAATTTTTATTCGACATTTATATACAAGCAATATTTATTCAACACTTATATACAAGCAATTTTTATTCAACACTTATATACAAGCAATATTTATTCAACACTTATATACAAGCAATATTTATTCAACACTTATATACAAGCAATATTTATTCAACACTTATATACAAGCAATATTTATTCAACACTTATATACAAGCAATATTTATTCAACACTTATATACAAGCAATATGTATTCAACACTTATATACAAGCAATATTTATTCAACACTTATATACAAGCAATATTTATTCAACACTTATATACAAGCAATATGTATTCAACACTTATATACAAGCAATATTTATTCAACACTTATATACAAGCAATATTTATTCAACACTTATATACAAGCAATATTTATTCAACACTTATATACAAGCAATATTTATTCAACACTTATATACAAGCAATATTTATTCAACACTTATATACAAGCAATATTTATTCAACACTTATATACAAGCAATATTTATTCAACACTTATATACAAGCAATATTTATTCAACACTTATATACAAGCAATATTTATTCAACACTTATATACAAGCAATTTTTATTCAACACTTATATATACAAGCAATATTTATTCAACACTTATATACAAGCAATTTTTATTCAACACTTATATATACAAGCAATATTTATTCAACACTTATATACAAACAAATAACGACATTAACTCACGAAAACATTATCTTCTTTTTATCACAATTTCAAATTCGAGCGATTTTTGCCCCAAACTTCTTTTATTACAAAAAAGATTTCGCGTATTTCATTCGAAATTAAATTATCCCCATTAACATTAAAATATCCCCATTAACATTCAGGAGAACCAAAACATGTCCGCTAAGACTTCAGACTCACAAAAACTATATATATATATATATATATATATATATATATATATATATATATATATATATATATATATATATATATATATATATGGGGTAAAGTACACGAGAAGTCATGAAAAGGAAATGCTGTGGTAGACAAAATGTGTGAAAAAAAAGACAAACGGAAAACAGGTTAACATGCAGGAGAAAAACAAAAACAAGAGATTTGACCGGTTTCGTTCGTATTAGAAAAATACGAACGAAACCGGTCAAATCTCTTGTTTTTGTTTTTCTCCTGCTTGTTTCACACAAAATGGATACTCATACTTCTGATATATTGACATTAGCATATTTATTCATTTCATAAGTGTTTTATTCATTTCATAAGTGTTTTCCTTTCAGATTCCAAACGTAATACTCAATTTGATTTACCCGGCATCACTTTTCATGCTCGCCACTAACTTTGCCCTCGATTTTAATTTTAACATTTTTGGCGTATTTTTCCCCCTTTAAAGGATTAGTTTAAATTTTCTTTTTTTCATCTTCTCTGTCCTCGGTCACTGAGATATAAAAAATCCTACAATGAGAGACCATCTTTACATAACAATATTAATGTCTGCTTCGATCTTTTTTTCGATATTGTTTTTCACTTTTCTTAAAACCCACCTATTTGCTAATTGCTTCAGTCTAAAAGGATTTCTCCTTTCCTGGCAGAGCACAGAGCACAGAACAGATCACATGCAGTATCGCAACAGAGCGCAAATAGGTCACAATTTAGTTGTTTATGTTGATGTGTTTACTAGCAGAGCCTGTGTTCCGTCGTTGCCCGTGGCAAATATAATTTACGTGAGTCAAATAGGATTTAACTTAGGATTTAACTTAGGGTAAATCTTTACTATCATACCCGCAAAAAGGAATTAAAAGAAATTAAATATTTTAGATTTTAAGGTGGGGCATCACTTTCCTATATAAATTTAACGTATAATGAACACCAACTTCCTACACAATTAACGTAATATCAAGACGTATAACCAAATGGTTTCTCAATTTTAGCACGGCAAAATTGGGGTAGGCTTCGTCTGAAACGTTTGGTAGGTCAGGACGTATTCGTCTGCTAACGCAGCCCGTTTTTGCCCTGTTCCGACTCCTTTCTCTTCTACGTAAAATGTCAGCTGGCTATTTAATCCGTTTTTTAATTATTCTATGAGAATAAGCTGCTTCAACTTTTCGTAGCTATTTTCGGCTTGTTCCGACAAGCTCCATCTGTCGAAGAACGTTTCTGTTCGCCTGAAGAACTCTGTATAGGTTTAAACTTCTGTTTTTTTTTATAATTTCGAAACTTGTGCCTATACGGTTCGGGCACGAGCTCGTATGCCTTCAATATGGCATCTTGACGGTGTCATAGTCTCCGCATTCAGCGATAGTCAGCCCTCCGTATGTCTTCTGGGCTTTGCCGACCAGTACTGTCTGTAATAACATGGTCCACGTGTTTTTCGGCCACTCCATATTTATCGACGTCTTCTCGGAGAGCTGAAAATATTCGTCAACCTCCTCTTCTCGAAACTTCGGTATCAACCTCACTTGTTTAGCCACGTCAAACTCTCTCGCTCTTTCTTCTCTACTCATTCCTTGTAGTTCAAGTTCCAACCTTCTCGTTTCCTGAACGATTCGTGCCTTCTCAATTTTCATTCTGCCCATCATTTTGTTTTTCCCAACTTGACTTGTGTCGACGTGATTTCCTGATTATTTACTTGTAGATGACCGAGTACGTCCTCCTCGAATATATCGTTGTCTACCATGTGTTGTCTACCATGTGTTGTCTACCATGTGTTGTCTACCATGTGTTGTCTACCATGTGTTCAGACATCATTTTTATGATATTTGCCTTTCTCATCGCCCTGCGGGTAACAAGTTCGAGCGTTTGTCCCACTAGAAATGTGTCATCCGTCTTCAGCTTAAGGAAGGGTATAGGGTTAGGGTTAGGGTTAGGGTTAGGGTTAGCGTTAGGGTTAGGGTTAGGGTTAGGGTTAGGGTTAGCGTTAGGGTTAGGGTTAGGATTAGGGTTAGGATTAGGGTTAGGGTTAGAGTTAGGGTTAGGGCTAGGGCTAGGGCTAGGGCTAGGGCTAGGGTTAGGGTTAGGGTAAGGGCTAGGGTTAGGGTTAGCGTTAGGGTTAGGGTTAACGTTAGGGTTAGGGTTAGGGTTAGCGTTAGGGTTAGGGTTAGGGTTTAGGGTTAGGGTTAGGGTTTAGGGTTAGGGTTAGGGTTAGCGTTAGGGCTAGGGTTAGGGTTAGGGTTAGGGTTAAGGTTAGGGTTTCCAGGAATTATTCTGTCGCTGTCATTGCAATGTTCCTTCACCGTTATCTCGTGTAACGTTCTCTCCGGAAAACTTTTATCTTGGACCAGAGACCCCACTTATGTCAAAACCCCTATTTTTGACTTAAGATATTTATATTTTGGGTTCGTCAGTCCAGCTAACGATGTTTTGTTGGGTAGAAGAGTTGTCTGTCGGGCGAGAACTAATAAGGAAAAAAACACGAAATGCAATATACGGTGAGAGAAAAACACAGACAATGATCGGAGAAACGTATTATTTTTAAGCGAGATTTGATGCGATATGTGTGTCAATATTAAGAAAATGGAAAAAAAGTTCGTTGACCATGTGAGAATATGTATAGATAGAGAGGATAGGGGTTTCTTTACTTAGCTGAGTCCTTATTAAATCCTACATTAGTAGGCAGGAAAGGATGATTTCGCCTTCAAGTACGGGTATCAAACGACTCCAAGTTTTTCGTAAGAGGAGCTACTCGACCAAGCGAACGCTTCCAAATATTTCTCTCACTGACTTCTTATTGAAAATCCTTTTATTTCCCGCCGTGGTGTTTGGCCTGAGAATTAGTATAGTGTATGATATTACCATTCGTATCCTACTCTATCGTTTTATTATCCCTTTTTTGGCCCGCTCTTTTGAAACACGTGGTTGGGAAAATAATGAAAAGTTAAGAAAAGAGCCAAGCACGCCGTGGTCCCCGTTGTCCCCATATGTCCTCCTTTTCTCTTAGTAGCGGTCAGAGACAAAAAAGGTAAAGACAGAGCTAAACACGCCGCGGTCACTGTTGTTCGGTTATATGCCCTCCTCTGCTCTTAGTAGCAGTCAAGCGGGCGAGGCTTGCTCGCTCACGCCTCCCCTTTCCCTATGTGGCCGAGCGAGAGAATTGACTCGATCGTAACAATAACATAAACTTAAAACCAATATTTTTTGTAAGTGATCAATATAAATTAGAGCTTATATGAGTAAAATTTAATAAATATTAGAAACAGTTCACGTGGATCAACCTAACGTAGATTGATCCGCGTAGACAGTTTCTAATGTTTATTCAATTTTACTTCTCTCTCTCTCTTTCTCTCTCTCTCTCTCTCTCGTTCTCTCTCTCTTTCTCTCTGACGCGTACGAAAATAACCTCTCTCTCTCTCTCTCTTTCAATCTCTCTCAATCTCTCTCTTTGATGTTTTCTGTAACTTTTCTCATCTTGTAATAAACCTTTTATAAAAACTAAACATGGGCGTCCGAGTGATTGTATCCACAGACAAGAAAACCCCTGAGTCCCCAACTACGACACGGTTGTATAATGGTTTATAGACGTATCGGTAGGTGAAATAGAACAATTTGATGACAAAATATTATTTAAAGTTCTTGAAAATCTTTGTCAATCACCAAATTTAAAGAGCCTATATTCTGAACATTAGGAATTGTCATCGGATGTTCTGCTGGCTTAGCAGGCCGAGAGCAAGGATTGGACCCTAGTTTCCCGACCCATTAACTAACACTCTATAAAATATCCATAGTTTCTACCATTTTCTGCACTTTTACGGATTGTTACAAAATTTGTAAATCACTAACGATATTGAAGACAAAAGTTCAGTTTTCTCATTGGTTGTGATTTATAAAGATTTCTGAGCAGACGAATTGATTTTGGGGGGCACAAATGTTCGGATCATTGTAAAGGGTAGCATTCGTTGTATTTCTAATGAGAGACAAAAATTACTTCATGGCACTTGAACTATCCGAAAACCGCAAATGTAAACATGCACAAGGATGAATGTTTAGTGGGGTACATAGTTGCAATGCATACGGACGACGGACCTGCACTGGGATAAATATTTAGCTAAGAAAAGAGACACCACTGAAGAAATGGGATGACCTTTGAAATAGTAATATCTTCTGTGATATGAGGTGTCATCCTGTGATTATGACCCACTTGAGATTTTCTAAAAGTAATATTCACACCTGATGGTGGACTTCATGGTCAATCGGTTTTTTTATGTCGATAGATTAACAGCTGATAATCTTGAGTGGTTTCTCAGTGTAGTTCAAGTACTATAGTCATATATTCCAGAAGAGGGGAGGGGCAATTAGGTTTATGTGTTTCTTAAGGGGCAGATGGCCTGTTTGTGTTCGGGTGGACTCATTTTAATTCGGTCAGGTTGAGAGTCTTAATTGCATGTCTGTCGTTCGGCGGAGAAGTATTATTGTCATTTCACAAAATAAAAACTCTGTTACTTGTTTTAAACTAGAGTTGTCATTTTATTTGGAGGGAGACAACTTCTGTTGTAGCACTGACTGATTCCACACGATTCACACAGGTGAACGCACACAGACGCGCATTCACCTATCTATGGGCAATAATGAAAACGGATTTGCCTTACATACACCAAAATTGAACTTTTTTATTGAAATAATTTAAAGGGATTCATTTATTTTTGGACTACTATTCTATTTAAATTTTATTAAGAACTAGCGGAACCCGTCGCCCGGCGTTGCCCGGGAGAAAGTACTACCTATTGCATGACGTCGAATAAAAAAAAGAAACGGCCTATTGTTCATCTACCGTGTTGGGGAATGTTTTAAATAATAATAAAAAAAGTCGTAGCGAAAATGAAAAAAAGTCTTAGCGTAGATTGGGATCGAACGCTGAAACTGCCGATTATGAAGCCTATCTCCTAAACCATTGCCCCAATGTTTCCAGTGTAAAAAGAATGTGTAAATACCCCAATTAAGCTAAGTTTGTTTATCGACCGAATATAAAGTTCAACTATGACAGAGTTTACGGCATTTGGTGATGAAGTAAAGGAGTTGGCCAAGATTTCTATAATATACGTCTTGTAGGTGTATGATTTGGAAAATGTAAATATTTCGGGCTCTACCAGTATGTTGGCGCTTATTCAATTAAGTAAGAAGTCGATTCGATCAAGAAATTCTAGAGGCCATCTTGAATGATTAAATCTCACTGGAACTGTGTTCGTTAATTTCATTCGGTTAATTCCGGAATGAATGTATATGTAGAAGTTATAGGTAGAATTACAAGTAACGTAATCTGATATTCGCGAATAATCATCGGAATGTAAGGGAGCGGTTGTTAAGTTTTTGCGTATTGCTTAATATTATGTAGTAAAATAATGCCAGACAAATACGAAATAACAATGGGTGTTTTGTTAAAATTATACTGTGTATATTAGTTCCCGGTGTCGATGAGTGTAGTCACAGTACATAATTGTTAGGGAGAAAAGTTTTTACTACCACCTATATGGAGTTGGTATTTCGGAGAGTCGTGGCGGCCGGGCCGAATGTAATATTCAATGCTTGTTTGGAATAAAGAATAACAGATATACTAAAACACACTCGAGTGAATAAGTGTAATGTAATGGTGAGTTTAGTAGCCTGTGATGCATGTGGTTATTTTCCTATTCTCCGAGAAGGTACAGGGGAAAAAACGTCTCTACTTTATATATTAGATGAAATCTCAAACTGACGTAAATATTTGCCGCATTTATTAAGTGATGTAAAATAGAATAGTCTATTATGACCAACATTTAATTAGTATTTTGATATTTCCTATCTAATTTCAATTTTTTCTACATGAATTGTTCGTATCCATAAGACTGTACAATACATTATTTCTATTAATTATGAGACAATTTCACGTGTGTCTATTATTTCTAAACTAGTTCTAAGTTACAATCGTCTGGAGGTTGAAAGTTCAATCCTTATAGCAGGCGTTAAGAATTAAGAATAATATAAGAATGAACAATCTTACTAGGTCAAGGATGACGGAATGAGAACAATCTACACGCGTAGATTAAATAAAAAGTTTTGTTCGAAATTCCGTACAGGTTTCTGAATTCGACATAAACATTTCCAAGTTGGAAAAAAAAGAAACGCCTGAAATAGATCGGAGGTAACGCTATTCCCATTGAAGGTGATCGACTGAGCTTCAATCTCTGGTTCTTTCTTTTAAGACATTCACAGCAAGAACTCGTTATTTTACCATAATTCCAAAGAATTGCCTGTTCTTTCTCCGTGTTCCTAAAATTTATAAACATTTTATTTGTAGAAAGTAACTATTTGTGAGAAGATGTTTAGAAAAAAAAAAAGAAATACTATTTGTAGGAATTGTATTTATACAAAATATTTAGAACTAGTATGGATACCCGGCCTTCCCAGGGAATATAGTGAGTATTTTATTTCATCTATCTATTTATCTATCTATCTATCTATCAATCTATCTGTCTTGAATTTGTAAATAAAGCATCTGTGTGTCCGTAATTAAATTCTTATTTTAGTTACAAAAATATTTAATACAAAGGAACTTTTTGTGTAATTTACAAATTAAATACATTATTTGTTTTATTTGTTATTATTACTTATTATGTGCTCACAAAAAATAAATTTGCATACGTGATTATTATTTCATTTTTTTATTATTATCAGTTATTATTAAGATTAAGCCTCATCTTGTTTGCTCATGCAAATAAAATTTGCATACGTAATTATTATTCTATGTCTTTATTATTATCAGTTATTATAAAGATTAAGTCTCACCTTATTTGCTCACAAAAATTAAATTTGCATACGTAATTATTATTTCATTTCTTTATTATTATCAGTTAAATCATATTAAGCCTCATTTTCTTTGTTCATTAAAAATTAAGTTGCATACGTGATTATTATTTCATTTCTTTGTTATTATCAGTTAATTAAAATAAAGCCTCACTTTCTTTGTTCATTAAAAATTAAGTTGCATACGTGATTATCATTTCATTTCTTTATTATTATCAGTTAATTAATATTAAGTCTCACTTTCTTTGTTCATTAAAAATTAAGTTGCATGTGTGATTATTATTTCATTTCTTTATTATTATCAGTTAATTAATATTAAGCCTCACTTTCTTTGTTCATTAAAAATTAATTTGCATACGTGATTATTATTTCATTTCTTTATTATTATCAGTTAATTAATATTAAGCCTCACTTTCTTTGTTCATTAAAAATGAATTTGCATACGTGATTATTATTTCATTTCTTTATTATTATCAGTTAATTAATATTAAGCCTCACTTTCTTTGTTCATTAAAAATTAAGTTGCATGTGTGATTATTATTTCATTTCTTTATTATTATCAGTTAATTAATATTAAGTCTCACTTTCTTTGTCCATTAAAAATTCAGTTGCATACGTGATTATTATTTCATTTCTTTATTATTATCAGTTAATTAAAATAAAGCCTCACTTTCTTTGTTCATTAAAAATTCAGTTGCATACGTGATTATTATTTCATTTCTTTATTATTATCAGTTAATTAATATTAAGCCTCACTTTCTTTGTTCATTAAAAATTAAGTTGCATGTGTGATTATTATTTCATTTCTTTGTTATTATCAGTTAATTAAAATAAAGCCTCACTTTCTTTGTTCATTAAAAATTAAGTTGCATACGTGATTATTATTTAATTTCTTTATTATTATCAGTTAATTAATATTAAGTCTCACTTTCTTTGTTCATTAAAAATTAAGTTGCATGTGTGATTATTATTTCATTTCTTTATTATTATCAGTTAATTAATATTAAGTCTCACTTTCTTTGTCCATTAAAAATTCAGTTGCATACGTGATTATTATTTCATTTCTTTATTATTATCAGTTAATTAAAATAAAGCCTCACTTTCTTTGTTCCTTAAAAATTAAGTTGCATGTGTGGTTATTATTTCATTTCTTTGTTATTATCAGTTAATTAAAATAAAGCCTCACTTTCTTTGTTCATTAAAAATTAAGTTGCATACGTGATTATTATTTCATTTCTTTATTATTATCAGTTAATTAATATTAAGCCTCACTTTCTTTGTTCATTAAAAATTAAGTTGCATGTGTGATTATTATTTCATTTCTTTATTATTATCAGTTAATTAATATTAAGTCTCACTTTCTTTGTTCATTAAAAATTAAGTTGCATGTGTGATTATTATTTCATTTCTTTGTTATTATCAGTTAATTAAAATAAAGCCTCATATTCTTTGTTCATTAAAAATTAAGTTGCATACGTGATTATTATTTCATTTCTTTATTATTATCAGTTAATTAATATTAAGTCTCATTTTCTTTGTTCATTAAAAATTAAGTTGCATGTGTGATTATTATTTCATTTCTTTATTATCATCAGTTAATTAATATTAAGCCTCACTTTCTTTGTTCATTAAAAATTAAGTTGCATGTGTGATTATTATTTCATTTCTTTGTTATTATCAGTTAATTAAAATAAAGCCTCACTTTCTTTGTTCATTAAAAATTAAGTTGCATACGTGATTATTATTTCATTTCTTTATTATTATCAGTTAATTAATATTAAGCCTCACTTTCTTTGTTCATTAAAAATTAAGTTGCATGTGTGATTATTATTTCATTTCTTTAATATTATCAGTTAATTAAAATAAAGCCTCACTTTCTTTGTTCATTAAAAATTAAGTTGCATGTGTGATTATTATTTCATTTCTTTATTATTATCAGTTAATTAAAATAAAGCCTCACTTTCTTTGTTCATTAAAAATTAAGTTGCATGTGTGATTATTATTTCATTTCTTTGTTATTATCAGTTAATTAAAATAAAGCCTCACTTTCTTTGTTCATTAAAAATTAAGTTGCATACGTGATTATTATTTCATTTCTTTATTATTATCAGTTAATTAATATTAAGTCTCACTTTCTTTGTTCATTAAAAATTAAGTTGCATGTGTGATTATTATTTCATTTCTTTATTATTATCAGTTAATTAATATTAAGTCTCACTTTCTTTGTCCATTAAAAATTAAGTTGCATACGTGATTATTATTTCATTTCTTTATTATTATCAGTTAATTAAAATAAAGCCTCACTTTCTTTGTTCATTAAAAATTAAGTTGCATGTGTGATTATTATTTCATTTCTTTATTATTATCAGTTAATTAAAATAAAGCCTCACTTTCTTTGTTCATTAAAAATTAAGTTGCATGTGTTATTATTATTTCATTTCTTTATTATTATCAGTTAATTAATATTAAGCCTCACTTTCTTTGTTCATTAAAAATTAAGTTGCATGTGTGATTATTATTTCATTTCTTTGTTATTATCAGTTAATTAAAATAAAGCCTCACTTTCTTTGTTCATTAAAAATTAAGTTGCATACGTGATTATTATTTCATTTCTTTATTATTATCAGTTAATTAATATTAAGCCTCACTTTCTTTGTTCATTAAAAATTAAGTTGCATACGTGATTATTATTTCATTTCTTTATTATTATCAGTTAATTAATATTAAGCCTCACTTTCTTTGTTCATTAAAAATTAAGTTGCATGTGTGATTATTATTTCATTTCTTTATTATTATCAGTTAATTAATATTAAGCCTCGCTTTCTTTGTTCATTAAAAATTAATTTGCATGTGTGATTATTATTTCATTTCTTTGTTATTATCAGTTAATTAAAATAAAGCCTCACTTTCTTTGTACATTAAAAATTAAGTTGCATACGTGATTATTATTTCATTTCTTTATTATTATCAGTTAATTAATATTAAGCCTCACTTTCTTTGTTCATAAAAAATTAAGTTGCATGTGTGATTATTATTTCATTTCTTTGTTATTATCAGTTAATTAATATTAAGCCTCACTTTCTTTGTACATTAAAAATTAAGTTGCATACGTGATTATTATTTCATTTCTTTATTATTATCAGTTAATTAATATTAAGCCTCATTTTCTTTGTTCATTAAAAATTAAGTTGCATACGTGATTATTATTTCATTTCTTTAATATTATCAGTTAATTAATATTAAGCCTCATTTTCTTTGTTCATTAAAAATTAATTTGCATACGTGATTATTATTTCATTTCTTTATTATTATCAGTTAATTAATATTAAGCCTCACTTTCTTTGTACATTAAAAATTAAGTTGCATACGTGATTATTATTTCATTTCTTTATTATTATCAGTTAATTAATATTAAGCCTCATTTTCTTTGTTCATTAAAAATTAAGTTGCATACGTGATTATTATTTCATGTCTTTAATATTATCAGTTAATTAATATTAAGCCTCATTTTCTTTGTTCATTAAAAATTAATTTGCATACGTGATTATTTTTTCATTTCTTTATTATTATCAGTTAATTAATATTAAGCCTCACTTTCTTTGTTCATTAAAAATTAATTTGCATACGTGATTATTATTTCATTTCTTTATTATTATCAGTTAATTAATATTAAGCCTCACTTTCTTTGTTCCTTAAAAATTAATTTGCATACGTGATTATTATTTCATTTTTTTATTTTTATCAGTTAATTAATATTAAGCCTCACTTTCTTTGTTCCTTAAAAATTAATTTGCATGCGTGATTATTATTTCATTTCTTTATTATTATCAGTTAATTAATATTAAGCCTCACTTTCTTTGTTCATTAAAAATTAATTTGCATACGTGATTATTTTTTCATTTCTTTATTATTATCAGTTAATTAATATTAAGTCTCACTTTCTTTGTCCATTAAAAATTAAGTTGCATACGTGATTATTATTTCATTTCTTTATTATTATCAGTTAATTAAAATAAAGCCTCACTTTCTTTGTTCATTAAAAATTAAGTTGCATGTGTGATTATTATTTCATTTCTTTATTATTATCAGTTAATTAAAATAAAGCCTCACTTTCTTTGTTCATTAAAAATTAAGTTGCATGTGTGATTATTATTTCATTTCTTTATTATTATCAGTTAATTAATATTAAGCCTCACTTTCTTTGTTCATTAAAAATTAAGTTGCATGTGTGATTATTATTTCATTTCTTTGTTATTATCAGTTAATTAAAATAAAGCCTCACTTTCTTTGTTCATTAAAAATTAAGTTGCATACGTGATTATTATTTCATTTCTTTATTATTATCAGTTAATTAATATTAAGCCTCACTTTCTTTGTTCATTAAAAATTAATTTGCATACGTGATTATTATTTCATTTCTTTATTATTATCAGTTAATTAATATTAAGCCTCACTTTCTTTGTTCATTAAAAATTAAGTTGCATGTGTGATTATTATTTCATTTCTTTATTATTATCAGTTAATTAATATTAAGCCTCGCTTTCTTTGTTCATTAAAAATTAATTTGCATGTGTGATTATTATTTCATTTCTTTGTTATTATCAGTTAATTAAAATAAAGCCTCACTTTCTTTGTACATTAAAAATTAAGTTGCATACGTGATTATTATTTCATTTCTTTATTATTATCAGTTAATTAATATTAAGTCTCACTTTCTTTGTCCATTAAAAATTAAGTTGCATACGTGATTATTATTTCATTTCTTTATTATTATCAGTTAATTAAAATAAAGCCTCACTTTCTTTGTTCATTAAAAATTAAGTTGCATGTGTGATTATTATTTCATTTCTTTATTATTATCAGTTAATTAAAATAAAGCCTCACTTTCTTTGTTCATTAAAAATTAAGTTGCATGTGTGATTATTATTTCATTTCTTTATTATTATCAGTTAATTAATATTAAGCCTCACTTTCTTTGTTCATTAAAAATTAAGTTGCATGTGTGATTATTATTTCATTTCTTTGTTATTATCAGTTAATTAAAATAAAGTCTCACTTTCTTTGTTCATTAAAAATTAAGTTGCATACGTGATTATTATTTCATTTCTTTATTATTATCAGTTAATTAATATTAAGCCTCACTTTCTTTGTTCATTAAAAATTAAGTTGCATACGTGATTATTATTTCATTTCTTTATTATTATCAGTTAATTAATATTAAGCCTTATTTTCTTTGTTCATTAAAAATTAAGTTGCATACGTGATTATTATTTCATTTCTTTAATATTATCAGTTAATTAATATTAAGCCTCATTTTCTTTGTTCATTAAAAATTAATTTGCATACGTGATTATTATTTCATTTCTTTATTATTATCAGTTAATTAATATTAAGCCTCACTTTCTTTGTACATTAAAAATTAAGTTGCATACGTGATTATTATTTCATTTCTTTATTATTATCAGTTAATTAATATTAAGCCTCATTTTCTTTGTTCATTAAAAATTAAGTTGCAGACGTGATTATTATTTCATGTCTTTAATATTATCAGTTAATTAATATTAAGCCTCATTTTCTTTGTTCATTAAAAATTAATTTGCATACGTGATTATTTTTTCATTTCTTTATTATTATCAGTTAATTAATATTAAGCCTCACTTTCTTTGTTCATTAAAAATTAATTTGCATACGTGATTATTATTTCATTTCTTTATTATTATCAGTTAATTAATATTAAGCCTCATTTTCTTTGTTCCTTAAAAATTAATTTGCATACGTGATTATTATTTCATTTTTTTATTTTTATCAGTTAATTAATATTAAGCCTCACTTTCTTTGTTCCTTAAAAATTAATTTGCATGCGTGATTATTATTTCATTTCTTTATTATTATCAGTTAATTAATATTAAGCCTCACTTTCTTTGTTCATTAAAAATTAATTTGCATACGTGATTATTATTTCATTTCTTTATTATTATCAGTTAATTAATATTAAGCCTCACTTTCTTTGTTCATTAAAAATTAAGTTGCATGTGTGATTATTATTTCATTTCTTTATTATTATCAGTTAATAAATATGAAGCCTCACTTTCTTTGTTCATTAAAAATTAATTTGCATACGTGATTATTATTTCATTTCTTTATTATTATCAGTTAATTAATATTAAGCCTCACTTTCTTTGTTCATTAAAAATTAAGTTGCATGTGTGATTATTATTTCATTTCTTTATTATTATCAGTTAATTAATATTAAGCCTCACTTTCTTTGTTCATTAAAAATTAATTTGCATACGTGATTATTATTTCATTTCTTTATTATTATCAGTTAATTAATATTAAGCCTCACTTTCTTTGTTCATTAAAAATTAAGTTGCATGTGTGATTATTATTTCATTTCTTTATTATTATCAGTTAATTAATATTAAGCCTCACTTTCTTTGTTCATTAAAAATTAATTTGCATACGTGATTATTATTTCATTTCTTTAATATTATCAGTTAATTAATATTAAGCCTCACTTTCTTTGTTCATTAAAAATTAATTTGCATACGTGATTATTATTTCATTTCTTTATCATTATCAGTTAATTAATATTAAGCCTCATTTTCTTTGTACATTAAAAATTAATTTGCATACGTTATTATTATTTCATTTCTTTAATATTATCAGTTAATTAATATTAAGCCTCATTTTCTTTGTTCATTAAAAATTAATTTACATACGTGATTATTATTTCATTTCTTTAATATTATCAGTTAATTAATATTTAGCCTCATTTCTTTGTTCATTAAAAATTAATTTACATACGTGATTATTATTTTATTTCTTTATTATTATCAGTTAATTAATATTTAGCCTCACTTTCTTTGTTCATTAAAAATTAATTAGCATGTGTTATTATTATTTCATTTCTTTATTATTATCAGTTAATTAATATTAAGCCTCATTTTCTTTGTTCATTAAAAATTAATTTGCATACGTGATTATTATTTTATTTCTTTATTATTATCAGTTAATTAATATTTAGCCTCACTTTCTTTGTACATTAAAAATTAATAGAAAATATTATTTATGAAAAATACTATCCGTAAAAAAATATTTTAAACTAAAAATGAAATGCTATTTGTTAAAAATACTATTTGTATCAGATATTTACAAGCAAAATGAGAAATAATGTTCGTAGAAATTATATTTGAATAAAATATATTTAAAACGAAAACGAAAAATTTTTTTTTGGGGGGGGGCAAATAATTGTAGAATATAAATTAATTGGTGTAATAGATTGTTGTAATATATTTTTCAAATAGATTATTGTTATAGATTGTTGTAATAGATTGTTGTAATATATTGTTGTAATATATTGTTGTAATAGATTGCTGTAATAGATAGGTGTAATAGATTGTTGTAATATATTGTTGTAATATGTTCTTGTAATAGATTGTTGTAATAGATAGTTGTTATAGATTGTTGTAATATATTGTTGTAATAGATTGTTGTAATAGATTGTTGTGATAGACTGTTGTAATATATTGTTATAATAAATTGTTGTAATATATTGTTGTAATAGATTGTTGTAATAGATAGGTGTAATAGATTGTTGTAATATATTGTTGTAATAGTTTGTTGCAATATATTGTTGTAATATATTGTTGCAATATATGGTTGTAATAGATTATTGTAATAGATGTTTGTAATATATTGTTGTAATATATTTTTGTAATAAATTGTTGTAATATATTGTTGTAATATATTGTTGTAATATATTGTTTGTAATAGATTGTTGTAATAGATTGTTGTAATAGATTGTTGTACTAGATTGTTGTACTTGATTGTTGTAATATATTATTGTAATATATTGTTGTAATATATTGTTTTAATAGATTGTTGTAATATTTTGTTGTAATAGATTGTTGTAATATATAGTTGTAATAGATTGTTGTAATATATTGTTGTAATAGATTGTTGTAATATATTGTTGTTATAGATTGTTGTGATATATTGTTGTAATAGATTGTTGTAATAGATTGTTGTAACATATTGTTGTAATAGATTGTTGTAATAGATTGTTGTGGACAAATTGTATTAGTTGAATTTACATAGAAAATTATCGAGAAAATTGAAGCAATAAATAAAAGATTTTTAAAAAAACAGAAGATCGATATTAAAAGAGAAATAAAAGAATGAGAGCGAGAAGGAAAGAAAGAAATAGAATGAGAGAGAGAAAAAGTAAGGGAGAAGGGGCGAGAAAGAAAGAAAACAGAAAAAGAGAGTGAGAAAGAAGAAAAGAAAGAAGGAGAATAAGAAAGAAAAAAGAAAGAAGAGAAAAAGAGAGAGAGAAAAAGAAATAAAGAAAAGGAGAGAAAGGGCGAGAAAAAGAGAAAGGGCGAGAAAGAAAAAAAAGAAAGAAAGAGAAAGAAAGAAAAAGAGTGAAAAAGAAGAAAAGAAAAAAGAGAATAAGAAATAAAGAAAATAGAAAGAAAGAAGTAAAAAAAGAAGTAGAATGAGAGAGAGAAAATCTAAGAAAGAGAAAGAGAGAAAGGGCGAGAAAGAAAGAAAGGAAGAAATAAAGAAATGTAATGAGAGGGAAATGGAAATGGCGATAGAAAACAGAAAGGAATAAAGAAAGAACAAGAAAAGAAAGCGAATAAGAAGTGAAGTAAGGAGAGAATGATAAAAAGAAAGAAAGAAAAAGAACAAGAGGAAGAAAGGGAAAGAAAGAAAGAAAGAAAGAAAGGAAGATAGGAAGAAAGGAAGAAAGGAGAAAGAAAGAAAGAAAGGAAGATAGGAAGAAAGGAAGAAACGAAGAGAACGAGAGAGAAGGGGGGGGGGAGATAACAGTAACCGGGAGAGAAAGAGAAAGAGAAAGAAAGAAGAGATTGAGTGAAAGACAGAAAAGTGGAAAGAAAAGAAAAAGAAGAGAGAAAAGAGAAAAAGGAAGAAATAGAAAAACAGAAACAGTAAAAAAAAGTGACAGAGAGAGAAAGTGCGAGGAAAGAGAACATTAGAAAGAGAAATGCTGAGAGAGAGAGAGAGAGAGAGAGAGAGAGAGAGAGAGAGAGATTAATAAAGTGTGGGCAGATGCTAAGAGAAGGAGAGAGGGGGAGATTCAGATATAGATAGATGAAAGGAGGAGGCGGAGAGAGACAAACAGATACACTGTACGAGAAAAAGACATCATAAATCAAGAAAGAGGGAGAGGGGGAGAGAGGGGGAGAGAGACAGAAAGAAATAGCGATGTACAAAATGAAGAGAGAAAAGGGGTGAGAGAGATAGAGAGAGAGAAAAAGAGATTTGGAGAAAGAGAGAGGGGGAAGAGAGAGATGGAGGAAGAGAGAATGAAAGAGATACACAGTTTGAGAAAAGCTAGTGAGGGTGTGGCAGATAGAGAAAGAGAGAGAAGGAGAGGGAGAAGAGATAGACAGTGCAATCAAAGGGAGAAAGGGAGAGATTGTCAGAGAAAAATAGAGAGAGAGAGAGAAAGAAGGGAAAGAGATTGCGAGGGATACAGAGAAGAGAGAGAGAAAGAGAGAGGGGGAAAAAGATACAGTGTGAGAAAGGCAGAGAGAGAGAGAGAAAGGATGGAAGGGAAAGAGATAGACAGTGCAATAAAAAGGGGAGAAAAATTGCGAGGAATACAGAGAGAATGATTCAGAGACAGATACAGAGAGGGGGTGAGGGGTATAGATTGTGAGTGATACAGAGAAGAGAGAGAAAGAGAAAAGGGGGAGGGAAATCAAACTTTTTTTTAAATATTGGGGGTGGGGATTAAGTAAGCTAGAGAAGGGGGGGGGAAGAAGAATGAAAAAAAGGAGAAAGGAAGAGGGGGAGGTGAAAGTAGACAGTGAAAAAAAAAAAGAACAGAAGAAAAAAA
The DNA here is from genome assembly GCA_963556195.1 of Sepiola atlantica. Lineage (NCBI taxonomy): Eukaryota > Metazoa > Mollusca > Cephalopoda > Sepiida > Sepiolidae > Sepiola > Sepiola atlantica. The sequence goes on along the minus strand of OY744552.1, from coordinate 23,715,991 downwards.
AAAACAGGCCGCCAGCCCGTTTGGGCATCCGTACTGAATAACGATGAGCCGCGCGTTTCGTACAAGACACGGGTTTCTTTTTGTCATAATCAGCAATGGACGCGAAGCTCGCTACTCGGACCTCGGACCAAAATTCGGATGTGATTGATTCCAGAAACGATGCACAGGTCGATCTATTGGTAAGTGGGTGGTCTGAAGAAAACGGGGGTATATTATATATATAAATATATATATATATTTTTTTATTGCTTAATTAATTTTGTTTATATATATATATATATATATATATATATATATATATATATATATATATATATATAAACAATATACATATATATATATATATATATATATATATATATATATATATATATATATATATATATATATATATATATATGCTGCTGTTCAAATATTTATAATATGATACACGCTGCATTTGTATATATTTATTTTTGAATTATATTTATTTTCAAAAAAGAAAATTTACTAAATTCCTACCCCCTCTTCAGATATGGGGTTCTTTATAGGCCCCTTTTTATTTAATTACAATACCAATAATTTACAGTGTAACGTGTACACACAACCCAATTTAATACCTTTTGGGGGTTGTGAACCCGACGGTTGGGGGGTGGCCTTTCTCATTTTTCCACGTTTTCAACAGCGCGTTCTCTCGAAATGCGGCAAAATCGCCGAGTTTGCGCACACGGAAAATAGTTTTTATTCACGAAACTGATATAATACTATGTTATAATCATTATAATAGTGTGGCTTTCTGTTGTTTTTTGATAACGTGTGATGTGTCACCATATGAAATCAACGGACATTATGTTGTTGTTTATTTTTATATTTTTAATTTTCGCTATATTTTGACTGGCTTTAATTGAAGCTGTCTGCGATCTTGAGAGAGAGGTTTTGGAGCTTCTTTGCCTTCCTTTGTTGTGGTTGATATTATCATTATTATTATTAGTAGTAGTAGTAGTAGTAGTAGTAGTAGTAGTAGTAGTAGTATTGGTATTATTATTGTTATTGTTATTAGTAGTAGTATTATTAGTATTATTAGTAGTAGTATTAGTAGTATTATCATAAACATTACGTTTGCAATTATTTCATTCCAAGTGAATTGCTTTTCGTATTTAATAAAATGTATACCCTTCGTTTTCGTTATAATCGCAAACACAAAAATCGGGTATTTTTATTTACTTTTATACTTAAAGAATATATATATATATATATATATATATATATATATATATATATATATATATATATATATATATAATGCGGTACAGCTATAATATTGGGTTATTACTACTCTCTTTTTCTTTCTTTCTCTTCCTAGTAATAGTTGTATCTTTCTTTTCCCTCGTATTTTCAACATGAGGACAAGAAGCAGTCATAGTTTCATTCCTAAGACAGAATGTTCGCCTGCATGGTCGCGTGTTCGTAGTAAAGCAAAAAGAGCGTGTCGCATGTCGACTCAGTGCGTGTATACAGCATCTAATATCTGCTACAACTGTATAATTATACACACACGCACACATAAAGTGTCCTCGTGTTTAATTTGTGTCCGTTTAATTTAGATTAAGAATGCATCTAGATGATAGTGGTGTGTTTATTTATTATTTTGAAGAAAAAGAAAACAACGAAAAAAGGGAATTATATAAGTCAAAACAAAATTAGGATTCATGTGGCGCTCGTGGAAGAGAAGCTTGTTTCGTTAAAAATGTGTGTGCGTTGGGTTTTTCGTTTTGGTTGTACAAGAAAGCCTTCCACGTTTCAATAAGGATACGTTCTTTTCTCTGTTATTTAAGAAGTGTTTTAATATGTGTGTTTTATTTAGGAACAAAAAACAACAACACTATAACAATTAGACCTCTCAACTATAATAGTTACTATTTTTTTCCACTGCGTCTAGGATTAATGTTGAAGAGGGAGAAAGAGCCTGCGTGTCCATGTGTGATTTTTTTTACTTCGGTTTGTTAGATTAAAAACGTTAGTCGTTGTAAAAATGTGCACTTGATCGGTACTGCAGTTACTAAACGCAATGCTATATATAATATAGTTTTTGTTTACGATGATCGTAATTAAAAATTAATATTTGTTAAATTATTTCGACCACAGACAACATTTTTTTTTTTATTAATTAATGTTTGAGAGAGAGAACGAATTTGCGTGCCCATGTGAGTTTTTTTTTTTAACGTTTTAACAGAAATTCAAAACATTTCTATAATCGTTGTAAAATGTGTACAGATTACACAACACAGATTTGTTTAAACGATGATCATAATATTTATTTAATAATTACGACCATAGACACTAATTTTTTTTTAATCTCTTTTATTTTTTTTTTTAATTAATGTTAGAGGGAGTGTATGAAGTTGGGTGTTCATGTGATTTTTTTTTTTACTTTTATAGCCGTCGAACAAATGTATTCTCGGTTGGAACTACTTGCAACACAAAAGACAACATTTTTTATGAATGGTCGTCATTTAAAATCAATGTGCTTCTACAGAATTTGAACCTCGTCAACCCTAAAACTTAGGTTAGGGTTATGTTAGTATTACAGTTTTGTTTTTTTTTAATAGTTAAGTTCCAATTCTGGAGTAGTACCAAAAGACTATTTGTAAAATAATTTCGACGGTAGAGTCCATTTTATTTGGGGGGGGGGGGGTAAAGTTGACAAAAAATAAAGAACTTGCGTCTCTATTTTTTTATTATTATTATTTTCGTTCAGTTAGTTTGAAGAGATCAAAGGTGCCCCCGTCCGGGGCTAACGCTTGATCCCGCTATTAGTTAAATTTATATCCAAGTGCTCTTTTAAGGATAAACTGTGTCCCTTTTAGGACTGCTATCTGTATTTCGCTATAGCTTGGTTTTTCAGGGATTGTCTCGAAGTATTTTGTTAGATTTTTGTCATTAGGCCAGTTGCCCTTACCCCAACCGGTATAATGTTTATTTCTTTCAACGGCCATGTTGCTTTCAAGTCTCTCTTCAGGTCCTCATATTTCGTGATTGTGTGTTTTCTGTTTGTTTTGTTTTTTTGTTTGGTATTCAAATTCCGCACATTTTTTTAGTAAGTGTAAAAATGCGTACTTGGTCGGTACTCCTTCAAATGTAATTCTTTTTAACACGTTGGAACACAAAATGCAGTAAAATTACAGAATAGTTAACAGTCAAGAAATCGTAACGAAAAAAACAAAACAGCTACAAATAATTTATAGCAAACGAAGTAGAATTAAATTCTCTACCGACCTGTATACTTTTAACGTGTGATAACTGTTTTTTTCTTTCCTTTTTTTTTCATAATTTTATTTCTATGGTCGTGGGTCTTATCGAAACACGAAAAACAACATTACGAAAAGAAATATTGGTAAACATAGGACATTAAGTCAGGTTTTACGATAACTATTGTTTGGGGGGGGGGGGATTGTCACTCGGACTTAGGATTAGTATAAGAGTAATATGTTTGTTTACTATCTTTTCAGCATGAATTTAGCCGAAGTAAGGCCTCACGTGATCGGCCATTTTTAAGTTACACAAACATAGAAAACAAATTCTGAAATTTAAAAGAAACAGTTTCAGCACGTTAAAAGTATACAGGTCGGTAGATAATTAGATTCTACTGCGTTTGGTATAAGTTATATGTTGTTGTTTTTTGTTTGTTTGTTTTTGTTTATGATTTCTCGACTGTTAATTATACGAAACATAAAACAATGATCGCAATTTAGAATCAATAATTCGTTAAATTAAATATGTTCAATCGCAAAATTGTATGAATTATTCTCTTATTGACTTCTGTCTGAAAAAATAAATAAATAAAATGAGTACATCTGTAGAGTCACACTCTGCACTTAATCCGTTCCCTCCCCCAAGAGATTTTACCTTTTTTAGGCGATTATGTGATAACATATTTGGCGGAGGGATGGAAGAAAGCAATTATTTTAGAATTTATAGTAGAGGATCAGTTACATAGATAAACTTAGCATAAAATAATCCCCATATTCGAGCTATTCTAGTTTGTTAGAGCAGTGTACCAACTTTGTCTACCACTAACCCAATTTCCGAGTGGCAAAGTCGTAAAACCACACGTAATCGTCTAAAAAAGCCCCCCCCCCAAAAAAAAAACACACACACAGGATTTATCTCCCATAGCATAGTTTCAGGGGGTTCATACGTAATCGCCTCAAGAACGAAATTGCTACAATTTTAAATAAATAAAAGACATATTCGTTTTATTTATTTAAATAAAATTTAGCTTACAGTGGCAATTATGTTTTCGAAAAAAAAGAAAGAATCATTTTTTTTTTTTAATAGTATTAATCGTAACATATTTATTATTTCAAAAAGAAATATTATTATTGATAGTAAATTATACATGTTGATGTAGAAAGCAGCGTGGAATTTCAACGCGGTTTCGTTTGTCTACAGTAAGACCATGAATTGCGTACCTTCGCTGTACGACGTGTTCATACACCGTTGTTTTAAAGCCAATGAACAAACACAATTTAAAGGTCACCGAACACACAAAAAAGGGATAAACTTTACGATTGGAGGCATAAATGATTTTAAAGGAAATACAGTTAGGAAATTTTAACACAAAACAATTTATTTTGGTGTTAAACAAAAACACAGACAAAACTAAAAAAAAAAAAAAAAGCGAACGAATAAAATACAAAGTAAAACACGTGAGAACGTTTTATGGTTAATATTTTCATTTTCCCTCCTTGCTTACGAATTATAATCGCACTCACATGGCGTCGTAGTAAATCGTTTTAAAAAGATAAAAGCGTGGACTTCCTTTCACACAAAAAAGAAAAACGAACAACACAAAAAAAAAGCACGCATTTTTTTTTTTCAGATTTCTGGCGCGTTTTTTGTTTTTGTTTTGTTTTCTCTTTGCCAGTTAAATAAAGTCTGAGTTGTAGCTTTTTTTTTTTTTTGTAGAATTAAAAATATGTACTGTATCTTACAAACGCACATCACAGACGGCAAGCAGTCGTTTTCACTAGAATTTCGGAATTTGAAATTTAAAATAAAATTCAATTAAAAATAATTTATTTTTAAATTTAAAATTTTTTTTCTTTGATGTGTGTTTTCCATACCTTTTTCTAAGTTGGTGTCTATACCTTTTGCTGATGAAGTGACTCGATATCAATAAAAACTCATATCGTCTCAGAAACGATCGTAGACAAACTGGTGTCTATGTTGAATTCTTGGAGCATAAATAAAGGATTCAGGAAACAGCATTCCACATATCTATATAAAACACTTTTATTTGGTTGATGTGGGAACTCAATACTGTCCGTCTAGAGCTCTTTATTTAAAATCATGTCAAATCTTAGTTATTCAACATTCCATTTCGTCTTTAAAAAAAACTCTTTTATTGGCTCTATTCTTGTGATTATGGTTTGTGGGAGTTCGTTTTCCTGGTACTTATGTAAAGTTTTTTCAGAAGAGATTCGATGTATTGAAAAAGAAATTTTATATTTCATTATATGACTTAAAATAAACATTTATGTTTTATTATATGACTTAAAATAAACATCGTCTTCAAACAGCTGTAAACAACTTTAATAATTTTGTGTATACTCTTTATTTGGAATATGATTTGAAAATGGTTTAATTCGCCGAAAATACACACACATCTACACACACACGCACACACACACACACACACACACATATATATATTTATATATATATATATATATATATATATATATATATATATATATATATATATATTATAATATAAAATGAAGTAATAAAATAAGGTGTCAATCAAATTTTATTAGAATTCAAAGTTCATGCAAAGCATCCTTAAGTCCTTAGCTCATGAGTTTTCAAAGATAATTCTTCTCTTCAGAGGACCATTACCGCAGTTATACTACTACAGGCAATAAAATTACGCTTTGAAAATATATAAAATTATATACACAAATATATAAAAATACATAACATCAAACATATCAATCCAAAAACATACTTTTGTTGAATCCATACAGTCCATCCAGGTCATACAAGTTGAGAAGCATTTTTTCGCTCTTCTGGCTAGATGTGATGGGAGTCCGTCTTGTTTTGCTCAATTCGGATTTAGCTGGTTTTCTAATTAAACAACGAATTTGGATTTGATTAGAGTTGCACATGTTGGGATCTCGGAACTTTGATTGGACTTTTTGTATTATTTTGATTGATTTATTTATCATTAACATTGAATATGGACACATTTCGCGACTGGATAACCTTGCCGGCCCCTTCAATTTCACATATTTGGACTGCTGTTTGTATCTTGGAGTAATGTCCTTCCTGATTATGCTTCTCAACTTGTATGACCTGGATGGACTGTATGGATTCAACAAAAGTATGTTTTTGGATTGATATGTTTGATGTTATGTATTTTTATATATTTGTGTATATAATTTTATATATTTTCAAAGCGTAATTTTATTGCCTGTAGTAGTATAACTGCGGTAATGGTCCTCTGAAGAGAAGAATTATCTTTGAAAACTCATGAGCTAAGGACTTAAGGATGCTTTGCATGAACTTTGAATTCTAATAAAATTTGATTGACACCTTATTTTATTACTTCATTTTATATTATAATATTAATGCTCTATCCAGTATATTGAGCTTCAGTTTTTTTATCCGGATGTTTCACTAATTATAAGATATTAGTTGACGCTTATATCTTTTGTTGGATTGCTTCATATATATATATATATATATATATATATATATATATAAAAATCTTCTAAAATATCGGTCGATATATATGAAATCCGAAACAGAGCCGAATCAAAACAGCAGACTTCGTACATATAAAGAACTCAACATCTTTTTAGATAGAGCTTTAACAAACAAATAATAAATAAAACTTATAACAGTTTTAGATGATGTTTTTGTTTTTTTATTCAAACATTTCCTCTCTAATAATAATAAATGATAATCTATATGGTTGATCTTAACACTTTACTGCAGTTTCATTGTATATTCAATCTTCGTGTATATATATATATATATATATATATATATATATATATATATATATATATGAAGTGATATATATATATATATATATATATATATCACATTATATATATATATATATATATATATATATATATATATATCACATTATATATATATATTACCTAGATATGATTTTAAGCTTACGCTAAAAATATAAACATAGCGTTTTTGTGTATTTTTTTTTTTTTCATTCAAGTCTGCTCGATTTTTTCCCACGCTTCCACGTTTAAAATGAAACTGTCGGCTACACAATAGCTGTAAAATTATTTCACTTTTATAAATAGTATAAAAGAAAAAAGCGGAGACCTAGTTCTGCCTTGTAAGTATAAGGCTTTTGTGTATATGCGTGTGCGATGTGAAAGTAGAACTCATGCGTTCCTAGTGTGGGGAGATGCATTCAAGTGTTTCCCTTTCTGTAGTTGTAAAAATATAGTCTTTTCTGTATTAGCAACGCAAGTACAGCTTGCGCTTTCAAACAACGTTGGTTATATTGAAGTTTTCAGCTTTAAGATGGCTGCCATCAAAACAACATTTTCTAGACCAAATTAGTTATAGTTTTATAATTATTTCAAATTAATTCAATTAACCCTTAAATGCGTTTTGTTTCAAATATGACACATTCCAACAAAATGCCTATTTAATATATATAATTTCTGTATTAGCAACACAAGTACAGATGGCGCTTTCAAACAACGTTGTTATATTGAAGTTTTCAGCTTTAAGATGGCTGCCATCAAAACAACATTTTCTAGACCAAATTAGTTATAGTTTTATAACAATTTGGTTCAATTAACCCTTAAATGCGTTTTGTTTCAAATCTGACACATTCCAACAAAATGCCTATTTAATATAATATTTAACGAAAATGTGTCAAACTGCAACTTGTTTCACATCTGCAACGAGCCTGTTGGCAAGTGTGAGTAGGTATTAGTATGATGTTGCATCAGCACACCAGCTAAGTATTTTCGATATCAAACCAATATAAAAAATAAAGCATTTAAGTGTTAATAATTTAATGACTAAACAATACTGTAATAATATAACCTAACTATTACAGTATTGTTTGGTCATTAAATTATTAATTGGACCATCTTAAAGCTAAAAACTTCAATATAACCACAACGTCTGTTGAACTCCTTAGCTTCTCTATTTTTATAATTATCTGATCACGTGTGTCTGTGCGTGTGTTACTACGAATGTTGTAAAAATAAAAATCGATTATTTAAGTAACAATTTATATAAATAAAATTGTGCGACAACTTCTCCTGTGTATGCATGTATTTCTCGCGTCAATGTAACGTTGATAATTACTCATTGATTTTTTTTTCTAGTTTCTGTTAAGGTAATTATTTATATAACTAATTATTGTTAGGGTAATCATGTTTTAATCTTTATCTATAAAACGATAGCTCCCAATGCGTTCATGTTTTTTTTTTATTTAAATGGAGATTTGCTCAGAATTTAAAAGCCAGTTTAAATGACTTTCTATTCGACAGTATAAAGGCTTCCGGATTCCTTTCAAAATTCGAAGTCACTAAGCAATTAATTCTTTCTTCTGTTTTCAAATATTAACAGAAGATTAAAAAGGCTGATTTTTTTACGAAATAACTGAAATGCATTCTGGTGAATTTTATTTTGTAATTAAATTATTTTAAATGTGAGTTTAAGATTTCGTTTTATTTTACGCTATTGCATTGTTTTATTTCAATAAATATTCGATTAATTGTAAAAAAAAAACAATAATTCTATTTGTAATTATCACAGTTACGTTGACACGAGAAATACACACACACGCACACGTGAAGTTGTACGATAATTTAATTAATATGGAGATTATGAAACTGAATCGTTACGTTCAGGATTACTTCTCGTTCTGTCTGGAGAGGCCACTCAATTTATCGTAGATGCGGACGTAATTCAAGCCATGTGCTTTCGGGCGGTGGTTCGTGTGTTTTTATGTAACTGCTTTATACCGCGAATTTGCAACATCAATAATAAACACAAACGAACGATTGATTTTTAAAGCGTTTTGTTTGTTTCTGTTAGTTGTTTTGCCTTCATCATGTCTCATAAAACATTTATGTTTTAACACTACGATTGAGTCACCACTTATCAAGGCCCGAAACTACTCGAGGATAACGGTTAATGAGGATTAATAGATTGACAGTTGAATGATGATGAATACTATGAGAGGATTGAATATATTTACATACAACCCACCCAAAACAAAAGTCAACCGAGAAAACACCAATTATTCCCCCTTTGTCAGAAATATCGCTTATGGGATGTGAGGGACTAAAGGAAAAATAAGGGGAATCGAAAGTTGCGAGGCTGTCGAAAGTAAACCCAAGGTTTATTTGCTATTCTATATATTTGATTCAATTGTACTATAGATATTGTTAAAATAACTTGCCCATTTCTTGTTCTAGCCACCCAAATCTCTGTATTAATAAAACTATCAGACCAGATACCATGTGTGAGTGAGTTTATCGCCTATACGTAACTTTGATAAACGCACATTTAATTATCTCCTTTTATTTATTACTAGCTGACTTTGCTAGCTCGTTATCGCTTCGCAAATTTCCCTACTTAAGATACTTGAAACAAAAATGTTAAATAATACACATTTCATTCATAACTTTGTTGTAAACACGAGACAAAAAATCAGATTTATTCATATAAATAAACATTAACATTTATTCATATAAATAAGCATTAACATTTATTCATATGAATAAACATCAACATTTATTCATATAAATAAACATTAACATTTATTCATATAAATAAACATTAACATTTATTCATATAAATAAACATTAACATTTATTCATATAAATAAACATTAACATTTATTCATATGAATAAACATCAACATTTATTCATATAAATAAACATTAACATTTATTCATATAAATAAACATTAACATTTATTCATATAAATAAACATTAACATTTATTCATATAAATAAACATTAACATTTATTCATATAAATAAACATTAACATTTATTCATATAAATAAGCATTAACATTTATTCATATGAATAAACATCAACATTTATTCATATAAATAAACATTAACATTTATTCATATAAATAAACATTAACATTTATTCATATAAATAAACATTAACATTTATTCATATAAATAAACATTAACATTTATTCATATAAATAAACATCAACATTTATTCATATAAATAAACATTAACATTTATTGATATAAATAAACATTAACATTTATTCATATGAATAAACATTAACATTTATTCATATGAATAAACATTAACATTTATTCATATAAATAAACATTAACATTTATTCATATAAATAAACATTAACATTTATTCATATAAATAAACATTAACATTTATTCATATAAATAAACATTAACATTTATTCATATGAATAAACATTAACATTTATTCATATAAATAAACATTAACATTTATTCATATAAATAAACATTAACATTTATTCATATAAATAAACATTAACATTTATTCATATAAATAAACATTAACATTTATTCATATAAATAAACATTAACATTTATTCATATAAATAAACATTAACATTTATTCATATAAATAAACATTAACATTTATTCATATAAATAAACATCAACATTTATTCATATAAATAAACATTAACATTTATTCATATGAATAAACATTAACATTTATTCATATAAATAAACATTAACATTTATTCATATAAATAAACATTAACATTTATTCATATAAATTAACATTTATTCATATAAATAAACATTAACATTTATTCATATAAATAAACATTAACATTTATTCATATAAATAAACATCAACATTTATTCATATAAATAAACATTAACATTTATTCATATAAATAAACATTAACATTTATTCATATAAATAAACATTAACATTTATTCATATAAATAAACATTAACATTTATTCCTATAAATACACATTAACATTTATTCATATAAATAAACATCAACATTTATTCATATAAATAAACAGCAACATTTATTCATATAAATAAACATCAACATTTATTCATATAAATAAACATCAACATTTATTCATATAAATAAACATCAACATTTATTCATATAAATAAACATTAACATTTATTCATATAAATAAACATCAACATTTATTCATATAAATAAACATCAACATTTATTCATATAAATAAACATTAACATTTATTCATATAAATAAACATCAACATTTATTCATATAAATAAACATTAACAATTATTCATATAAATAAACATCAACATTTATTCATATAAATAAACATTAACATTTATTCATATAAATAAACATTAACATTTATTCATATAAATAAACATTAACATTTATTCATATAAATAAACATTAACATTTATTCATATAAATAAACATTAACATTTATTCATATGAATAAACATTAACATTTATTCATATAAATAAACATTAACATTTATTCATATAAATAAACATTAACATTTATTCATATGAATAAACATTAACATTTATTCATATAAATAAACATTAACATTTATTCATATAAATAAACATTAACATTTATTCATATAAATAAACATTAACATTTATTCATATGAATAAACATTAACATTTATTCATATAAATAAACATTAACATTTATTCATATAAATAAACATTAACATTATTCATATAAATAAACATTAACATTTATTCATATGAATAAACATTAACATTTATTCATATAAATAAACATTAACATTATTCATATAAATAAACATCAACATTTATTCATATAAATAAACATTAACATTTATTCATATAAATAAACATTAACATTTATTCATATAAATAAACATTAACATTTATTCATATAAATAAACATTAACATTTATTCATATGAATAAACATTAACATTTATTCATATGAATAAACATTAACATTTATTCATATAAATAAACATTAACATTTATTCATATGAATAAACATTAACATTTATTCATATGAATAAACATTAACATTTATTCATATGAATAAACATTAACATTTATTCATATGAATAAACATTAACATTTATTCATATGAATAAACATTAACATTTATTCATATGAATAAACATTAACATTTATTCATATGAATAAACATTAACATTTATTCATATGAATAAACATTAACATTTATTCATATGAATAAACATTAACATTTATTCATATGAATAAACATTAACATTTATTCATATGAATAAACATTAACATTTATTCATATGAATAAACATTAACATTTATTCATATGAATAAACATTAACATTTATTCATATGAATAAACATTAACATTTATTCATATGAATAAACATTAACATTTATTCATATGAATAAACATTAACATTTATTCATATGAATAAACATTAACATTTATTCATATGAATAAACATTAACATTTATTCATATGAATAAACATTAACATTTATTCATATGAATAAACATTAACATTTATTCATATGAATAAACATTAACATTTATTCATATGAATAAACATTAACATTTATTCATATGAATAAACATTAACATTTATTCATATGAATAAACATTAACATTTATTCATATAAATAAACATTAACATTTATTCATATAAATAAACATTAACATTTATTCATATGAATAAACATTAACATTTATTCATATAAATAAACATTAACATTTATTCATATAAATAAACATTAACATTATTCATATAAATAAACATCAACATTTATTCATATAAATAAACATTAACATTTATTCATATAAATAAACATTAACATTTATTCATATAAATAAACATTAACATTTATTCATATAAATAAACATTAACATTTATTCATATGAATAAACATTAACATTTATTCATATGAATAAACATTAACATTTATTCATATAAATAAACATTAACATTTATTCATATGAATAAACATTAACATTTATTCATATGAATAAACATTAACATTTATTCATATGAATAAACATTAACATTTATTCATATGAATAAACATTAACATTTATTCATATGAATAAACATTAACATTTATTCATATGAATAAACATTAACATTTATTCATATGAATAAACATTAACATTTATTCATATGAATAAACATTAACATTTATTCATATGAATAAACATTAACATTTATTCATATAAATAAACATTAACAATTATTCATATAAATAAACATCAACATTTATTCATATGAATAAACATTAACATTTATTCATATAAATAAACATTAACATTTATTCATATAAATAAACATTAACAATTATTCATATAAATAAACATCAACATTTATTCATATGAATAAACATTAACATTTATTCATATGAATAAACATTAACATTATTCATATGAATAAACATTAACATTTATTCATATGAATAAACATTAACATTTATTCATATGAATAAACATTAACATTTATTCATATAAATAAACATTAACAATTATTCATATAAATAAACATCAACATTTATTCATATGAATAAACATTAACATTTATTCATATAAATAAACATTAACATTTATTCATATAAATAAACATTAACATTTATTCATATAAATAAACATTAACAATTATTCATATAAATAAACATCAACATTTATTCATATGAATAAACATTAACATTTATTCATATAAATAAACATTAACATTTATTCATATGAATAAACATTAACATTTATTCATATGAATAAACATTAACATTATTCATATGAATAAACATTAACATTTATTCATATGAATAAACATTAACATTATTCATATGAATAAACATTAACATTTATTCATATGAATAAACATTAACATTTATTCATATGAATAAACATTAACATTTATTCATATGAATAAACATTAACATTTATTCATATGAATAAACATTAACATTTATTCATATGAATAAACATTAACATTATATATATATATATTGTACGCGAAAACAATACTAGAATAAATTAAAATAACATAAATTAAAAAAACATGTCCGACAATTTTTTGCAAAAATTAAATTAAAGTGCAATTTTCAAGATTTTAGATAAAGTAAATTAGAATTCTATTTCAGGGCAAGAAATACAGTTTAGGATCGTTGGTCCTAAATTGTATTTCTTCTGAAATAAAATCAATTTCATCCTAAATATAGGCGAAAACCAATCGAAATAGGGGATATATTCCAATAGCCCATATCGTACAATTGAACCCAATTATGAAGCTTATCGGATACTTTGTCAATGGCCGCAGTGAAACACACCTTTTTTTATAGGAGAACTACAAAAAAGGGGAGTCATTCTCATTATCCTGTAGTAGTAACTTGGGCGTTGGGTATTCAATATAGGGAGTTCAACTGTTGGCAGGTTCCCTTCCTTTGCTTCTAAAGGTTACTACTACTACTACTACTACTACTACTACTAGTAGTAGTAGTAGTAGTAGTATATGGTTCTTTTCTCTGACGCTCAAGTAACACGTTTGTGTAATGATATATAGACAGTGGCGTCTTTACTGTCGGGTTGAGGTATGGTTCTGTTCAGTCTTACGAAGGTCCATCCTCCCAGGCTTTACCTTCTCTCTGTGTTGCTAATCGCCTGGGGCTGCTCAGGCATTTTTTGTAGACCAGAGCGTACTTCACCTAGTGCGCTGACTTTTCAAAACTCCGCCTAACCTTGTGTCTAACATCATGCAGAAAAGATAAATAAATATACTCTAATGATCCATGTAAGATAGCTCTGTCTGTCTATCTGTCCGCCCGTCTGTCTGTCTGTCCCCGCATCAGTTGTCAAGTGTCAATGGTTGATCTCCGAACTCCGAACAAAACAAATTTCATATTTGGAATCAGCAGGTTCCTACGAGTGTTTCATCCGGGTTCTAGATGATTTAACTTCTTTTTTTTTTATAATAATAATAATCTCTATTAATAAAACTATCCGATAAGATCTCGTATGTCTGCGCACGCGCGTGTGTGTGCGTTTCTCGCCTATTCATAACTTTGATAAATACACATTGAATTATTTTTATTTACTATTAAAATCAAAGATAAAACGAGGGAAAACTTAAACGATTTCTTTTTTAAATGTGAATATGACGAGGATCATATCACGGAACATTGAACGCATTCTTTTTATTCGTTCAGATAGTATTGTTAAAAGCGACTTACAAGAAACGTTTCAACATCTCTAGATTAATAAAACTATCAGACAAGATCTTGTATGTGTCTGTGTGTGTTTCGCGTCTATACGTAACTTTGATAAATGCACATTGATTGTTTAGTTATCTCTGCCCTCTGCCCGGCAACATGTCTCCACCTTCACCCGGGTAACGCCAGATGAATAAAGCTGATGTCTAATAAGGGGTTGTTGGCTTGCTTTGATGACATATCGACCTTCACACTAATGTAATGCTGCGGACCGGTTTTCAAAAAAAAAAATGTTTTACTTAAATTATAAAATCCTCTTTTAAAAAAAAATTTGCAAAATCGTTCCAAAACAGTACGGCTTCTATTCCGAACCCCTCAGCTCTCTCTCTCTCTCTATCTATCTCTCTCTATCTATCTCTATCTATCTTTAATGTATATATATATATATATATATATATATATATATATATATATATATATATATATAATAATGGTAATAATTCAGGTAAAAAATATCCACAGGGTGGTAATCCAGAGAATTTTAACCGGGTTTATAAAAAGTGCTCAATATCAAAATAGAGCTTTATATATGATAATTTTATTTACACAGACATGTACAAAATCTGCGACACTGGCATGTCGATGTTATCAGTCTACATCATATATATATATATATATATATATATATATATATATATATATATATATATATATGAAGCAATCCAACAAAAGATATAAGCGTCAACTAATATCTTATAATTAGTGAAACATCCGGATAAAAACTGAAGCTCAATATACTGGATAGAGCATTAATATTATAATATAAAATGAAGTAATAAAATAAGGTGTCAATCAAATTTTATTGGAATTCAAAGTTACAACAAAGTATCCTTAAGTCCTTAGCTCATGAGTTTTCAAAGATAATTCTTCTCTTCAGAGGACCATTACCGCAGTTATACTACTACAGGTAATAAAATTACACTTTGAAAATATATAAAATTATATAAACAAATACATAAAAATACATAACATCAAACATATCAACCCAAAAACATACTTTTTGTTGAATCCATACAATGCATCGAGGTCATACAAATTGAGAAACATAATCAGGAAAGACATTACTCCAAGTTATAAACATATATATATATTTCGGGTATATATATATATATACATATATATATATGTACACATTTTAGGTAAACTTAATTAAGAAATAATCATTTATTTACATTCCAAGAATTCAACATAAACAACGGGTTGTGTACAATCGTTTCTAAGACGATCTGGGTTTTTATTTGTATCGAGCATCTTCATACGCACATCATATAGACACCTAACTTAGAAGCTAACATCCAGCATCAAGACCATATATATATATATATATATATATATATATATATATATATATATATATATATATATATATATAACTTTATTATTCACAGACACGTGTTTCGTCGTTTTACGACTCATCAGCGTCGCTAAACCTAGGAAGATTCGAAATCAGGACCCCAAAGTATATATATACCTTGGTAAGATTGGTAGAAAGAAATCCAACAAAGTGCTTTCAAATAACAGCCAAAAATTAATTTATTTATATTTTGTGTTACAGAAGATCACGTCTTAACAGCATGATACCGTCGGTTTCAAGTCACCGATTTCCGATTCGCCGAACGATATATATATATATATATATATATATATATATATATATATATATATATATATATATATATATATAAAATTGTTTTACAGAAGTTTAGAACGACATGATACCCTCGGTTTCGAATGAACAACAATGCCTGATGAATTTCAACGAGACGTGTGCATGTGTTGATCACTTGTTGATTCGAACCCGACGGTACCAATGTTGTTCTAAAGTTCTGTAATACAATATATAAATAAATATTACGCTCTTATTTTTATTTATTTTTTTAATAATCGATCACTTTCTCTTTCTTTTTCTCCATCTCTCTCTCTATATATATATATATATCTATATATATACATATATATGCATATATATATATATGTATATATACACATATATATGTATATCTATATATATATATATGTATACATATATATGTATATCTATATATATATATATATATATATATATATATATATATATATATATATATACATATATATATATATATATATATATATACATATATATATATATATATATATATATATATATATATATATATATATATATGTGTGTGTGTGTGTGTATATTTCGGCAGCAAGTCGTTTATTAGACATGTGTCGTTGAAGACCACGGAGTTCTCCCTCTTTATGAACTTTCTGGTCAGTTTCTCGACTCGGCGAGCGATTCGTCGGGTTTCTGGTATCAATTGATGGAAGACG
>OY744552.1:23688444-23695944 GCA_963556195.1 Sepiola atlantica | reverse complement strand
GAGATATGGGGGAGGATGAAGGGTTAATCGGTTGTTTGCTGTAGAAAGAAAGAAAATAGCGCTAACGGCGGGCACATGTGTTTTCACGATCGACGAAACAGCTTAACACATTCTTTAGTTCTCTGTCTCTCTTTTTATTACACACAATAACGCGGGAGACACGTGTCACGATTCTGAGAGACGCGTAAGTCGAAACTACTTACCACAACAAACCTGGCCTTCTCAGGCTCGGATCAGATTAAAGTATGCTTCTGCTCGGATAGTAGGCCATCCTCCCCGGCATTACCTCCTCCTTTGCGGGTCAGCTGAAGCACTCCAACAGAGTCGATCACGGCAACTTTTGCTACTATTCAGAGTGCCACCTTTTGAGAGGAGTTGAATTTTCAACATCCACTCTAGCTGACGAAGGGGGAGTATTACCTGGTCTTTTGTTGTTGTTTTTGTTTTTTATAGAAATCGACCCAGACAAGGCATGGAGCCACTTGATGTAAAGTAGTATTTTTTTTAAATACTACTTCAAGATCAGAAACTAGCCAACGATAAGTGTTAGATGGATAGATTCCGACCCAGAAAACAGCAATTCTTCCTCCGTTGTCAAAAACATAGCCCATGAATTGTGGGGATTAAAAGACAAAATAAGGGAAGCGAGAGTTACGAGGTTGCCGAAAATAAACCAAAGATCCAATTTTTCTCTCCTTTGGGCCAGGCATCAAGTCAACAAGGTGATGGCTTGCATCGACCCCAACGAGTTGGTACGGCTGGGAGTTGCGTACATGATTGTCAACGTTGACCCACCGAATGGTGTTGCTCGTGATCCTGGCCATACCGAGAACCGTGTTGTCTGATAGGATTGTATGGGGTTGAGTCTTTTTCTCGTCAAGATCTTAATTTATTCTTCAAGCATCAGCTTAACGTTAAAATTAGGTGAGATAGAAAGAGAGTACATCTCATAGAATCCAACAAAAGGTGGGTACACGTTGCGAGCTTGTGTATGCAAATGGGAGTCAAATATGAGTATGTGTTCTCTATGTGAGCATAGCACACGCGGTTCTTGGTCCCATTGGACCCACGCCCACTTAAAGTTGCCCCTTGGCTAGTTAAGTGAATGAGTTATGTACCTTTTTTATTTTATGGTAATATAAATCCTCTAAGGTTCCTACTCCCCATTTCTATTTTTAAATTCCACTCCCAAACCCCACCACTATTTCATGCCCCCCACTTATATCTCCCGCGTAGATATCGACATGCTTGTTTTCTGTTATAAACAGCTACTACACCCCCTAAGAAGGTAATGCCCGCGAGAATGTTATCATGACGAAAGAACATATATTACACCTCCTAAAAGAGAAGGTGATGCCTGAGATGACAACATAACAACTATTACCCTTCCTCTGTCGCAGAATTGAGCATTGAAAGATAGTGCAATAGTACATAATTAGTTCTAAAGTACTAATAGTATAGTTTCGGTTGTAAGCGCTCCTTCTTCCTTCGTTTAAAACCGCCGTTTTAATTTCTGGCTTTGCACTCCGAGTGCCTTCTTTTTCTGGCCTCGTGCACCTGACTCTTTTAAAAGTTACCGAGCTTTTTTTTTATGACATCATACTCCGAAATGAACTCGTCGACCTCACGCACCTGGTCTCGTTCAAAGGTCACCGATTCATTTCAGGTGTTCTTTTAGCCTAATTGACAATCTATCTAGTCTTCGGCTTTTCTTCATTATTGCGGGGTCATGCCCTTAGCCTGCCCGTGACGTCTTAAGCGTTATCACTCAACATGTCTGCATCATTATTTTACAGAAGCACCGAAATTAGCTAAGGGGAATAACTATTTTTTAAAATACTTTTAATAAGAGTTATCGTTCCTTATCTACTTCTTTCTTTTTTGCTTTTTTATTTCTTACTTATATCTTGCTACGATCTTATTAAATGAGAATTTTTACAAAAGAAATGTAAACGTAATGGATCCAGGACAACACCGGGTGGCGTAACTAGTTGGATATAAAGTGCTTATGCTTATGTATTGGCCTGTTTTGCGTCATCTGTTTAGGTTGCTCATGTGTGCTTACGTGGCGAGTGCGATCGGGGATGTCTTCTGCAAGTCTTCCGGCACATCTCGCCTGATATGTTATTCTCGGCATAGAATTCATCATAATTAGTTCAAGGTCTTCTATTGTGACTCGATTTACGATTAACGAGTTCACATACCCTGCCATACTCCTCAAACAACGATGGATGTGATGGTATATTCCCGATTGGATTCATTTCTTTCCCACGCAGGAGAAGATATGGCACAAGGCCAGAAGATGTGTGGGGGAATGGAGCCAACGCACACAAGACAGCACTTTGGCGCTAAAAAATAGCCATACACGTCAGTATTTCAGGTAGGGTCTCCCCAGGCGATCAGCAATAAACCAACCTCTCTCTCTCTCTCCCTCTCTCTCTCTCTCTCTCTCTCTCTCTCTATATATATATATATATATATATATATATATATATATATATATATATATATATATATATAACATCTGATCGAGTAATAATAATATAGAGACGAATAAAAAAGTTGGAATAGTCCATTAGAAACAAAAGGGAATATCACCACAAGTAGTAATACTATTTAACCCGTAATTGGAGAGGAAAAGAGAGAGCAGAAAGAGACAAATTTTGTATTTTTGTTCATTTATTTTTTATATTTAACTCACTTTTCATGATTCAAACAATCTAACCTGAGCTCAATCTATGATATTTTAAACTATATATATATATATATATATATATATATATATATATATATATATATATATATATATATATAACATCTGATCGAGTAATAATAATATAGAAACGAATAAAAAAGTTGGAATAGTCCATTAGAAACAAAAGGGAATATCACCACAAGTAGTAATACTATTTAACCCGTAATTGGAGAGGAAAAGAGAGAGCAGAAAGAGACAAATTTTGTATTTTTGTTTATTTATTTTTTATATTTAACTCACTTTTCATGATTCAAAAAATCTGACCTGAGCTCAATCTATGATATTTTAAACTATATATATATATATATATATATATATATATATATATATATATATATATATATATATATATATATATATATATAATCTTCATATAACATCTGATCGAGTGGGCGGATAATCCCCGTGTTGAGGAGGTAAGTAGGTTGGGTGGAGGTATAGGCTCGTCTGCTTGTGACTTACTTTTGCCTTCTTCCTCAAAGGTCGGAGGGCGGACTAACGGTACAGGTATTTGGGTTATGGCCGGTGAGCTGTGTTGTCGTAGGTTAAAAATTAGGCCGATTTACAGGATTTTAAACAATAATAAAAAAGAAAACATTACAAAAATAATGTTCAACTTGGAAAATGCCTAATTGCTTCAATTTTAACACTCGAAGAGAGCCATTTTATCTGTCGAAATATGCGAGTGTAAGGAACCGATGTTGGTGGTGCACCGGTGCTTATCACTGCTGATTGTTTCCCTTGATTGTTTTCAAAAGGGACCAGAGAGTATTAAGAATTCACTGCTGTCAGACTTTTCCTATGGGGCTCCCACAAAATGAAGAATTTAGCCCCCTCCCCTCCAAATCAATGTTCGTATTTTAAAGGTAGAGTAAGAATTAAATATATTTTATTGTTTCGTATAATGGACGTTGTTTGTCTTTCATAATTGTCAACTGTAAATAAATGTGTTAACCGTACTTGGTGTTAGCTTTTCGTTCTAATGATGGATATGTTTTGGAATATATATTTAATGTACAAACACGCGCAAATCACTTGAATACAAAGACCATACTCTCTTGCAGCTGAAATGAATGAGTTTGGGGAGAAATTGAGCTTTAACGGGTCCCTAAAATTAGAACGATCCTGAACAAACTAGCCGACCCACAACACAAAATGAAAAACATAAAGAAGACAGGCATATATTTTATTTTTGTATTGCAACCGCACTAAAGGTTAGTGGTAAGGTTAAATAATGGCATGCGTTTTTTATGATTTGAGAAAGTTCAGTAATCAACATGTCAGGCTAAAATATCATTATTAAATCGTTTTAAACAAGAATAAATTTTGAATCTAATTTTAATTTAAAAGTCACAAAAAATACATTACCTTTCTTAACGCTATCAAGAACCATAAGTCTTGATGGTAATACGAAAACTAAATTTAAAAAGGAAATAACGAAAAATGTGTGCACGGCGTTAGTGTGACAGGACCGTTAAAAGTCAGTTTATAGTCTATAATTCCCTTAAAGCCCGAGTTTAGCATCACATCGCGTGTGGCATCACTCAAACGCCCTCCCAAACGTCGCATCCCTAATTTCCAACCCCTCCTCAACGCGGCAGGACTGTGGCAATGGGTAGTGTCTGAGCTATGCTGTCAGGAACTTCGATTACTGGCAAGGCCACTAAAGGCGGATTGGTCTGACACCTAGATTATTAGGGCCGTCGCCAGGTTAAAGTGAAATCCATAGGCCTCTGCATCGGGATCCGACGGCCTCTGGTCATTCTTGTCAATGCATCTGTGGATAATCTATGGTAAGCAATGACGTTCAGTCATCTATCGCAATGCAGAGTGAAGATGACAAGTTTGCGTTATCACATGTTAAAACCGCAACTGAATGCCTACAGATGACGACCTTCCTTGACAACTTGGAGTAACCGCTGGTCTCTGTTGACCGCGGTGTCAGAGGTAACCTCAAATCCTTTAAGAATATAAAGCTTTCCAAATGAACGATCAAAGCAGGCGATGTCGATATCGCCTGCTTTGATCGTTCATTTCAGGTTCAACTCACTCAACAACAAGAAATGAACGATCAAAGCAGGCGATGTCGATATCGCCTGCTTTGATCGTTCATTTCAGGTTCAACTCACTCAACAACAAGAAATGAACGATCAAAGCAGGCGATGTCGATATCGCCTGCTTTGATCGTTCATTTCAGGTTCAACTCACTCAACATCAAGAAATGAACGATCAAAGCAGGCGATGTCGATATCGCCTGCTTTGATCGTTCATTTCAGGTCCAACTCACTCAACAACAAGAAATGAACGATCAAAGCAGGCGATGTCGATATCGCCTGCTTTGATCGTTCATTTCAGGTCCAACTCACTCAACAACAAGAAACGAACGATCCAAGCAAGCGATGTCGATATCGCCTGCTTTGATCGTTCATTTAAGGTTCAACTCACTCAACAACAAGAAATGAACGATCCAAGCAGGCGATGTCGACATCGCCTGCTTTGATCGTTCATTTCAGGTTCAACTCCTCAACAACAAGAAATGAACGATCAAAGCAGGCGATGTCGATATCGCCTGCTTTGATCGTTCATTTCAGGTTCAACTCCTCAACAACAAGAAATGAACGATCAAAGCAGGCGATGTCGATATCGCCTGCTTTGATCGTTCATTTCAGGTCCAACTACTCAACAACAAGAAATGAACGATCAAAGCAGGCGATGTCGATATTGCCTGCTTTGATCGTTCATTTAAGGTTCAACTCACTCAACAACAAGAAATGAACGATCCAAGCAGGCGATGTCGATATCGCCTGCTTTGATCGTTCATTTCAGGTTCAACTCCTCAACAACAAGAAATGAACGATCTAAGCAGGCGATGTCGATATCGCCTGCTTTGATCGTTCATTTCAGGTTCAACTCCTCAACAACAAGAAATGAACGATCAAAGCAGGCGATGTCGATATCGCCTGCTTTGATCGTTCATTTCAGGTTCAACTCCTCAACAACAAGAAATGAACGATCCAAGTAGGCGATGTCGATATCGCTTGCTTTGATCGTTCATTTCAAGTTCAACTCACTCAACAACAAGAAATGAACGATCCAAGCAGGCGATGTCGATATCGCCTGCTTTGATCGTTCATTTCAGGTTCAACTCACTCAACAACAAGAAATGAACGATCAAAGCAGGCGATGTCGATATTGCCTGCTTTGATCGTTCATTTAAGGTTCAACTCACTCAACAACAAGAAATGAACGATCAAAGCAGGCGATGTCGATATTGCCTGCTTTGATCGTTCATTTCAGGTTCAACTCACTCAACAACAAGAAATGAACGATCAAAGCAGGCGATGTCGATATCGCTTGCTTTGATCGTTCATTTCAGGTCCAACTACTCAACAACAAGAAATGAACGATCCAAGAAGGCGATGTCGATATCACCTGCTTTGATCGTTCATTTCAGGTTCAACTCACTCAACAACAAGAAATGAACGATAAAAGCAGGCGATGTCGATATCGCTTGCTTTGATCGTTCATTTCAGGTCCAACTACTCAACAACAAGAAATGAACGATCCAAGCAGGCGATGTCGATATCACCTGCTTTGATCGTTCATTTAAGGTTCAACTCACTCAACAACAAGAAATGAACGATCCAAGTAGGCGATGTCGATATCGCTTGCTTTGATCGTTCATTTCAGGTCCAACTACTCAACAACAAGAAATGAACGATCCAAGCAGGCGATGTCGACATCGCCTGCTTTGATCGTTCATTTCAGGTTCAACTCCTCAACAACAAGAAATCACAACAGTCTTCAAGGCATGATTGTATTTTGGTTTTAAAATTGAACAGTGAACAGTTTGTTGAAGGTAGGACATTATCAAAAGCAAGAACATCAACCCCTATAACATTAATTAAGTTTTATTGACAACTTGTTAAGACAATGAAAAAAAGAAGGCTTAGTAAAGTTTGAGAGTTCAAAGGGTCCCAAAAACGTTCCGATAAGAGAAAAGTGTTTATATGTAAGGCGAAATTGAGTACACGTGTTCATTTCGGCTGTCGCAACTGATTTTAAAATCTGGTCCTACTAGTCGAGACTATCCCCAGGTAAATATGAAATGCGGAAACCTAATCACATGTTTTTCTGCATTCACTGACGCACCTGTATAAATTCTCAAGTATTTATAGACGTATGACGACTAGATGCACCGGTATTTACAAAGTCGCGAGGATCACAAATATCGGGACATCTCATTCAGTGAGACCGCATGTCTGAAAGTGTCCTATACGCTCGTAGTGATGTTATGCACAAGCCTACATAGATAGATAGATAGATAGATAGATAGATAGATATGATATGATATGATATGATATTGACGAATGAATATATATATATATATATACACATATATATATATATACACACACATATATATATACACATATATATATATACACACACATATATATATATACACACACACATATATATATACATACACACACAAATATATATATATATATATATATATATATATATATATATATATATATATATATTATTCCGATGTTCCGTCAAATTGGATTGTTAAACACTGTTATGGCAGCCTGCTAAATATGTCCGCTTGTCTAGACATGAATAAACTTTCATTCTTTTCTTTCCCTATGTCTGTCATCTTCCACACTGATAATTCCCGGAAAAAGGTGAAACACATGTGTATGTGGATAAGAATTTAAAAATATTTATCTGGGAAA
>OY744552.1:23680944-23683444 GCA_963556195.1 Sepiola atlantica | reverse complement strand
AGCATCTAATATTAACACGGGGATCTTCAGCTGTTTACCATGAAACTGTTTCGGAGATTTAAAAACAGGACAGTTATATGCATGGCTCTCCAATGGTACAGATAAAACTACCATTTCCCCAATAATTCAGCCTAAAATGTTACTTATATATATACATAAATAAATAATAATAATAATAATAATAATAATATACTACCTTAAAACTACCGTGTGATATGGTAATTTGCATATCAAATAAAATTCTTTATAACAATAGTAATACTAGTAATAATAATAATAATAATAATAATAATAAAATACTATCTAAACACTACACCTACGAACCATTCTGCGATATGGTAGCTAGAAATAAAATTATATAGGAATTAAGGTTGCATTAAAAAAAAAAAAAAAAAAAAAAAAAAAAAAAAAAAAAAAAAGCTTTAGCACCTTTGGTACCAGAAAGGCAAATAGATAAGAGGAAGGAAACCTAGCCATACAGATCCAAATACCCAATATATAGTCTAAAGAAGCTTTGAGTTATTTTAAACAAAAAGACAAAAAAAAAAAGAAGGAAAATGCAGTTTAAATTCCCAGAGAAACTAACTAAATCCGAAATAGTGTAGACTTAACATTTGTTGGAAAATTCATAAATAAATAATATATAATAGTAAGTAAATAAAATAAAAAGGGGGATTTAGTATCTAACAGTGAAACAAAAGCAGGAGACCTTAACGTAAGCATCTAATATTAACACGGGGATCTTCAGCTGTTTACCATGAAACTGTTTCGGAGATTTAAAAACAGGACAGTTATATGCATGGCTCTCCAATGGTACAGATAAAACTACCATTTCCCCAATAATTCAGCCTAAAATGTTACTTATATATATACATAAATAAATAATAATAATAATAATAATAATAATATACTACCTTAAAACTACCGTGTGATATGGTAATTTGCATATCAAATAAAATTCTTTATAACAATAGTAATACTAGTAATAATAATAATAATAATAATAATAATAAAATACTATCTAAACACTACACCTACGAACCATTCTGCGATATGGTAGCTAGAAATAAAATTATATAGGAATTAAGGTTGCATTAAAAAAAAAAAAAAAAAAAAAAAAAAAAAAAAAAAAAAGCTTTAGCACCTTTGGTACCAGAAAGGCAAATAGATAAGAGGAAGGAAACCTAGCCATACAGATCCAAATACCCAATATATAGTCTAAAGAAGCTTTGAGTTATTTTAAACAAAAAGACAAAAAAAAAAGAAAAAAAAGAGGAAAATGCAGTTTAAATTCCCAGAGAAACTAACTAAATCCGAAATAGTGTAGACTTAACATTTGTTGGAAAATTCATAAATAAATAATATATAATAGTAAGTAAATAAAATAAAAAGGGGGATTTAGTATCTAACAGTGAAACAAAAGCAGGAGACCTTAACGTAAGCATCTAATATTAACACGGGGATCTTCAGCTGTTTACCATGAAACTGTTTCGGAGATTTAAAAACAGGACAGTTATATGCATGGCTCTCCAATGGTACAGATAAAACTACCATTTCCCCAATAATTCAGCCTAAAATGTTACTTATATATATACATAAATAAATAATAATAATAATAATAATAATAATATACTACCTTAAAACTACATATATATATATATATATATATATATATATATATAAGTATATATGTGTGGGTATATATATGTATATATATATGTATATATATATATGTATATATGTGTGTATATATATATAATGTATATGTATATATATATATGTATATATATATGTATATATATATGTATATATGTGTGTATATATATATAATGTATATGTATATATATATGTATATATGTGTGTATATGTATATGTATATATATATATGTATATATGTGTGTATATGTATATGTATATATATATGTATATATGTGTGTATATATATAATGTATATGTATATATATGTATATATGTGTGTGTATATATATATATATATATATATATATAATGTATATGTATACATATATATATATATATATATGTATATATGTGTATATATATATAATGTATATGTATATATATGTATATATATGTATATATATATATATATATATATATATATATATATATATATATATATATATATATATATATATATATATGACTATCTTTTACGACGCTCTGCAGAAGCGCGAACGGGGTCCAAAAAAAAACGAGAAAGGATTTAAAAACATAAATTTGCAACAAGTGAAGTTGACCTGCGACGAGAATAGATATTGTTCTATTTACCTATGTAATTTGTTTTTATTTATACGCATTATAAATGGGTTTTTATTAGATGTAAAAAAAAAAATCTATTGTTTTTTTTTCCCAAAGGTTTGCACAAAATTCAAGATGGCGATTCACGTGCTTTGTTACCTAACACCCCTCCAAAATCGGCCATTTTTTCCCCAAGTTCCGGTCACAAAACTATTGATTTCTAATAAATAGCGGTTGTAAC
>OY744552.1:23668444-23673444 GCA_963556195.1 Sepiola atlantica | reverse complement strand
TAATGTAGGATTCATGAACAGGATCAAATAGATTTGAGGCACCCCAGAATTAGCAACACCCAAAAGGACACTGTTTGCGATTAACTGATTTTGTTTAATTTTTTACTTCCGATGTTATGAATTAAACATTTTTCATAACGAAAAATCCAATAGTTAAAAAGAAAAGATAATTAATACACTTTAAGGTAAATGTACAGAATATTTAACAATCGTAAACAGAAAAAGACACATAAGTTATATCAAACACATTAGAATGAAATTCTTTATCTTACCTAATTAGTTGTAACGTTTATAAAACTTTTTATTTCATACTTTTTTCAATTAAAATCTGTCTTCTCGATGATTGAAAAGACACTTAATGGCCGCCATGCCTATAATTGTTGGCCGCCATTAAATGCCGATTGTAGACAAGACAGATTTTATAGAAAAAAAGCATGAAATAAAAAGTGCTTTAACGTCAAAATTAGTTGGGTTATGTAGAGAATTTCATTCTAACGCGTTTGATATAAATTCTGGCACTGTAGATTGGGAGAAAAATAGAAATGCCTCAGTCTAGAAGGTTTTCTGTTTCACTGACCGAGGACAAAAAAGATGAAATGTAGTATCAGAACAGATACTAAATTTGGCTTCTAGTTAAAATATCAAACCTCATCCTAGAATAAAAGAATAACAGATTAGATAAAAGGGTCCTGGAATGAACAACGAACTCGCAAATGATTGACAGGTGTCTAATGGACGTCGAGAAGTGACATCATTTCCATCAAAAGTAAACGTGGTCTCCAGCGAAATTTGACCGATAACGGACGTGTGTAGTGAGAGCTCGCCCCAAGCCTAGGTGCGGGTTGGGGAGTGAGAGTCATGAAGTGATTTTGCTCTCTCTCTCTCTCTCTCTCTCTCTCTCTCTCTCTCTCTCTCTCTCTCTCTCTCTCTTGGCTATGTGTAATATTGAGTAAATGTCTATCTTTCTCATATGAATAAAACCTCCATTTTAAATAAGACTTGTGTTCTGGTAATCAGTTAAAGGACGAGACAACACTGCCTTTTGGCTCAGAGCAAAATGTAGTATCTGTTTTGATAACACACTTCATCTGTTCTGTCTTCGGCGAGAGTGCCCTTTTTGATAGGAGCTGGATTTTCCCCACATTAAAAACTGACATAGTGTCTAACTCTACCCTCGTGGGAAGACGAGTAAATAAGGACACACGTGGGTCCTGACAACGAGTGTGTATATTGATATTATACACACATCACAACAGTGGGAGCAATGACCAAACCTCATGTTACAGTAAATAATAAACGACCATAGATTAGGTAACTACCCTTCGTAGCAATAGATATCCTTGTGATGAAAAAAAAGAACTCTTCAATCACCCTTTATGATTTTGGGAAGTGAATTACTTCCCTTTGTTCACTTTTCTGTCGCGGAGACTCGATCCCTGGTAGGAAAAAATGGTAATGGATAAGTTTAATGAACAGCAATGAATAGTATAAGAAGTCTAAGTATACTTAAAAAGGCCTTATCTTATCAAGATCTATACACTCCTTAACCATTTTCTTCCCATTCTGAGATCATGTTGCTAACCATATTTGGTTTTCTGATAAATTCCGTGCTGAAGGGGGTCAACTGTATTTGTTTGCGATTTAAGTTAGTGCGTAATAAGCGCGTTTTAGATCTCCCAATGAAGGACTTTGGAATGAAGAAGAAGATGGGAGCGGCAGTGTGACCTTTCCCTCGGGGTCAAGTTTATAGTGATTAGTGATTAAAAGAACCCCTTCTTCGCAAGAACAGCGCCACAAAATAAAAATAGGTGGGGGTGCTAAATCCAAATAAAATTCCTAATATCATGTTTGAGGGCAACAAAATATTTGGAAAATTTCTCTTGAGGATTATTTTACCGTTTCTTTAAAAACTCGGCGGGTAGGGGAAATTTTAAGAACCTTCAAATTGAACTAACATCTCTAATCTATATTAATAAAATTATGAGACAACTTCTCGTGTATGTGTGTATTTCTCGCGTTAACGTAACTTTGATAATTACATATTGAATTATTATTTTTATTATCTAAATGAATAAATTCGAAAGTTGAGCCATTTCTTGCACTAACGGTAACGATTGATTGTCATGGCTGATAGCAGCCTTCCAAACATTACAAACGCCTCGGTCAAACATTCACGAGCAACATGAATTAGAATAAATACATAGAAGATACGGCCAAGTCTGCTGCAAAGAAGGTGGGCTTCCTTTACCAAGCTAGAAAACTTGTCACACCTGCCAATATTCTATATCTCTACAAAGCCACCATTTGTCCATGCATGGATTATTGGTGCCACATCTAAGCTGGCGCATCAACTACCAGTCTCTCCCTCTTGGTTAAAAAGAGAGTCTCTAGCCTACAAGGTCCCGCGCTGTCTACCAAGATCCAGCCCCTGTCCCATCGCCGCATTGTTGCATCCCTGTGCTCGTTTTACAAGTACTTCCACGGAATGTGCTCCAACGAGCTTACTGCACTTGTAACTCCAAAGGTAAATACCCCTGGCCAATCCGACTAGCAGAAAAATCCCACCCCTTCACTGTAGAGGTCCCAAGATGCTGAAAAATGTTATATTCAAATAGTTTCTTTCCTCATAACGCTTGTGTTTGGAATCCTCCCCCTGCTCCCTGTTTCCCCGACTGTACAAACATGCAGAAATTTAAATGTAATGTTAACAAACATCTCTCCACTCAGGATTCCACTATAAATCTGAATCCTAATCATAGTAACTTCTTACTTCTCAATGTCAATATGTATTGTTTGAGGTGAAATATTTCAGATTTTAACTTTTATGGATTTCTTTTACGTCAGCTATGTTAAAAAGGTCTTTAAACAGTAAAGACGAAACGTCGATGCACAAATAAACAATATTCGGTTTTCTCTTTTAATTTCCGTTTGCTTCTAATATTTGTAGTATAGATTTTTTCTCAGCCATAAAACATTCCAATGTTTGATTTCATTATAACTACGGGCCCATTAATGCTAGTAAATCAAATCTATGACGTCACGCCAAAGCTATAATTATGTTGGTACGGTAATGTTTTAAGCTCTATTTATAAGAAAATCCAAATAGGTCAGTTGGTCGAACCTAAGACTGAATATTCTCCGTTTCTAAAAGTAGTTAAGATCTGATATTTTGAAAGCAGACAAATTACGCAACGTATTCATTACATTAAAAATAATTGTGACTGACGGACAGACGAACAAAATCTCTATTTATATAAGATATGCGGGGGGGGGGGGAGGGGCGTGATTGGCGTAAGAGACACCGTCGCGGACTATGAAATCAGTCGTATCGGGTTTGAATCCTGTCGGATCTAATATGTTGCTATTGGGTCACCACTTCTTAAGGCCAAAAGCCACTCGAATGATGATTGTCAGCCGAAAGATGAAGAACACTATAGTAGTACTAAAATTGATCAATGGTATGAAAGGTGAGGAACACTATAGTAGTACTAAAATTGATCAATGGGACGAACTAAGTTTGAATACTTGTGGGGGGCGGTTTATAACAAGTAATCAGGTATCCGTTCCGTCTACAGAGATAATGGATAAACCCTGTAAGGATGGCTGTGTCGGGAGTCTATTGTGAAGCAAGGGTTGCGCAATCCGACCACTTCTCTCCGGCATTGCTTGAATTCAGAGGCAAGAAGTCCAGGACGACTGGAAACAACGCCATGATAAGCAGAGAGTCCTTCCCACACACGACACTTGGTATTCTCAAATGGTCACCCATTTAGTACTGTTGTTGTTTTTGTTGTTGTTATTGTTGATGATGATTATGATGATGATGATGATGATGAGGAGGAGGAGGAGGAGGAGTCATCCTATGCAAGTAGACGAAAGTGAAATGTTGACAACTTCCAAGCTCCAGAGCTCTCGATCGTCTATTGCCGACAGAAAATCGGTTCCTGACAGACCAGTTTCCCTTTCGATAATCGCCATCAGTGTGACAGACGGACAACCAGCTCTTCTGTTTGCATCCGGAGACCAGAGTAGGAGTTTTCCTGCAGGTTCATCGTGACGGGTGATATATCCGACAAGCGCTAGTCGTCACAACATCCGACACACAAGGCAAGGATGCATACAGTGACTTGTTCGTGGGATGACTTTTCCAGGAGATAGTTAGGGTTAGGGTTAGGGTTATAAGCTGCTCGTAGCATTGTGGTGTATGTACAATCGAGCCGCTTTCTACGCGTCACGTACAGCGTTCACGATTCTGAGTCGTATAAAAATATTGTCTCTATGCCAGTCTTGAAAATGTTTGCTTTAGTTTTCCTCCTGATTGGAGACTTCCACCCTTTCTGTAACGAATGATGTGCAATCCATGACTGTGCAATCCTAACATCTAGTCGTGACCATGCTAAGCGTCGCTTAACTTCGCTGATCTAACGAGAATCGGTGTTTCAACTTTCGGTTAAGCCGTACATATTTATAACAAGTATTTGTACACAGATAGATTTGGGAAAGGTATGAGCCGCGAACATCTCTCCAAATGTGGGTAAAAATGTCGAACCGTTTGCAATAAGTATTGGGTTTCGACATTAGATAACCGAAAAAGAGTTGATATGCCGTAAAATGGTCAAACCATGACGCACGGTAATATAACAGAATAGGCCCCTTAAAATAATGATAGAAGGATATAAAGAGAAGAAGAGTGATGGGGAGGGGGTGTTAAATGTCTTCCAGTTTTGTCGTTTTTAGTGGGTTATTATAATGTTTAATACTTTTCCCCAGACGATCATAACACTGGTGTCAATTGATTTGTTAAATATGGTGACCTCTCTCTCTCTCTCTCTCTCTCTCTCTCTCTCTCTCTCTCTCTCTCACTCTCTTTCTATCTCTTTCTCTTTCCCTCTCTTTCTCTCTCTCTATCTAGGTGTCTCTCTCTCTCTTATATATATGCGCAGATTCTTATGTCTCTCTTCCTCTATCATCTACACAGACATACATATGTGAATTCTCTT
>OY744552.1:23648444-23665944 GCA_963556195.1 Sepiola atlantica | reverse complement strand
TATATATATATTAGTTAAGTGAATGTGAGAATAAACAAATGTAAAGTTACACACAATAAGTTCATGTTGTACAAAATAGAATAATTAAATATAGTGAAAAAATCATTATTATTATCATGTGTCTTACATGCTTAAGTTTTAAATAGTATTTTATTGGTCTGCCATTTAATTAGTTCGTTAAGCTTAAGTATAAAATAGCATTTCTGTTGGTCTGACATGCTAATTTTTTAATAGCATTTCTGTTGGTCTAACATGCCATTTTTTTAATAGTATTTCTGTTGGTCTGACATGCTAATTTTTTAATAGTATTTCTGTTGGTCTGACATGATAAATTTTTAATAGCATTTGTGTTGGTCTAACATGCTTAAGTTTTAAATAGCATTTTTGTTCGACTGGAAGGCTTAAGTTTTAAATAGCATTTTTGTTCGACTGGCAGGCTTATGTTTGAAATAACATTTTTGTTCGACTGGCAAGCTTATGTTTGAAATAACATTTTTGTTCGACTGGCAGGCTTATGTTTGAAATAACATTTTCTGTTTCTTTTAGGTTTGATTTTGAAATAGCATTTTCGTTAGTCATACAGGCTTATGTTCGAAATCACATTTTTGGGTATGTTATGTTTTGTTTTTTGTAAATAGTATTTTCGTTGGTCTGACATATTTAATTTTGAAATAACATTTGCGACAAAATGTCACGCTTAAGTTGGTCACGCTTGGTCGGTAATGCTTTCGTTTGAAATAGGATTTCGTCCGTCTGTCACACGTTAAGTTTGAAATATAATTTCGTAGCGCTAAACGCACATATTGAATGGACACCTGCTAAAAATGTTTGTTCTCGTGTTCTGATCGCGCCAGTTGTACATGGGATTCTTGAAATGTATCGTTTTGGTTCAAATTCCCGCTGTCATAGTGATTTTGAAGTGCATCGCCGCTTCTTTAGTGTTTCAGATCAACGTTTGCCAATTGAGAGTCGATTCTCCCTTTCGTGACTGGTGAAGCTTATTTAGAAACATCTGTTGCCGGTTGAACGGTGGCAGATGTGAGACAATCCGTCCCACGTGGAACAACGATGAACTAATTTTTAACCCCGCTTTTTAAAGAGAATCGGCGGTGACATTAAACACATTTGCGAGAGTGTGTCAGCCTTCTTTGCTTGTCATGTTTACTTACGAATTTCAAAAGAGTTGAACTTCAAATTAATAAAAAGATCAGCTTCAAATTAAAAATCAACATCAAAGTAAACAAAGCTTAACTTCAGATTTAAAAAAAATAACTTCAATTTAAAAAAAATATCTTTAGATTAAAAAAATACATT
Organism: Sepiola atlantica; assembly: GCA_963556195.1. Taxonomy (NCBI): domain Eukaryota; kingdom Metazoa; phylum Mollusca; class Cephalopoda; order Sepiida; family Sepiolidae; genus Sepiola; species Sepiola atlantica. Next base: position 23,664,630 of record OY744552.1, on the reverse strand, counting down.
CAATTTAAAAAAAATAACTTCAATTAAAAAAAATAACTTCAGTTTAAAAAAAAATAACTTCAATTTAAAAAAATAACTTTAATTTTAAAAAATAGCTTCAGATTAAAAAAAAATAACTTCAATTTAAACAAAATAATTTCAGATTAAAAAAAAATAACTTCAATTTAAAAAAAGCCATTGCGTTCTAAACTAAGCCTTACACATGGCGTTCTCTACTAAAGGCCTATATATATATATACATATATATATATATATATATATATATATATATATATATATATATATATATATATATATATATATATATATATATATAATTTTTAATGGTGTTCTAATTTATTATTTATAATTAATGATTCACATATTGTATTACATTCTATACTATGTCTACTTAGGAGGCAATTGTCGCCTAACATATGTGCTGATTCTTTGAGATGTCTTACTCTTCACTGCCCTTCTCTGTCTGTAATGTCTACTGTGTCCCATCGAGTAAATGGTTACAGTGGTTTAAATAGGATTTTTTTTAATTACTTTTAGTTTTCCCTTAATTTATTTCTTTTATGTCAATAAATACTCGATTAATAATAATAAATACAGAAAACTAATAATTTAATGTATATTTATCAAAGTTACGCATAGGCGAGAAATACACATCCACGCCTGCGAGATCTAGTCTTGTAGGTTTATGAACGCAGATGATATGAACAGCTTGCAATTTCTGCATGATCGTGGGTGTCTGAAAAGAAAGAAGTGTTTTATTTTCCGAGAACAATTATTTTTGCTGTAATCTATGTCATTGATCTTGTAAAATTGTTTTCTCTACTCTATTGGCCTTCCATCTTGACGGAACTTCAGCTGACAGGTGGCGCTGTCATCGCTTGAAATGTTTTGAAAACAATGTCACCAGAGATAACAGTTTGTTGACGCGAATTCTGGCCCAAACAGGCTAAACTAGATTCGGGGTCGTTTTCAGACGCCTCTTCACATCATGAGAAGAAGTCTGTATGTTTGTCGATCGGTTTGTCCGTCACGATTAAGCGTTTGTTAGTTTTTTTAATAAATCTTAATGTCTCAGAAGCCACATAGTCAATCTTAAAGGAAATTAGTGCGTCGATTGCGACTATGAATATATGTGTTGGATTGACTCAAGAGGTTTAAATGTCAATATAATAGTGTTCTATACTTACTTACCGATGAATCTATAAACCATTACACACCCGTGTCGTCGTCGAACCTAGGTTCTTGCTTGTCTGTGAATACAATCACTCGGACGCCGATGTTAATTTATAAAACAGGTTTATTTAAAAAGAGAGAGAGAGAGGCACAGAAACCATGAGAGTGACGGGCTACTCGTGTACGTGTGATGGAGATAGACAGATAGATTGAGAGAGAGGAGATATACAGATATATAGAGGTAGAGAAGAGATAGATAGATAGATAGATAGATAGATAGATAGATAGATAGATAGATAGATAGATAGATAGATAGATAGATAGATAGATAGAGACAGATTAATAAAGGGCGGGGAGAGATAGACAGATACATAGAGAGAGAGAGAGAGAGAGAGGAGAAATAGATAGATAGAGAGAGAGAGATGAGGGATAGACAAATAGATAGAGAGAGGGAAGAGAAAGACAGATAGAGAGAGAGGGAAGAGATAGAGAGAAAGAGGAGGGATCGATAGAGAGAGGGAAGAGATAGACAGATAAATAAAAAGAAAGGAGAGGGAGACATATGGATAGGGAGAGAAGAGAAATATACATATATATATAGAGAGAGAGCGAGAGCGAGAGGGGAGATAGACAGATAGCTCGTCTCGCTATATCTAGTTACATTGTTACATAGTTACATTGTGCGCATCCGCCCCCTTTTGGGGACAGTATCCTGGACAAGTCTTTTCTCCGTGAAATCTCGCCAGCTAAGAGACAGAAAGTCTTCGCCCAAAAATCACGTGCTTTCGCGACTTCCGTCTAGGATCACCTCTGACTCTTAGGTGTCACTCAAACTTTTCCATTCCAACACCGGCCACCGTTATGTAACAACAGAACATGTTTATATTATTGCCCGTTACTCTGTTCGTCTGCTATTCCGTTCGCTTTTTATTTCGTTATTCCGTTAGATGGTTATTCCGTTCATTATTGTTTCAATATTCTTTTCGTTATTCCGTTATTCAGTTCGTCCGATATTTTGTTAATCTGCTATTCCCTCATTCCGTTATTCTTTAATTCTGTTCGATTTTGATTTTTATCGTTAAATGTGCAGATTAACTAGACGCACGCTAAGATGTGAATCGGACAGGACATGTTTATGTTACTGTTCGTTTGTTCGCTATTCCGTTCGTTTGCTATCCTTAATTCTATTCGTCCATTATTCTGTTATCCGGTAATTTCGTTCGTCCGTTAGTCCCTTATTCAGTTCACACGTTATTCTGTTCCTTGTTTATTCCGTTATTCTTTTATTCCGTTTGTCTGTTCTATAAATCCACTATTCCCATATTCCGTTAATCCGTAATTCTGTTCATCCATGATTGTTATACCGTAGTTCCATTTGTCCGTTAGTCTATCATTCCGTTCGTTAGTTGTTCAGTTATTCTATTATTCCATTCGTAACATAGTCCGTTATTTCCTTAGTCCGTTTCGGTTGTCCGTTGGTCCGTTTTCTTAGTCCGTTCGTCCGTTATTCCATTTGTATTCTGATTTTCTCAAAAAAATTTCATTCATTTGTTCACCAAATTTTGCCTAAAATGATGTGATCGAAAAAAACTAATTGAACCAGATTTTTAGGGAAAACTCTGGCTTGTCTCTCATGAGGCTTAGCTGCGCTAAGTTGGCTCAGACGGCATTTTCTTTTGTCAAATATATAAAAACTTCCAGCGGTCCTATTTGCTTCAAAATCCACCAGAAAGGAAGATTAGTGGTTATTCACATGAAAAAAAGTATTCATGTTGTTTGCCCCTAGAAGATTGAAAAATGCCCAAATTGGAAAAAAGATGCGCCTTTTCACAAAACTATGGAAGAAAACTTGTTAGTTTCCCTAAAAATCCAACCAAAATTGTGATTGATATCAGAGAAAGAGAGAGAGAGAGAGAGAGAGAGTGTACCTGTCTCTCTCTCACCATCTCCCTCCCCCTTATATATATATATATATATATATATATATATATATATATATATATAATGTATATTTAATATATATATAATGTTTATTTAATATATATATATAATATGTATAATATAATATATATTTAATGTATATTTAATATATATATAATATATATAATATATATTTAATATATATATATAATATAATATATATAATATATATTTAATAAATATATATAATATATGATATATATATAATGTATATAATATATATATAATATATATTTAATATATAATATATATAATATATATTTAATATATATATAATATATATAATATATATTTGATATATAATATATATATAATATATAGTTAATACATATCATATATATATACAATATATATTTAATATATATATAATATATATAATATATATTTAATATATAATATATATAATATATAGTTAATATATATCATATATATATACAATATATATTTAATATATATATATATAATATATAATATATATATATATAATATATACATATATATACATATATATATAATATATACATATATATATACATATATATATAATATATACATATATATACAATATATATATAATATATAATATATATATATATATATATAATATATATATATATATATATATATATATATATATATATATATATATATATATATTTACGACAAAAAGCAATAAAAAGTATTAAATTTCAAAAGAAATCCGGCGCACCCTAGGAGGCTGGGATGACCGATGGGTCATGGATGGGTAACACGCACTTGACCAAGAGAAGCAGGAAAAATGGCAAATAAAAAATAAAAAATAAAAAATAAAAGATACCCACACACCCGCAAACCCACGCATGCGCAAAAACAATAACAAATTCCTCAAATGAAACAACATTTACTCAAATCGAAAGACATTTCTTCAAATGGATTTTCATATCTGATGAAAGCGGACCACCGCTTGAAACGCGTTATATAAAATTATAAAATGGTAAAACAACAAAATAATAAATAAATGTTGAAAAAAACATTCTACAAATGTTGGTAGCCTTACTCCTTTACATATATATATATATATATGAAATTAAAAATGGAACAGTGGAAGACCCATGAGCTCAACGTTTCGCCCGATGTGATGTGGGCTTTATCAAGAGCGGATGAAAAGTGTGCTAAAAATGATAAAAGACGGGAAGGTCATATAATTGGGGAATATCTATAGTGGTAGGATTCAAACTCTACCACTATATATATTCCCCAATTATAGGACCTTCCCGTCTTTTATCATTTTTAGCACACTTTTCATCCGCTCTTTATAAAGTCCACATCACATCGGGCGAAACGTTGAGCTCATGGGTCTTCCACTGTTCCATTTTTAATTTCATCCCGTCGGATTGTTTTATCCTTTTATCTACCCATATATATATATATATATATATATATATATATATATATATATATATATATATATATATATATAACGTCTCTCTCCTTCTCTGTTGCTTTCTTTGTCTTTCTGTTTCTCACTCTCCTTTCTCCTTTTATCTGTGTCTCTGTTTCTCTTCCTTTAGTTCTCTCTCTCTCTCTCTCTCTCTCTCTCTCTATTTCTTTCTCCTTTCGTTAATTGTTGCTACCAAACTGCTACCATTTACTTTCCATTGTCTTCTAATGTTAATAATAGCAGATATTAGCAGCAAAGTTCATCCGTGGAAATGGAGTCTAGACGGTTTAAACACGATTGAAGTTGGTTGGGAAAATGAAGAAGAAAACAAAGCACCAACACGCAAGCACATGCGCACACAAGCGCCCCACCGGAAGTAGACAACGCCAACTCTTCAGTGAGTGCATTAACTCTCAAGTGACACGAGTCGCTAATTTACAGTCAAGTAGCCGAACTACTTTCAGACACGGTGCATACCAGTCGACGATCTGTTCTCGACAATCTGACGGATAGAGACAGACTGGGCCATTTCGGACGCCTTTTATCTGTTGGGCTGTGTTATTAGCCATGGCTCGTCTTAGGAACTCCATTATTGCCTTCCATTTTGTCGAAGGTGTTAGTTAATTGCAAACTGCCTGAGAGGCTTCGACCGGGAAATTCCGACGACTTTGTGCCACATCTTCCTGCAGTGGGAAGGAAGTAGATACCGAATGGCTAAATTATTCTGTCGAAATAACAATTGAGACTTTATTTATTACAATAACGGTCAAGATATGATATATTGAATTGGCAATTAAGATCACCCCGTTTTGTTTTTTTTATTGAACTGTAAATTTAAAAGGTTGAATAAAAATAAAATAACAGCTAAATAATCAACAATGTATTCTCACTTTTTTGTTGTTCACAACTTCTTCCTCAACGTTCAACAAGATGTTCAATAACTCGTTGGTAGAGATCACAAAGCGAAAAACAAAATTAAAAAGAAAAAAAGAAAAAATGTTCTGAAAATAAGCAGAACTTTATGGAAATGAGACAAATTTGATTTTCAATATTTAAAACAACTTTATTTGTCGTCTTCGTTAACATATGAATAAAAGGATAATGAAACAGAAGGGTGTTAGCGAAGGAATGCGTCCATGGGTATGGACGACGAGGAAAGGTTAGAAAATCCACGTGGTGTTAAATAAATGCCCTGTTAGTAGGGAAGAGAGAAGAGTTCATATATGAAGGATGTGTGTCCGTACACAAGTGTCGAAGTCAGGCCGTGTGTATGTAATCATGTGTATGTGTGTTATATTAAGTTAATTCTTGAGTCTTCTTGTCGAAGTCGAATCCAAGGCCAGAAACTCGGAGGGGAGGGGGGGGATCTGTTGTGTCCCAAGTAAGAAGTTTAGGAGTTGGTCCGATTAACGTGAATGTGTTGTCAAGTAAACGCTGTGCGATCCCTTTTATAATAACTTGTCAAGTGCTCAGCTCGCATGAGAGATAGTCCCTGGTTGGGCAAGACAGAAAGGAAGTTAAATGCTTGCACCAATCAGTGCCATGTTAAGGAATTAAGCACAGATTCAAAATCGTAATGGCGGCTCATTGTAGCCGTGTTCCATGCTGCTGCTGCTGTTGCTGTCGCTTGTACCTCCGCTACAAATTAACTTGAATTTACCCGAAAAATAAAAAATACGAAATGATTCTAAAATAGAATTCTCGGAAAAAATAACTTCCAAAAATTAAAAAAACAAAAACGGCCGGAAATTAGTTGTCAAACCAATACATTGAGAAATAGAACTGATTATTTGGTTTGTTTGTTTTTTTTACTATTGTGTCACCACTTATGAAAGCTAAGAGCCACTCGAGGATAAAGTTTGATGGGATGAAATGAGTGTCAGCCGAAAGATGAGGAACACTATGCGAGTACTAACATTGATCAATGATATGAACTGCGTTTGATTTCTATGGAAAAGTCCGGGATAAGAAGTTGTTGACATTGGATTTGAAGACAACCAAGTTGTAACTAGCAGGGAAGCAGACCCGCGGTAATGGGTTTCGCAGACAGGGAACACTTGCAAAGAATCTCTGTGCATAGAAATTATGTCTGCCTCTAGGCACATGAAAGAAGAAGGAATATCTTTTTTCGTTATGGTAGAAAACGAGTTATCGCTGTGAATGTCTTACAAAGGGGAACCAAAGATTATGGGGACAAGTTTGGTTTACAGCCGAGTTGTAATCAGCAGGGAGTCAGTCTCGCGTTAATGTGTTCCACAGGCGGGAAGCCCTTGCAAATTAGCTCTGACTGTGGAAATTATGCCTAGCTGTAGGCACATCTCGTCGTTAGATCATTCTCAAAAGAAATAACATAGACGGATCTAAGTAACTCCCAATATTGGGGAGATACTTGGAAATAAGCATTTTACTTGGAAAATTGTAAAGTACTATACGTCCCGCGAATATTGAAGCTGAACATATCTCAAACTATAGATTATTTCCTCCGCGTGCCTAACATCGAACGGAATTTCCATGAACAGAGTTTCTTTCCAAGAACTACCGATCTGTGGAACACGTTGCCGTAAGATTACTTTTCTGGGGGTTACAAGTTGACCATCTTCAAATCTAATGTTAATAAATACTTGTCATAACTGATAACATTTTATTCATTTCATTCATTATTTTCAATCATCTCATAATATTCTTCATCATTCAACTGACAATCCATCCATCTCATTAACCCTTATCCTCGAATGGTTTTTAGTCTTGATAAGTGGTGGCTCATTAGTAAAAGAAAAATTAAATATAGAAAAGTAAATGAAGATTAGCGATTAGGGAATTCCTGTTTACTTACCTCCCCACGAGGGCAGAGTTAGAAACAAGATCGGTTTTTAATGTGGGTAAAATCCAGCTCGTTACTTTAGAGGACGAGTCCACGTGTATTTGTTGACATTGGTTTAAAAACGAGCATGTTGTAGTCTGTAGAGAAACAGTCCCTCGGTAACGCGCTTCACACTGGGAAGTTCTTGGAAAGAAACTCTGGTTTGCTTTACGTATACAAAGGAAGAAAGGATAATCGTTTGCAATGTTGGTAGACAGACGAGTTCTTGATGTGAACGTTTTACAAAAAGGGAAACTAGAGATTCGAGCTCATAATGAAATCAAAGAATAACAGATTAACCGAATAACGGAATAACGGAAAGTGGCCTTATTTAATTGCTTCCCACCGTCGACATTACGGAAAGTGGGCTTATTTAATTGCTTCCCACCGTCGACATTGCGGAAAGTGGGCTTATTTAATTGCTTACCACCGTCGACATTGCTGAAAGTGGGCTTATTTAATTGCTTCCCACCGTCGACATTGCGGAAAGTGGGCTTATTTAATTGCTTACCACCGTCGACATCGCGGAAAGTGGGCTTATTTAATTGCTTACCACCGTCGACATTGCGGGAAGTGGGCTTATTTAATTGCTTACCACCGTCGACATTACGGAAAGTGGGCTTATTTAATTGCTTCCCACCGTCGACATCGCGGAAAGTGGGCTTATTTAATTGCTTACCACCGTCGACATTGCGGGAAGTGGGCTTATTTAATTGCTTACCACCGTCGACATTACGGAAAGTGGGCTTATTTAATTGCTTCCCACCGTCGACATCGCGGAAAGTGGGCTTATTTAATTGCTTACCACCGTCGACATTACGGAAAGTGGGCTTATTTAATTGCTTCCCACCGTCGACATTGCGGAAAGTGGGCTAATTTAATTGCTTCCCACCGTCGACATTACGGAAAGTGGGCTTATTTAATTGCTTCCCACCGTCGACATTACGGAAAGTGGGCTTATTTAATTGCTTCCCACCGTCGACATCGCGGAAAGTGGGCTTATTTAATTGCTTACCACCGTCGACATTGCGGGAAGTGGGCTTATTTAATTGCTTACCACCGTCGACATTACGGAAAGTGGGCTTATTTAATTGCTTACCACCGTCGACATCGCGGAAAGTGGGCTTATTTAATTGCTTACCACCGTCGACATTGCGGGAAGTGGGCTTATTTAATTGCTTACCACCGTCGACATTACGGAAAGTGGGCTTATTTAATTGCTTCCCACCGTCGACATCGCGGAAAGTGGGCTTATTTAATTGCTTACCACCGTCGACATTACGGAAAGTGGGCTTATTTAATTGCTTCCCACCGTCGACATTGCGGAAAGTGGGCTAATTTAATTGCTTCCCACCGTCGACATTACGGAAAGTGGGCTTATTTAATTGCTTCCCACCGTCGACATTACGGAAAGTGGGCTTATTTAATTGCTTCCCACCGTCGACATCGCGGAAAGTGGGCTTATTTAATTGCTTACCACCGTCGACATTGCGGAAAGTGGGCTTATTTAATTGCTTCCCACCGTCGACATTGCGGAAAGTGGGCTTATTTAATTGCTTCCCACCGTCGACATTACGGAAAGTGGGCTTATTTAATTGCTTCCCACCGTCGACATCGCGGAAAGTGAGCTTATTTAATTGCTTTCCACCGTCGACATTCCGTAATTGGGATCCCCCAAAGCGACCAACAATAAACCGTTGAAATATAAGTTATTTTATTTCACCGCCCACGTATTAGACATATCCTAAACATATCTATCACCAGAATTAATAATAGACGAAGCGAAAACTAACTGCAGTTAACACATTTATTTACAGTTGACATTTATAAAGAACAGCAACGTAACATCATACAAAACAATAATAAATATATTAGCTTTTACTCCACCTTTTATGATAGGAATATAGGTATCCAAAGAACACAGATAGTCTTCATCCTGCGGAACCTCATCAGAGACGTCCAGCGTAGTGAATTCTCGAGATTTTCTGGCATTTCTGGAGTACAACCAAGGGAGACAACCCAGCAGTGTCCAGAACCGGCGAACCATCATGGTCGGTTCCCTACAACCACTCTCTTTCTCGAAGAAGGGGATAATGTCTGGGAGAGTGCACTTCCTACAACTGAGCTGGACCTTACCTCATTCTGACAAAGAAGGGTCTGCTGAATCAAGCCAGACCCTAGGTTGCCAGAATGACGTCAAGGCGAACCTCGGCTGGTATGGAAACTAGGACCGCAGCCACAAGCCGGGCAATGACCAAAGTATCATCTATTTCATATTCATCGGGAACAGGAACAGCAAAAAATAGAGAAATATTTCCTTTTTATTTGTTTACTTATTATTATTATTCTGGTTACTATAATGAAGCATTTGTGTCTGTATCGTTATTACTAAACTCGGAATTGCCCCTTTTTCTCCAAAAAAATGTTACTAGTCTCTCTCTGCTCTATTGTTATTTCCATGGGAAATACTCGATTGAGCTCTACTCTCTGGTTCCTCTTTGTAACACATTCACAGCATGAACCCGTCTTACTACCACAGCGAAAAAGGTATTTGCTTTCTCCCTCGATGTGCCCAGGGCCAGGCAGAATGTCCATGGACAGAGCTTCTTTGCAATGGTTTCCTATCTGAGAAACACATTACCGCGGGACTGCTTCCTTGCTGTTTTACAACTTAGTCGTCTTTAAATCCAATGTCAACAAATACTCGTCATAAAGCGTCCCTATAAGCAATCAAACGCAGTTCATAACATTGACCAATGTTGATACTCCCATAGTGTTCCTCATATTTCGTCTGAATCATTACAGTCTCATTAATTATCCTCAAATGGCTCTTAGCCTTGATGCAGTAGCGTGGTGATGTCTTAGTGATGCACGGCGCCAACTCCTTGATTATATGTGCCAGACTAAAGTATAAGTCTTAGTACTGAGAAATACTATATAAAAGGGAGATAGTTTGAATATGCACGCCACTGACCCCGATATATATATATATATATATATATATATATATATATATATATATATATATTACTCTCTTAATTTGGATTTTCTCAATTAACCGAGCACTCTGCTGAGATTTTTCCTAACGTCTTACAAAAGAAGTTATATATATATATATATATATATATATATATATATATATATATATATATATATATAAAATTTAGGGTTCATTTTTTTTTTTAAGTATCTAATTGAAATTTAATAAGGAATAAGGTAAATTTTATACCTATCTCGTGTGCATTCATGATCTCATATCGGCGGAAAAGATATAAAAAACGAGTTAGCGAATCGACCAGAGAGTTCCTGTCAGTCGAAGAGCGAACTGCCGGTCGAGTAAACCTGTCACCACAAGCGTATGCGCTGTGGGATATGAAAATGAAAGAAGACGAAAAAGACGAAGAAGAAGAAAATAACGACGCTGAGAAAGAATCTGACACCACAACCGGCCTCATTTCCCCGAGATTTTCTTTTACACCGAAGGTTAATTTGATGAAAATAAATGCTTTTCGAAATTGCATCACCCAACCTGCCGTTGATTGTAATTATATCACACTACCGTCGAGATGACGAATACATATCCTATGGGAAGATTGCATAGCACCAAGTGAGACGTCCACGATTACACCCGTATATATGATTTCTGAGCACTTGCTCCTTGAATTCTGCTGATGACTTTTCCATCCAAAGATAAGTGTGAATCTGTGATGAGTGTAACATGTGACGTTCCTGGATCGTTGAACTTTTCAACTCCCGTGGGGAGCCTTGTAACAACCTTCCACATTCTGTGAGTAATCCTTTTTATTCCGTGATTTGTTTTGAACACTATTTTGCTCATAGATTTTGCTCGCCATTAGTTAACGTTAAACATCATCTCTCTCCCCTAAAATAATACTTTGTTTATGTTGTTGTTCGTTTTATATATGTTTTGCCTTCTCTTATTATTCTATAAATGTATACTGTTTGAATCTTAACTTGGTGTTTGAGTCGTCTTTTACTTGCTCGTTATTCTTCCTTGTTTTCTATGTGATTTCTTGAATCGTAGAATCCCATTCCCTCTGTATTCTGTTGATAATATTGAGACCTAGGAACCTAGGAACCACTTCTGGACACTTTTACCTATTTTTATATTTATCATTGTCACGCGCTTGCTGATGTGGTCCCAACGAAGGCTGTATGTGACAATATATATATATATATATATATATATATATATATATATATATATATATATATATATATATATATATATATATATATGAACAATATTTGTTGTTGTTTATTATCTACGGACGTATACGTTTCATCTCTTTTCAATCGAGACTCTTCAGCGTAGAAGTATGACTATTCACTACTGGTCACACGATTCGAAACCCTGGATTATAAGTATTTTTCAACTTCAATCCAACGTCTTAAACCTCGCGGCCAATATTTGAACAGCTGATAAACTGTGGTAAGTTAAATACATTTATAAGCGGCGATGGCGACACAGGCATTCTACTTATATTAAGGAATGATGCATTATAAAGCAAATGGCGTCACGCTGTATTTGCACTACTACTAAAGTGCTCTACTAATTATTAAGGAGCGACAATATATATATATATATATATATAATTTGATAAATCTACATTAAAAAAAATATTTGAAATACTTGTTTCGGTCAAAATTGTTATCATTTTCTTTTTTACGGATATAATCCGCTAGTTTCATTTGTTTGTCTTTTGTGGAGATTTCCCATTTGCTTCTGGTGATAGTACGTATTTTATTTACAATTTTCACCCACCATACTGTATTTAAGAAAGTAAGCATGGCTAAATTGTTAAGAGGCCATGACAAGGTAAACACAGCTCAAAAAATATTAAAACACGATAAAATGTACTTTGTATTGATTTACTCCTCTCCAGGAGTTAGGCACAAGGCCAGTTTTTATCTTACTCCCACAAGTAAGATGTGACCCAAGGTCGGGTCGGGAAAGTGGGGTTTAAAAAATTGCCTGGGCAGCCCTGGTGGGGGCGCCTCAGGCAGTAAGCAATAAACTTACTCCTCCCCAAAGAGGGGAGGCGAAGCCTGGGAGGGTGGACCTCCTAGAACTGCACAGGACAGACCCATAGACAGGTGTAAATGAAGACCCGAAGGCCAAGACAATACCAGTCTATGGGGTGCAGTATCCATCGGAACAGATACTACACTTTGATCTTAGCCAAAAGGCTAAGAAGAGTACTTTGTAAACAAATAACAAGTGTTCGCTCTTTTTTTTTCGCCGTTTATTGGGAAAACCTAATATAAGGGATATCATTGGTAAGATCATAGTCGTAATCTCTCATCTTTGTGCTTTTTTTTTTTCTCTTTTTATTTATTTTAACAATAGCTGCTCCACGCCGCTCACCGCCCCCACCTCCACCACAGACACGCGTACATGCTAATTAGAAATGAGCCTCGTGACTCCCGTTGCCCGTTCATTCGCCTAGCCGCTGAGTTAGCTCTTGAAGAGAGAGCGAAGTGAGTCTCACCGCGGAAACGCGGAAAGGGTGGCGCCTCGTGGCCGCCGCTGCTGCTGCTGCTGCTGCTGCTGTCTGAAATGGCACTATTTTGTTACGACTTATTTTTGTTGATTTCGTTGTTGTACCAATCGACCTATCCACCTTAGTACGTACCTATTTATTTGTATAATAGTGACACAGGTGTCAGTGCGGATGCACAGTAAGTAAAGTGTTTCTGTTGTTCTTTTTTATGTTGTTGTTGTTCTCCTTTTTTAAGTTTACCAAACAATTAAATAGGTAACAAAAAACGAGTGGTGTGTGGGGGAGGGGAGGGGAGGGGTAAACTGACAAACAAACAGTCCTGTTTGCACTTGATGATGCAAAAATCCAAGGAAAAAGAAAAAGAAGAAGAAGAAGGGATGAAGAAAAAGAAAAGGAAGGAAGAAGGAAAAAAGAAAGAAGAAAATGAAGAAGAATGAAAAATCGAAATAAAACAACCGTTTTTTCCTTGTTTCGATTAAAAAAACTATTTTTGTTATGTCCGCCATTTTAAAACAATGTCGGCTTCTATTTTCAAGCTGAAACATCCGTTCGATTTAATTGCGTTTCTAATGATTTGTATAATATTCCTTAATTATCCTTCCTTGAAATACGTTTGAGGATATAGGGGCAAAATAAAAAAGTTTCTTGGGATAAAAATCCTTGGTAACTACAACTTATCTCATGCAAATTCAGTTGATTCGTAAAAAATGCAATTTTGGCAATCATATGCCGAAAATAAAATTAAAATATACAACAGATAACCCATACCTAACGCAAGTAAATTTAATTTTCTACCAACCTGTATAGTGTTACAGTTCTGAAACTGTTTGCAAGTTTTATTTTATTTCAGAATTTGTTTTCGATCTTTGTATTTATTAAACAGAAATTGCCCGGCACATTGGCCCATAAGCTTCGAGATGCTGCAATTAATTTTGAAATAAATAAAAACTTTAAAACAGTTTCAGTAAGTTAAAAATATACATATCGGTAGAAAATTAAATTTGAATGCGTTCCGTGAAAGTCGTAATCGTTTTGTATTTCTCGGCTGTTTACTATAAGACCTAGAGGATGAAAGCAAAAATGGTGTCAGCCATGTTGGATAGTGACTCGTTAAAAAGGCAGGTGTCAACGAAATCTTATATTGAAATAAAAAAGAATCAAAGTTTCAGAACTTTAAAACTATACAGATCGGTAGAAAATATTATCTATGAAGTTATTTGCTGTATTTGTTTTTTACGGCTGTTAAATATACTGTTGCAAAGATTAAGAATAAAAACAAAAGTTTATTTTAATAAGTCCGTATTTACTTACCTCCACACGAAGGCAAAGTTTTTTGTTGTCTTCAAGATCTGATGGCCTTAAATTGTTTTACTTATATACAATTGAATGGACGCGTATTAATTTAGATGTTTTGGAAATTTTGGGATGAGGGTTCATAATTTGGATTATTTGGATTATTTGGATTATTTGGATTATTTGGATTATTCAGACTACAGTTCTAATCTTGGATGTTATTCTCACAACATTTCGGCCGATGTAACCTCCGACCTTCTTCAGGTGCGTCTTTTCGAACTCGGGAATCTGCACGGAATTTTGAACGGAACTATTTATTAAATCCACGGGGGTAGCTAGATCTTGTTCCGTCAGTCATGACCGGGTAGAAGTCGTAATTGTATTCTTTGTATCTCCCACACTGAAAATACTAAAAATACTGAAAATACTAAAAATACTGAAAATACTAAAAATACTAAAAATACTGAAAATACTAAAAATACTAAAAATATTAAAAATACTAAAAATACTAAAAATACTGAAAATACTAAAAACACTGAAAATACTAAAAATACTAAAAATACTGAAAATACTAAAAACACTGAAAATACTAAAAATACTAAAAATACTAAAAATACTAAAAATACTGAAAATACTAAAAACACTAAAAATACTAAAAACACTAAAAATACTAAAAATACTAAAAATACACTTACGAATGAGGTTGAAGGTTCAATCCTCAGTACGGGCGATATTAAGAATACAATTAATGGATTAAATAAAGGGTCCCGTTTGAAATTCCGTACAGATTCCCGAGTTCAACAAGACACATCTGAAGAAGGTCGGAGGTTACATCGGCCGAAATGTTGTGAGATGAGGGTTGGAGATTTTAGACTTAATGATGAAGAACGCTCAGGCAGACCACCCTCTCCAGATGACGACCAAATCAAGCGATTAATTGAGAATAATCTAGATTTCACAACCCAAGAACTGGCAGAAAAGTTTAACATATAAAAATCCACAATTCATGAGCATTTCATTAAACATTGGCATATATTTATTTTTTCATTTCCTTTGAAATTCGGCACAAACTTTCCGAACAACCTGATAATACAAAACAGACCGTAAATTGTTTAAATCATGCGATTAATTCGGTGTATACTGGCAATCAAATGCTTTATTTTTTATATTAGTTTGAAAAAAGTAAAAAACGTTTCATACGGGCAATATAAAGTAGTATAAATGATTTTTTTTTTGAAAACATATATATTTATTGAACAAAAATAGATTTCTTGGCTTTTTGGCCAAGATTAAAGTGTAGTATCTGTTCCGATGGATGCTACACCCTATAGGCCGGTATCGTCTTGGCCTTCGGGTCTTGATTCCGCCGGTCTGTGGGTTTGTCTTGTTCAGTTCTAGGAGGTCCACTCTCCCAGGCTTCGCCTCCCCTCTTTGGGGAGGAATAAGTTTATTGCTTACTGCCAGAGGCACCCCTACCGGGGAATGCCGACAGGGCTGCCCAGTCATTTTTTTTTGTAGGCCAGAGTGCTCACCTTCTCGGGCGCTGGCTTTTCAAATCCCACTTTCCCGACCTTGTGTCACATCTTACCTTGTGGGAGGAAGATAAATAAAATAAATGATGTTGCAAATGTGCAACAAATGGCATAAAACTTTACATGCATAACAAAACACTACAATATATGCATCTAAATAATCATAATATACTAGAGAATCATAAAATAAATTATGTTGCAAATGTGCAACAAATGGCAGAAAACTTTACATGTAAAACAAAACACTACAATATATGCATCTAAATAATCATAATATACTAGAGAATCATAAAATAAATTATGTTGCAAATGTGCAACAAATGGCAGAAAACTTTACATGTACAACGAACCACTACAATATATGCATCTAAATAATCATAATATACTAGAGAATCATAAAATA
>OY744552.1:23638444-23643444 GCA_963556195.1 Sepiola atlantica | reverse complement strand
GGCGGGGCACAGAGAAAATGAATGTGAAGATGATTAGATAGAAAAATAAAAAACTTGGGTGTGTAGATGGGGTCGGGAGGGTTTATGGGGTTCTAAGAGGTGAAAAACGGAGCCGTTTTCCCCGTAATGGCTTTAAAGAGTCCTAAGGATTCAATAGATATCTATGTAGAATAAAATAGATATCTATGTAGAATAAAATTGTTCTGAAGGATTTTGAACTAATTGTCATTCTATAAAATAAATTGACAATGTAGGTTGTCAAAATATGGAAAAGAGAGGAAGGATGTTTTAGCAGATACGGAGTATATTAATAAAATTAAATAGTGAATAAACAATAGAGAGTGAGAAATAGAAAAATAAAATAAAGTATAGAGAAATAGGATGAGGAAAATATAAAATATAATTTTTAAATGGGGATAAATAGGTATATAGATGTATAGCTGCACTGCTGCCCTCAACCGCTCAGGGCAGTACCCCACTGCTCCCCATGTCAATGAGCATCCCATACAATCGGGCATGAAATGTACACAGGCACATGCGCGCAGCCACGTGAGCATAATCACATATACATACAAATGCACATGTAAAATCCACACATGTACACATACATACCCGTATATACATATACACACGCATCCACAAAACCAGAAGCATCTCAGTATCCTCGCACATATTCACATCAGGCACACACGTCTACAGAAATCCGTAGCACTAATATATACATACGAGATTTCTGGCGACTATATAAATATACACATGCAAACATGCATATCCACAGCACTAATACATGTACTCAAGATATTAGGCAAGGTCACAATATTATAAGGGATGGCAAACCAGCACCAACATCAAAGACAACCGCAAGTAAGTCGTTAGGCAGCATTTAGTTCAGCAATAGATTAGTGAGTATTAAGGGATAGGTTAAATGTTCAAACTAGAGAAATTGGAATTAGTAAAGGGGCTACCCATGATAGAAAAATAGTGAATAAGAGAATTGGGTGTTATGGGGGAGGCAAAGTACGGTTAATTATTGCTAGGTGGGGGGGGGGGGGGGGGGCAAAAAGTTGGAGTATTTGAATTTGCGTTTGTGTCTGCAATGGGAGATCAACTCGTTTTTAGAATTAATAGAGTTTAAGGATTTATTAGCTGTGGCTATTGTGTAAGTTTCCATAGTGCAGAGGCTGCAATGCGGAGAGCCTGGGGTGTATGATCTAGATTTTTTCAAGATGGACCAATGCAATGAGTAGGGTGTATTACTGAGTTTTAGGTTTCTGACTAATTTAGAGAGCGGGGTGCTAGAATTATCGTTATTTAATTTAAATGATTGCATATGGTTTGAGATTCTTATCTTAATTGGGAAGGCGCTCAAACCTATGTAAGTGTGAATTTTGTGGGGGGGGGGTGGAACTTACATTTGAGTGATTAAGGATATTGGTAGCTGCTTGTAAGGATGAATCTACAACTGTATTAAGTTGGGGTGTTAGGGGAGGACCACGAACCATCGGGGTGTTTATGTTGTTTGGGACGATTTTAGAATTACTTGTTGAGCGTGAGGGGTAAGAGCTAAGGTGGTTATTGTTAGTACTATGGGGTGGCTGATCATTGGGTCAAGAAGCAGCACGCAGTGGTTGCAGGTCTGTCACGACGGGGTTCGTCACGACGGGGTTCGATGTAAAGCCAGAGCTCTGTCGGAATTCCCTAATGGTACACGCGTATATAACATCACTATGAATGCAGTCACCATTTAGGGGGCAGTCTCTGGGTCTACGACAATTACATTTATTTAGGGGAGAAGGGGGGGGGGAGTTTGTTGGGCAGTTTTATTTTTTTATTATTGGAGGAAATTATACTTTGCGCTATGTTGGGCATAGTGGAGTAGGATATCTTAATAGAGTTTTTATTTAGTATTGTGCTTATATTTATGGGGGTATCTAAAGCATTTGTCTAAGATTTAAAACAATTCTTTTGGGATGTTGATTTTTACAGGTCTAACTATTTTTCATTGACTCACCTTATATATATATATATATATATATATTGTGTGTGTGTGTGTGTGTGTGTGTGTATAACAATTGTAAATATTTAAAAGGAACTTATGTCAATGCCCCACTACAGTTTCACAGTAAATCCGATCGTCAGAAATGTATTTCTATCGCACACGTTTGTATACACCCGAATACGAGTTCAAACTAGCCAGAATTTGAATTTGAACGTTAAATCTCCAAAACGTTTCCGTTTCAAAATTATTTGACATGAAAATCACAAAATAATCTTCATTTACGGCTTATGAATATTGTTAAACTATATTTGCTCTTTTTTCTTGGTTCCTTGATTTATTTATTTTTTTAGTATATCTTATAATATACGCGTTTCATTTACTCACTTCCCACGACAGGATAATGTGGCACAAGGCCGGAAGGTGGGAGAAAAGGCCAGCGCCCCAGCGAAAGAGCCAAGCTGGCCTCTAAAAATAGTACGGGCAGTCCCGACGACATTCGCAATAAAACAACCTCCTTCCCAAAGATGGGAGGCAAGGCCTAGAATGGTGAACCTCCTAGGACTACCCAAGACATAAATACCTCAATCCGACAAATAAAGGCCACCGAAATAGCCAGTCTGATTGTCGAGGACGTATTCTCGACTGGTATTTAAGCGGTACAATCATCATCCGACTTCCGCAGACTGAATTATTTTGAAATCCGCTCACATATATAGAACAATAATGAATATTTAAAAGGAACTTAGTATTAATACATTTAACCCGGATAAAGTCTCGAATTCGTTTCGGTATACCCTTCAGAGTCTGAATCAGTTCACCTCGTCCAAACAGACCGTGAGGTTCTGGAGAAAAAAAACAAACGCTGAGCTAAATTTAGCAGCCTGACATGCTTACAATATCAACAGGCATGCTCACAGAGAAAATGAGTAGAGATCTATGTGACGAATACGTGGAGATGGAGACTGGATACGTACTCTCGATCTTGTGTGTGAGCAGAGGCGATGAGCGAATATTTCATTTTAATTATATAGGTCGCATATTTTAGTGCTTCTGTATTATTGCGAACAGATGAAAGGGAAGATAATTCAAACTGCTTTTTTTTATCATAAACCATAAGGAAAATCCAGAGAATTAGTAAGAAAATAAATGTTGAAAAGGGTACTTACGCAGTTTACGGACCCGGCTGAAATCATAACGTTATAATTTAGAAAGCCATTCTTAACATAGAAGGTGGAGGGTTTATTTACTATTCTGTACTTTCACCTAACAATTTGATAAACAAAATAGTTAATCAACAACGTTATTATTTTAGCCCGGTCCGTAAACTGCATAAGTACCCTTTTTATATATTTTCTTACTAATTCTCTGGATTTTTCTTATGGGTTATGGTTGACTTATCTCCCCTTTCAACTGACTCTTCTTAATTGTAGATGAAATTTCATCTGTCCGTAATAATATAGAAGCACCCATATTTTTGCTGGCCTAGGAGGATGGTATCATAACGAACGAACATGGTCTAATGACAACACTACCTTCCTCCAAAAAGAGGATATAATGCCTAGTAGGATGGTATCATAACGAACGAACATGGTCTAATGACAACACTACCTTCCTCCAAAAAGAGGATATAATGCCTGGGATGATGGTATCATAACGAACGAACATGGTCTAATGACAACACTACCTTCCTCCAAAAAGAGGATATAATGCCTGGGAGGATGGTATCATGACGAACGAACATGGTCTAATGACAACACCACCTTCCTCCAAAAAGAGGATATAATGCCTGGGAGGATGGTATCATGACGAACGAACATGGTCTAATGACAACACCACCTTCCTCCAAAAAGAGGATATAATGCCTGGGAGGATGGTATCATAACGAACGAACATGGTCTAATGACAACACCACCTTCCTCCAAAAAGAAGATATAATTCCTGGGAGGATGGTATCATGACGAACGAACATGGTCTAATGACAACACTACCTTCCTCCAAAAAGAGGATATAATGCCTGGGAGGATGGTATCATAACGAACGAACATGGTCTAATGACAACACTACCTTCCTCCAAAAAGAGGATATAATGCCTGGGATGATGGTATCATAACGAACGAACATGGTCTAATAACAACACCAACTTCCTCCAAAAAGAGGATATAATGCCTGGGAGGATGGTATCATGACGAACGAACATGGTCTAATGACAACACCACCTTCCTCCAAAAAGAGGATATAATGCCTGGGAGGATGGTATCATGACGAACGAACATGGTCTAATGACAACACCACCTTCCTCCAAAAAGAGGATATAATGCCTGGGAGGATGGTATCATGACGAACGAACATGGTCTAATGACAACACCACCTTCCTCCAAAAAGAGGATATAATGCCTGGGATGATGGTATCATGACGAACGAACATGGTCTAATGACAACACCACCTTCCTCCAAAAAGAGGATATAATGCCTGGGAGGATGGTATCATGACGAACGAACATGGTCTAATGACAACACTACCTTCCTCCAAAAAGAGGATATAATGCCTGGGAGGATGGTATCATAACGAACGAACATGGTCTAATGACAACACTACCTTCCTCCAAAAAGAGGATATAATGCCTGGGATGATGGTATCATAACGAACGAACATGGTCTAATGACAACACCACCTTCCTCCAAAAAGAGGATATAATGCCTGGGAGGATGGTATCATGACGAACGAACATGGTCTAATGACAACACCACCTTCCTCCAAAAAGAGGATATAATGCCTGGGAGGATGGTATCATGACGAACGAACATGGTCTAATGACAACACCACCTTCCTCCAAAAAGAGGATATAATGCCTGGGAGGATGGTATCATGACGAAGGAACATGGTCTAATGACAACACCACCTTCCTCCAAAAAGAGGATATAATGCCTGGGAGGATGGTATCATGACGAACGAACATGGTCTAATGACAACACTACCTTCCTCCAAAAAGAGGATATAATG
>OY744552.1:23630944-23633444 GCA_963556195.1 Sepiola atlantica | reverse complement strand
ATGTATATATATATATATGTATATGGTTTGGTTTGGTAGTTTTGTTTTACGGCATATCAACCCTTTTTGGGTTATTTAATGCCGAATCTGGTCATTATAGTAAAAGTTTTTATGCTTCAAGTTCTTTATATCTTCAAATGTTTAATCATCGTTTTTGGTTTGGTAGTTTTGTTTTACGGCATATCAACCCTTTTGGGGTTATTTAATGCCGAATCTGGTCATTATAGTAAAAGTTTTTATGCTTCAAGTTCTTTATATCTTCAAATGTTTAATCAGGGTTTTTGGTTTGGTAGTTTTGTTTTACGGCATATCAACCCTTTTTGGGTTATTTAATGCCGAATTTGGTCATTATAGTAAAAGTTTTTATGCTTCAAGTTCTTTATATCTTCAAATGTTTAATCATCGTTTTTGGTTTGGTAGTTTTGTTTTACGGCATATCAACCCTTTTTGGGTTATTTAATGCCGAATCTGGTCATTATAGTAAAAGTTTTTATGCTTCAAGTTCTTTATATCTTCAAATGTTTAATCATCGTTTTTGGTTTGGTAGTTTTGTTTTACGGCATATCAGCCCTTTTTGGGTTATTTAATGCCGAATCTGGTCATCTATTAATAATGGAGTTTATGTATCTGTCTGTCTGTCTGTCTGAAGCCGAAACTCCAGTATGACTATTTTACTGAAACTAATCTTTTTGAAATTCTTTATATACTGTCATTAAAAGACGTTAAGACACCAGATGGGTTTTCCATTTACATATGACATTCCTTTAAACCTTCAATTAAATTACTATTTACAAATATACACTTATAACTGCTATTATCAAATTTACATATGTATTTACAATATTTTCCGAAAAGGGTATGATAATAAAAATTATTCATACAATTAATTAAAGCCAGTTTTTCTTCATAACCGGCCTGTTTTCTAAACCATTCCAATGGCAAGGTCCGTTAAAATTGCAAAGTCATTGGCTGTTTAATCACTGGTGTCCTACCTCCCTCCGGTAATAAAATATGGCGATCTGATTAAGCAGCTGATTGGCTGTTTAATCAGTAGTATCCTCCCTCCCTCCCTCCGGTAATTAAATATGGCGATCTGATTAAGCAGCCGATTGGCTGTTTAATCAGTGCTGTCCTACCTCCCTCCGGTAATTAAATATGGCGATCTGATTAAGCAGCCGATTGGTTGTTTAATCAGTGCTGTCCTACCTCCCTCCGGTAATTGAATATGGCGATCTGATTAAGCAGCCGATTGGCTGTTTAATCAGTGGTGTCCTCCCTCCCTCCGGTAATTAAATATGGCGATCTGATTAAGCAGCCGATTGGCTGTTTAATCAGTGGTGTCCTCCCTCCCTCCGGTAATTAAATATGGCGATCTGATTAAGCAGCCGATTGGCTGTTTAATCAGTGGTGTCCTCCCTCCCTCCGGTAATTAAATATGGCGATCTGATTTAAGCAGCCGACGTTAATATCGCACTTTAAATATGTAAACAACAAGGCTGGCAAACACCGTGCTCAGTTTTCTATTTTTAAAACCGTCCTAAGTTTGTTTTGTTAGCCATTATGTTTTAAAACACAAATTTATTAAATCAAATTGTTTAATTAAAATAATAATTGATTTAAAAATTACTATATAAAAACGCGCGCGCTCGCACGATACACACACAGTTCAGGTAAACTTTTTCTTTTCGAGAATTTAAAAACTTTTCGTGTTTACTGTATTCGATTTCTTAATACTTTCATATCCAATATTATCATTTTTTCTCGACCTCAACAGAATTTATGATTCCATGTTTTATTTATTAAAAAAGAAGATGTGATTTTTTTTTCTTTAATGTCAACAAAATAAACTAACACATTGTACTGGAAAACTATACAACTGATTGTAGAATCAAATTGTGTAATTAAAAAAAGGTCATTAAACAAACACACACACACACACCTACACCCACACTTACACACACTCACACACACACACACACACACACACACACACTGTGTTCACTGTATTTGATTTTTTGGTGCTTTTTCATTTTAGAACCCACGTTAACTTTGACCCCGTCGTTACAGTTAGGGTTAGGTTTGTTTTTTTTCCTTTTTAATTAAAAATATTTACATGTATAGGGGGGAGGATAAAAAAATTGGGGGAAGGCGGTCAAAAAAACTTTTTTTTTTTATTAACTAAAAAATATTTCTATGACTGGTAATATAAAAAAATTGAGGGGGGTACAAAAATTTTTTTTTCTTTCTTTTTAAACTACAGGTCTTTCTATTTATGGGCGAGGGTACAACAAAAATCGGGGTAGAGTCAAAATTTTTTTTTCTTTATTTTCAACTAAAAATATTCTTGGTCAAAAACACAGAAATCAATGTCTAACCATCACAGAAATATGACTGGGGCTGCATTGGCTTACGCGTGAGCCTTCATTTCTGATGCGGCAGCGTAGCAAAAATATGCGACCGGAGGGAGCATATATTTGCTAGTTATAGTAAAAGATTTATG
>OY744552.1:23625944-23628444 GCA_963556195.1 Sepiola atlantica | reverse complement strand
AAACTTAACAATTCAAAAATTTAAACCTTAATTAGAAATACAAGGAACCACGTGTTAAAATAAATTCACACATTATATTGACACAACAAAGGAAACAGGATATAGGCCAATCTATAGAAAACAACAATAGAACAGGATATAAGAAGTAACACTAAAAAGACCTTTGTTCGCGGGAAGCCCAACGATTGGCTGAGAGAGCAACAAAGAATCTGATTGGTTAACTAGCTAGCTGCGTATATAAAAACACCCGGCAAAAATAACTCCATGCAGTTTAGCCTTAAGATTCCTCCCGGGGGTGAAACGCGGGAGCCTCTGTGTAGCTTAATATCAATAAATATATTTTCATAGCTTACTATATATATATATATATATATATATATATATATATATATATATATATATATATATATATATATTCCAGCTGTGCCTACCTTGCTTTAGTGTATTTACTTGCAATTTGTTTTGCCTTTCTTATTTTTTTTTTGGGGGGGGGGAGGGGGTGTTATAATATTTTTCAAACAAAGGTAAATACACAGCGTTTTAAAATAGCTGTCATTTGAAAATAATTCTGATCTGGGCAAAGTATTATCTGGAAGGAGTTCAATCTAATTAGATGTAATTCTTCGTAACGACATGCTGTAACGATCCACAAGAAAACCTGACGTAGCAGATTCAACGATTAATGGTCGAAGAAGAAAACTATCGATGTAAATGAAACGATAAAGAGACTGACTTTACTTTATATATTAAATATATACATTTTTGTTTCATTTTACTTCAGTCGAAGTTCTTAGAAATTAAGGGGCCCCGTCCATGAGGCTAACACTTTATCTCTATATGCGATGCATAGATATCCAAATATTCCATTTAATTCCCCCGTTGCCTGTCAAACGTTAAGTTAGGAAAGAGGGAAAGAACATTAATTGTCCTTTCCCCAATCGACCATTAACTATGTTATAGTATATCTTTCTTTTGGTTATACCGGATTCAAGGACAATAATTCATCTTGTCTGATGGAGTATCTAGCTCAGTGTTATTACATGAGGTAACATTACTTGGAGAAGGTGCACCATTCCTCGTATGAGCCAGTGTATAGTCGTGTCGAGAATATTATATCTGAGTTTCGAATACTATACCATTTTGAATATGTAGTCAGTGTTTACTTATAGGATGAAGTATCCTCATGTCAGGTTGTTCTGACAAACCCTTGTACAGAGAGACCGAAGACAGTCGAAGATTGTGTCTGGTAGGTAATTCAAATTATATATATATATATATATATATATATATATATATATATATATATATATATATATATATACACAATAATAATTAAACAGTATTTATTTATCTATAGATAGGCCTTGGTCGTATTTTAAAGACTCATTATAGATTTAACTAACCGGCCTGTAGCCAGAGTAAACACTATTTAGATATAACTTCAATCGCTAACAAAAATCCGCGCATTTAGCCTGATGATTTTCTGCGGGAATTAAACATGGACGCCTCTGTGTAGTTTACTTGACATAGATGTATGTTCGAACTACTACTAAGCTCTACTCACGTGTAGAAGTAAATACTGAAAATATATACATAATATATTATATCACCTTATAATATTATATGTTCATATACAATATATATATATATATATATATATATATATATATATATATATATATATATATATATATATAGACACAGGATCGGGTAAAATGGGATTTGATAAACCAGCGCCCAAGAAAGTGAGCACTCTGGCCATAAAAAATTGCCAGGGCAGCCCCGTCGGTATTCCTCGGTAGGGGCGCATCAGGCAGTAAACAATAAACTTACTCTTCCCCAAAGAGGGGAGGCAACGCCTGTGAGGGTGGCCATCCTAGAACTACACAGGACAGACCCATAGATCGGCGTGCAGTATCCATCGTAACAGATAGTACACTTTGATCATCCACATACAGCTGTTTCGCCGTATAACGGCTTCTCCTTAGAGTGGCTATATACGTTGCATGAAAGAATCCAGCCTCGTTTTGCCATGTGTTTGACATACTCTACTCACACAGTTTCTCTTTCGATAATGTCAGAGCTAACAATACCAAGCCCCGGGGGTGGGGTGCGTGGGGCGGAACGAGGGTACATATTGGGACTGCGGCAGTGGAGCAGTAGCGTCAAAGAAGAAAAAAAAGCGGATCTTATTTCTTTCGTTTGTAAGTAGCGAAAATGAAATCTCTTAGTCTTGCCGAACTTTTCAAGCAATAAAACCGTCTAGGCAAAAGACGACAAAATGGCTGTGTCGATTGTAAGACATTCCGGCGCTAGGGTCTTACGCACTAAATTCCTCTTACACCCATTCAAATGTTCGAGGGGGGGGGGGGAGGTACTAGCAGACTAGTTTTTATGAACAACAAACTGATGTGTTAATCTTTGAAATCACGAATTATTCAATTTAAACAAAATTCAAAAAGTTGTATATTTTACTATAAAAAATAAACATATGAAGTAT
>OY744552.1:23605944-23610944 GCA_963556195.1 Sepiola atlantica | reverse complement strand
CTTGTGGCTCTTTTTACTTTCTTGTAGTCTTCGTTGCCTAGAAAGATTGCAAAATCGACTTCGAAATCTAGTGGGGATGATCTCTTTTGTTCCTTACAGTCTCTCTATCGCAGGAGAGACGTTGCTAGTCTATCTCTACTCTACCGTTACTTTCATTGACGGTGCTTGCTCCAATCTCTGGTTCCCCTTTGCAAACATCAAGAACTCGCTTTGCTACCTTACACAGGGAGAAATAATGTTCCTAGCATCAAGCAAAATTTCTACAAACAAAGCTCCTTCCCAAGGGAGTCCCGTCTATGGAACACATTGCTGCAAAACTGCTTCGCTGGAGACTACAACGCGATAATCTCCAATGTCAATAGATTATTGTCATATTTCCATAAGTGACCAAACTTAGTTTATTCCACTAATCATCCCCAATCCTCTCATGAGCTTCTTCATCTTTCAACTGACAATCATTGCATCTCATTGACTCTTATCCTCGAGTGGTCTTTGGCTTTGATGAGTTGTTGCCATTTAGTAAAACAAAAAAGAAAGAATGACGACGTCTATCAATACAAAATTAGTAATTTTTATTCACAACTTAAGACTTCATATATGAGAATGTTTGTGTACACAGGTTTTGAAGTCAGGCTATGTCTATGTGTGTATGTCGGCATGTGAGTGAGTGTCTATGTGTTACATTAAGTCCACGTGTGTGCGGCTGAAGCCATGTTGGATCATTGAGTCTTCTTGTCGAAGTCGAAACCAGGGCCCAAACGACCAGGTGGGGTGGGGTTGATTGCGTTCCAAGAGAGGTTTCGGGGCTGGTCCGAGAAACGTGATGAGTTGTTGGTAGTGGAGTCTCCTGGCCAATGAAAGCCCTATTTATCTACTTCCCACAAAGTAGAATGTGACACAAGGTTGGAAAGTGGGAATTTGCACTCCAGAGAAAGAGTACTTAGGGTTTTTTTAAAAATTGCCTGGGCAGGGCGCCTTAGACAGTAAGCAATAAACTTACTCCTCCCCAAAGAGGGGAGGCAAAGCCGGGGAGGGTGGACCTCCCAGAACTGCACAGGACAGACCCATTGAAGGCCAAGACAATACCAGTATGGAGTGCAGTATCCATCGGAACAGATACTACACTTTGATCTTGGCCAAAAAGGCCAATAAAGAGAAAGAGACTAATGGACGCTCCCTTTTATCAACTCCGGTTGTGCACTCAGCTCGCCTGAGAGATGGCTTCTGATTGGACGAGCCAGAAACGAAGTTAAATGATTGCACCAATCAGCGCCGAACTGAGAAAGTAAGCATAGATTCAAAATCATCGTCGCTGCTGATGCTGTTGTGTGTAGTACCGCCGCTACAGTACCATTCCACCACCGTTATTTTCCGCTGTCTTATGAGAACCTTATATATCTTTAAAACAACGTTGGGCTCTCTTGAAATAATGGTACTGTTTTATGTAACGACCGTGTGTAATTGTGATTTATGATCGTGTAATAACACAGATGATTGAATTAATTTTTGGCTAGGAGCAAAGGGTAGTACCTGTTCTGATACTACACTTAACCTGTTCTGTGAAAAAAGAAATCCTTCTAGACTGAGGCAAATTTTATTTTTGTTCCAATCTAGTGCCCCTTTTGGGGAGGCTGGATTTTCCCCACATTAAAAACCGACCTTGTGTCTAATAGTGCCCTTGTGGGGGAGAGGCAAATAGATAGGAACAGAAATCACTGAATCATTAATTTACAATGAACACAAAAAAACGACCCGCAGATCAGCTCCCAGTAGTTGGATTGACTCAAAACTTCTTTCACTTTCATTGCAATCTGATATGTCAGTCGTTGGCAAGAGTTAGTGGAGGTATGCGCTCTACTGAAAGGTATATTTTATACGCTAATGAATCATCGCTAATCAAGGTCCGAAGGTCACTCGAGGATAAGGGTTAATGAGATTATCAGTTGGCGATGAACAACATCTTTGAAAGGGTTGCAAACGATGGCTTAGCAGTGGTTTTCAACCTATTTTCGTACTGCGACCCCTTATGGGCAACCAATATGACTGACGACCCCTTTCCAAAATAGTCGATGCAAGCATAGGTGTGTTGCAGTAGAAAACATGCATAATTAAAAATGATGTGGAACCCTCTGTTGAAGAAAACTTCATTTCCAAAATATCGTAGTCCATGGAGTAGTCCAAAAGTAAACCAAAATCTCCAAAGTACTCCATGGAGAAATAAAACAATTTTCCTGCAAAGTGAGCCTTTCTTACGCAAAAAAGGGTCCTGTACTTTGCAAAGGGGCCAAAATACACAAAGTAAATTTAATTATATTATTCATTTTGATTCTATCTCACATATTCAACAAAAATGTTCTCTTGTACCTAAGTCTAATAAAATACAACAACTGCTCAGTTCTTGCTACCCCCCACCCCACAAAAAAAGGTTTGTGACTCCCATGGGAGTCACGAACCACAGGTTAAGAACCACTGGCTTAGTTGGTAAGACAAGAATTGGTTAACATTGGACTTAACAAACGATCTTGTTGTATTATTTACCTCCTCTTCAGGAGGTTAGGCACAAGGCCATTTTTATCTTACTCCCACAAGGTAAGATGTGATCCAAGGTCGGGTCGAAAAGTGGACTTGAAAAGCCAGCGCCCGAGAAGGTGAACACTCTGGTCATTAAAAATTGCCTGAGCAGCCCCGTCGGCATTCCCCGATAGGGGCGCCTCAGGCAGTAAGCACTAAACTTACTCCTCCTCAAAGAGGGGAGGCAAAGCCTGGGAGGGTGGACCTCCTAGAACTGCACAGGACAGACCCATAGACCGGCGTAAATCAAGCCCCGAAGGCCAAGACAATACCAGTCTATGGGGTGCAGTATCCATCGGAACAGATACTACACTTTGATCTTGCTGAGAACTTAATTATCTCCTTATCGCGGAGGGAAGATTAGACACAAGGTCAGGAAAGTGAACTTAGCCATAAACTAACCTCTTTTCAAAGGGTGAGATGGTAACGTCTGGGAAGGTGAAGGTCCTAGAACTACACAGGACCATACATCAGACAGGCAGAGAACAAGGCCACGCTAGCCACAACATTCCTAAGACTCTGTCCGTCTGATTTTGGTTTTGAATAGTCACCTCGGAGAGCGGCTATTCCAAAAAGGAGAAGTTCTTGGAAAGGACTTATAGTTTTTTTGGTTGTAATTGTTTTGTTTTTTTTCCTCTTTTACTGCACGAACCCTGACCATCAGGACAAATAACAACTTAATGAAGCGCTAATAACAGTTGTAATTCTTTTTTCTTTCCTTTCGGTAATAGCAGTGTTGTTAGTCCTGAAGAGGGAAGGATAGTTCACCTCCCCCCCCCCTCTCTCTCTCTCTCTCTCTCTCTCTCTCTCTCTCTCTCTCCAGTATATGTACTTAATGGCTAAACCCTCGTGCATTGTTATAATGACGTCCTGCGACAATTAATAGAGGGTGATGTACGTCTGTCTGTGGCAAAACTGTTTACACGATCAAGGTTGTTTTTGTTTTTGTTTTCCTGTTGATAGTCAAACAAGTGCGTGTTTCTTAAGTTTATCTGTCATCCAGTGGAGTGGGGGGGGGCAAGAAATCAAAGCTATGGTTAAATAGGAAGAACAAAAGATTTGGGCATCAAAAAAAGTTCAGGTTTGAGTTTGGGAGGGTCAAGGTATTATTAGACGTTTTTTTGTTTCTGTCTCGCTTTTTGTGTGTTTAATTCTTTCTTTTATAAATAAGAAAATTAACGCGGGCAATTTGTTTTTTTGGTTTATTACGTTTGTTCAATGTATTTTTTTTTTGTATTTGGATGATTCGGACTACTATCCGCATTACTATTTTGACTACTATCTTGAGACAGATCGAGACAAAATATCGGTAAGTTCGCTTTTCATATATCTACGTATGAAGAAGCTTTCACATAGGTGCATATTTAGTGTATTACTTTTAAACGCAAATAAATCCTGTTATATTTTATATAAGAATCAGGATAGATAATTTGCTTTATTTGGATTTTCGGACTACTGTTCTCATCTTGTGTGTTATTCTCACATCGTTCGGCCGATGTAACCTCCAACCTCTTTTAACTCTGGAATTTTTATGTCGAACTCGGGAATCTATGCGGAATTTCTAACTGAACCCTTTATTTAATCCACGGGGTAGATTGTTCTCATTCCGTCAGCCATGACTGAGTAAAATTCTTGAGTAATTTTTATTTTATTGTTATTTAATATCCCCCAGTTAGAACTAATTATTACTTAACACCTTTATCCGTTGCGCCGCACGTCCATTGACCTGAAGAAATTCGGAAGTTACATCGGCTTAAACGTTGTGAGAATAACATCCAAGATGAGAATAGTAGTCCGAATGATACAAATAATCCAAATTATCAATCCTCATCTAAACAAAATTCTAAAACATCACTTTTATATAAAATCTAACGGGAGTTATTTGTAATACACTGTCAAAGTTTCCTAGTACGTAGATATAATTAAAGACGGACTTATCAATATGTGAAGAGTTTTTTTTTTTGTTTCCTCAAATGTACATCGACAGAACTGATCTGGATAGATAGGCGACTGACCGCATGTCACAGAACTGACCTTAGCGGATAGGAGAAGTGGACAAACGATGTCACTTTGGTGGTCCACTCGAAAATGGTGGAAAATTTAAATGAACTTCTGAATCATCGCATTTCTATTCGTGACCACGTGGTTAAATTAGCAAATGGTTGGCCGTGCCGTCGACACGTGATTTGAGACTCCGCGTATTAAGAAGAAGAAAAAACAGCCACCACAAATGAAAATATATATGTATATATAAATTTGGGAAAGTTCATTTTTTTAAGCATCTTTAAAATTTAAAACTTAAAGAAAGAGGCAAAATGCCTTCAAAAAAACCATGCGTTAGATGCAGATATTTTTATTAAAATCAAAATAATTTTTTTTTTTTCATCTTGACTTTTTTTCTAATAATTTCGCTCGGTATCACAAACTTC
>OY744552.1:23600944-23603444 GCA_963556195.1 Sepiola atlantica | reverse complement strand
ATGTATATATATTGGCTTAAAGTTGGTGTCTATACCCTGTGCTGATGAAGACTTGATATTAATAAAAACTCATATCGTCTCAGAAACAGTGCTCAATATATGAGTAGAGTTAGGTAGTAAGTTATGAAAATATAGGGGATGAAACGCGAATGCCTATGTGTAGCTTAATTGCTATAAATACATTTTCATAACTTACTATATATGTGTGTGTGTGTGTGTGTGTGTGTGTGTGTGTGTGTGTGTGTGTGTGTGTGTGTGTGTGTGTGTGTGTGTGTGTGTGAAGATAAAATGCACGCTATATCAGAAACTGTAATGCCATAAATACAGGATGTGTGAAAAAGACAAACGGAAAAAACAAATTTAAATACAGGAATAAATCATAAGAAAGCTTCAGACTCGGATTTTGTTCATTAATCAAACATCTGGCAAAAACCGCACTGAAACAATATTTCACGCCACTGCTTAAATAACTGCGATCCCGGTTAAAGTAACTTTTCATTTTTACTACATTTCATCCATATTTTCTATTTCTTTTCCATTTTACTACATTTCATCCATATTTTCTATTTCTTTTCCTTTTTACTACATTTCATCCATATTTTCTATTTCTTTTCCTTTTTACTACATTTCATCCATATTTTCTATTTCTTTTCCTTTTTACTACATTTCATCCATATTTTCTATTTCTTTTTCATTTTTACTACATTTCATCCATATTTTCTATTTCTTTTCCTCTTTACGACATTTCATCCATATTTTCTATTTCTTTTCTTTTTTCTTCTCTTTTTTCTCCCCCCCCCTTTCCCCAGTGTAACGTCTCT
Organism: Sepiola atlantica; assembly: GCA_963556195.1. Lineage (NCBI taxonomy): Eukaryota > Metazoa > Mollusca > Cephalopoda > Sepiida > Sepiolidae > Sepiola > Sepiola atlantica. The sequence continues at coordinate 23,602,623 of OY744552.1, read as the reverse complement.
GCCGCACATGTCTCATTATTCTTTTGTTTTTCAAATAGTAAAACACGTGTCAATAACATCCCGTTGTGTGTTCTTCTTTTTCCTATGTTTTTACTGTTATCGTATAAATTTACAGATCAACTCGTGTCTACCCAAGATAATACTGTTTACAAACTTTCGAACGGATTAGGGGGGGGGTGCGTTCTACTTTAAACTTATATAGCCAAATGAATTCCCTTCTAAAAAATGAACAGGTACGTTCTTTCAAAAATATTTTGCAATCTGAAAAATTGATGTTTAATAATCTAATGATAGTTTTGCTAAAAAACTAAATGACAAAAATTTCTCAGGGGATGGGGGCGATATCAAATTCCATATAAAAATACCCCATCTACACACACACATATTGCCATTTAATTTCAACATGTATATACATATGTATATGTGCATACATGTGTGTATATACATATATATGTACGAATGTATTATGTATGAATGACTGTATACATATATGTGTGTGTGTGTGTTTATTCTTGACGATTTTCATCATTTTCAAATCATATTCAAATAGAGTATGCAGAAAAGTATTAAAGCTTTTACCAGCTGTTTCAAGACAATGTTTATTTTAAGTTATATAATGAAGCATAACATTTTTTTAAATATCAAATTCAGGTCATCGTTAAAAGTTGTTTTCATTGTAATAATCTTTCTTGTTAAAATAGTTATTTTCAGAAAAAAAGAATAGAGGGTATATAACATGCTGCAATGATAAAAAAAAGAAAAAATCGCTAGTCAGAATAAAATATCGATTTGTCAGATACAATGCTATTTAAGTCCAACAAGCTAACTTTATATATTCGATATATAAAATTATATATATATCTATATATGATGATTTAAATTATTTTCAAATTATATTCAAATAATGAGTATACACAAAGGTATTAAAGTTGTTCACAGCTGTTTCAAGACAATGTTTATTTTAAGTCATATAATGAGGCATAATATTTTTTTCCAAAACATCGGATCTCTTCCGCACAGAATTTTCGTAAGTGCCCATAAAAACAAACAAACAACAATGTTAACATCACGGGGGAAAATTGCTTAACCCAAGAGAGGTTAGGGTTAAGAGACACGAACTTTCGGTTAGCGAACAAAAAATGCACTGTCAATTAAAGGGACGTAACTCTAATCTATTTTCTTTCAAAAGTTGGTGTCTCTATCCTGTGCTGATGAAAAAACTTGATATCAATGAAAAACCATATCGTCTCAGAAACGATCGTACACGAAACTGTTGTTTATGTTGAATTCTTAGAACGTATGTAAATGAATATGCCATAAATTTATTTACCTCGTATCTGAATTATATATATATATATATATATATATATATATATATATATATATATATATATATATATAAGGTATTGTATTTTGCTTGAAGAATTACTAGTAAAATGTATATAGGCATTTAATAAGACTGTGTGCAATGCAGAATAAACTGGAACTATGAAAGAGATGAACAAAAAGAAGTAATTGAAGACAATGTATGCGATATTTTTCTCCATGTATATATATATATATATATATATATATATATATATATATATATATAATGATCTGAAGATGGACCCAGATTGGTCTGAAAGTACTTGGAACACAAATGAAAACTATGGCAGATTTATCGGCCAACCCCCCCC
>OY744552.1:23593444-23595944 GCA_963556195.1 Sepiola atlantica | reverse complement strand
TGTATGTATATATATATATATGTATGTATATATAATATTTGTTATTGTTTATTATCTATGTACGTATACGTTTCGTCCTTTTTTAATCGGGACTCATCAGCATAGAGATATGACTATTCACTACCGGTCATGCGATTCGAAACCCCGGACTACAAGTATTTTTGCAACTCAAATCCAACGCCTTAACCACACGGCCAATTTTAAATAGCGAATAAACGGTGATAATTTTAACACTTTATCGGCGGGCTTAACGTCTAGATCGTTCTACTTCTTTTTAGTGGAAGGAACGATGCATTTTAAAGCTAGTGACGTCATGCTGTGTTAATACTACACTTACAGTGCTCTACTTTTTCGAGGAGCGACAAATAATAAATATATATATATATATATATATATATATATATATATATATATATATGTGTGTATGTATTATTGTTAATCTCTGGTCTACAAAAAATGCATAGGCAGCCCTGTCAACATTCTCCGATAGGGGCGCCTCAGTCGATTAGCAATAAACTAACACCTTCTCGAGGAGAAGGTAAAGCCTGGGCGGGTAGACCTCCTTGAACTGAATAGAACAAACCATCAGCCCGACAGCAACAAAGTCACTGTCAGACTGATTTCTATGATATGTATTAGACATCAACCACATATTTTGAAGAGTTGTTAAGGGACATAATATGAGAACACACTCTTATTTGAAAAGTCAAATATTTCCGATTTGCATTAAATTTAGCTGTTAAACAGCAATTCAACAAAATCCCCTGAATTCTAAGCCCCAAACATTAGACAAGTTTCTAGAATCAAAATCATTTAATGGAGTTTGATTAAAATTGGAATAAGAATTCTAGACATAAGGTTTAGTATCATTATATCTATCAAGATATAACCTTCGTAAAGGGACATAAAAGTGGTGCAAAACTGTTCTGTTCGGTAAATTGATTTGATTAACTAGCAGAATGGGTATTCTACAAAACGAACGAAAAGAAGCGGCATTCACCCTAGTTGAGCTTGCTTTCTCGGAAGAAGAAAGTTTCTAAGGAATATTAAATACCAGTAGTCTACTAGTATGCATATAAATAACAAACAAAAAACTAATAAATCCTAAGATTAGATACCATTCAATACATCGTGCGTTTTTGATCTTTTATCTCTGAGATTAGGAAATAAGGCGAACCAGGGATGGTTGCGGGGGGGAGGGGGTCATCCCTTATCTCATCAAAACCTCTTAAACATCGCCTATCCACTCTCACACGCCTGACATAAGTATGTGTCGTGCTTTAAGCGTAAATTACAAACATTTTTCAATCCAACATAAGAAACATGGTAAGTTCGATCTGTCTTTTTGTTTACACATAGTTAATTTTTTTTTTGTTTGTTTGTTTCACATTTTAACCACAAACAGATATGAGGAGCGCCTTCAGGGTTGGGAGAGGATCTTATTTCAATGATTATATATATATATATATATATATATATATATATATATATATATATATATATATATATATATATATATATATATATATATATATAAACATTTCCTCAAATGAAACAACACTTTTTCAAATCGAAAGACATTTCTTCAAATGGATTTACATATCTGATGATAGCGGACCACCGCTTGAAACGCGTTATATAAAATTATAAAATTTTAAAATAACAAAATAATAAATAAATGTTGAAAAAAACTTTTAACAAATGCTGGTAGCCTTACTCCTTTGCATATATATATATATATATATATATATATATATATATATATATATATACATATACATATATATATATATGTGTGTGTGTGTGTGTGTGTGTGTGTGTGTGTGTAATCATTGAATAAGATTCAGTCCCAACCCTGAAGCAGGCGCCCCTCCCCTCTGTTTGTTTAATGAAAAAAGTAAAAAGACACCCTTGTTATCATTAATAATGAAGACTGCTGTCAGAAGGTCCTATGGCCGTAGACAAGATAATATCGATTATTTTCCCTCGCTGATAAATTAGACAATCACTCGATTAACAGTCAAAAGTAAAATCTTGAGGTGTACGGCGATTTGACACTGATTAAGTGCCCCTTCATATTAATCCACAATATGGCTCCTCTGAAACTCTGAGAATTCTAATACATCTTTGGCCGGTGCTATACTTAAACGGTGACATATGCTAAGTATGTTGATATGTGAACACACAAAAAATATCAATTGCTATGAAATATCGATGTTTTAAACGTTCACCGCTGCTTTGTATGGCTTCGAGTGTTGGATGTAACTGAAAGAAAGCAGAAACTTTAAACATTATTTTGTGAGGTGTCTATTTCCTCCTTTCATGGCCTGTATATACAGGGTGGGCCAAAATAAGGGTCCTATCTTTAAATTTGAATAACTTGAATTTGAATAACTTCCACAAAATAAAAGTTAAACTCACCAAACTTTATGTGTGTGTAGACTGACCCTTCCGAGATTTTTTGAAATAAACAAAACAAATTTTAGCCGAAAAACACTTC
>OY744552.1:23560944-23588444 GCA_963556195.1 Sepiola atlantica | reverse complement strand
ATTAACCGTCAACTTCAGTTACAGGTTTGTTTCAAAATTGCAATATTTTCAGAGGGTACATATTTTGTGCTTTCACCGGTTAAGTTTTCGTCAGAAAAATAGCAATGTCTTTGTCAATCGGAAGGAATGCTTTTTAGTATTATAATTGTACAAATCACGTACGAATTATGTTAATTCATGCCTGGCTCACCAATTCCCCCGCTCCCCCTTATTACAAAAAATAGTAAACAAAGATGCAAAGCTGTATTTACGTATTTCACTGGCTAGGCACCTTTCAGATGCTATGCTGTTTAGATCTAAATTCGAAAATCCTACTAACTTTACTTTATATATTATATATAAGATAAGTATTGGTGTACCGATAAACAAAGAGAAAACAAATAAATAGTAAAATTATATACCATTCAGCATATTGTGAGTATTTGATCTCTTTATCTTTAAGATTGGGGAAAATTCAGCTATGACAACGATGCTGTGGGGGGTCGGGGGGGGGGGTCACCCCTTATCTCATCATACCCTCTTCAAACACCCACCACCCACACTCATCCACCCACATTCCCACCAAAATATATGTCGTGCTTTAAGCGTCAATCACAAAACCTAAAACATTTGAATCGAACGCAACAAACATGGTAAGTTCGATCTTCCATTTTTATTTACACCACCTAATTTTGAACCCCTGACCGGGTGCTAAGCTTGCTAGGAGAGGGGGGGTGGCTAAAGGGTTGGTTTCAGTAAGTAGCGATATGGAAGCCTCCGTAGTTTTTTTGTTTTTTTTGTTTTTTGGGTTTTTTTTGCCCTTTAGATAAAATGTCGTCGGAAAAAAATGATATAGAGTCGCTTTTAACGGTAACAATATGCTTAAAAATAAAAAACGGAAACCGGTATTCTTCAGATTCGGTGGTTCAATATAGAGAAACACATAGATAGCTAAGTGAGAGATGAGTGACTTGTTCAGTTAATTACAAATTACATCTATTTAAAAGAATTAAAGTGAATTTTCTTTTCAAATATTACTCAATTCCAGAACTAAAGAATGTTTTAGTATTTATTTTGTGTCATTAACGTATATATAAACAAAAAACTTTAGGAAACAAACGTTTATTCCCTCAGTTTTCCTATAATAACTACACCATGCATGACCTGTTGAGTCAGTAGTTGTTATATTATTAAATATGTCATTTCTTAATTTTGAAGTTGGTTGATAATCATGCTTTCTACTTCTTTCCCTGAACTGCTTGCCTTTTGAATTCCCTCCCTGCTCTCTGTTTCCCTGACTGTACCGACATGCAGAAATTTAAATGTAATGTGAACAAACATCTCGCTGCACAACTCCTTACTTAGGTTGGCTCCTATAAATCTAGTCACTAATCTACAGTAGCCCCTTACGTTTCAGTGAAAATGTGGCCCCTTATTTGGGGTGAATTAAAGTAAAAAATAAATAGAAATAAAAATTTTTTTTCGAAGATAGAAGATAAAGCCTGTGAGGGTGAACCTCATAGAACTGCACATAAACAAGGTAATCACAAACTCAAAAAAGATCCAGACTCTGTCGGAATGATTTTCGAGAACAACACCTGGTTTTATTTACTCCTCCCCAGGAGTTAGGCACAAGGCCAGTTTTATCTTACTCCCACAAGTAAGATGTGACCCAAGATCGGGTCGAGAAAGTGGGGTTTGAAAAGCCAGCGCTCGAGAGGTGAGCACTCTGGCCATTTAAAAATTGCCTGGGCAGCCCCGTCGGCATTCCCCGGTAGGGCGCCTCAGACAGTAAACAATAAACTTACTCCTCCCCAAAGAGGGGAGGCAAAGCCTGGGAGGGTGGACCTCCTAGAACTGCACAGGACAGGCGTGCAGTATCCATCAGAACAGATACTACACTTTGATCTTAGCCAAAAGGCCAACAACACCTGGTTTTATTTACTCCTCCCCAGGAGTTAGGCACAAGGCCAGTTCTATCTTACTCCCACAAGCAAGATGCGACCCAAGATCGGGTCGAGAAAGTGGGGTTTAAAAAGCCAGCGCTCGAGAGGTGAGCACTCTGGCCATTTAAAAATTGCCTGGGCAGCCCCGTCGGCATTCCCCGGTAGGGGCGCCTCAGACAGTAAGCAATAAACTTACTCCTCCCCAAAGAGGGGAGGCAAAGCCTGGGAGGGTGGACCTCCTAGAACTGCACAGGACAGGCGTGCAGTATCCATCGGAACAGATACTACACTTTGATCTTAGCCAAAAGGCCAACAACACCTGGTGAATCAGTCAAAATTCATTCGTTTATAAATATATGCTTACCTGGCACAGCTTAAGTAGTTTTTGTTCATACCAAGTCAAAAGTACGTCCTCGACAATCAGTCCGAGAATCTGCGCCATTTTTAAGTATGTGATGACCTTGCGTTTGTCGGTCTGAGGCATGGTCATGTCCAGTTCCAGGGAGTTCACCCTCCCAGGTTTTACTTTCTTGCACTTCGAGAAGATTTTTGGGTGCTTCTGTAATAAAAAGCCGAAAAAAAGTTTTTATTGTCTTATAGTGTTGGAGAGGTAAGTAAGGGGCAGGTGACTCTTACTACGATTTTTAATCAAGATTTTCTCTGAAATTAGGAACATGGATGTTAACACTTTCAAGTTCGAAGATATACTGTATTTTACCACAGTTAGGGTTTAGGGTTAGGGTTTAGAGTTAGGGTTATTATTAATTAAATTTATTACAATTACATTTTATGAAAATATATTGTTTGAAAGCTAGAGCTGTTGTGAAGAGTTACCTGCCCCTTATTTACCTCTCCTACACTAAAAGACAAAAAAAACTTTTTTTCGGCTTTTTAATACAGAAGCACCGATTTTTGTTTTTGACTAATTGCATTTTTTGATGACCAAAGTGCACACACCTTTTGTGCGCTAGCCGTCCACTCCCCACCTTCTCAGACCTTGTGTCACATCAGCGGGAGATAAATACCTACTTGTAAAATAGGTGACGTCATAAAAGATGAATGGTAGTTTTTATGGTCTCTTTGTCTCTTCCCCTCTTTCTCTTATCTCTCACTCATCTCTCTCTCTCTCTTTCTTGATTATTTACTTCATTCGCCTCCTCCCACTACTTCTCGTCATTCGCCTTTTATTTATGTTATTCGCCATTCATGATGTCATCAAGTGTGCACGGTAACAATATACAAACAAGATCCACAGAGTGTTACTAGTACAGTAGACCCCAAAATATGATTGTTAGATCATCAAAACCTAAATCATATTCTTCAATTTTATTTCTTATTTCTGTTTCATATAAATGAAACGATTGCCAAAGATGCAATGCGATTTTTTTTAATTTCATCTGATATCGCTGTAGTGTCGAACGTGAGACATTAACTACAATACACGTTCTTGGCCTACGGGCTTGGATTAAAGTGTAGTATCTGTTCTGTACAAAAATGGTACAATAATATCATGGCTCTGTGTTCATGCTATTGACATAGAATGGAAATGTGTCATAAACTCCTACAAGGGTTTTGGAGATAGACCCCCATAAGCAAATATATTCTGAAACTACATTAACCAGAGTAGTTAGATAAGTATGTGTTAGGACAACTAATGAAAACGAATTATCTCCCTTGAACCATTTCGGGAGTTAAGAGTTATCACCCTTGGAAATGGACTTCTGCCCAGAGAGAAAGTAAACACAGATCACGGCTTCGGACTGTTAATATGTCAATCGTGTACAGCGGCAAATTAATTCATCAATTCATTCTGTGTTTCAGTTTTAATAAATCTGTTAAACGTTTATCTTGATAGTTCATCCATTTTATTTACAAGTTATTATTTATTATAACCTAAATTACGAGGTTATAAAAGTATGTTTCAATTTGAACAAACGTGGTACAATAATATCGTGGGGTCCGTGTTTGCACTGGACGTCTATAAACAGAAAATATGTCACAAACTTCTACAAGAGTTTTAGAGATAGGCCATCATAAGCACGGCAGCAATATACAACAGATGAAGGATAAAACTGTGGCATTTCCACGGGTCCCACTAGTATTGTATATTTCTCTTAAATACATTCACAACTTTTTATTATCTAAGTGTTTACTTATCAGATAACCAAAAACATCTTGACATTTTTTCCTTTCCATTTTAAAAACTTTTTTTTTATTTGAACCCTATCAAGATGGAAGGTAAGAAAATCGGCCGAATGTACCACAAACCTTTGTATATAAACAGACACTAGATTACGGATAGTATTAGCCGATTATCTAAGCCTAACCCTCATTCTAACCCTTACCCCCGTTCTACCTCATCGCCACTCCTAACCCTATCCTAGATGACTAATTAAGGATCTATTTAAGCACTCCACCTAATCTCAACAATAGCATTTGATCTATGGAATGTTTTTCATTCATTGGGTTTTAGATATTTCAATTATGTGCAAGCAATACCATACAGAGAAGGGAGCGGTGAAGATTAGGGAAAGGCGATCTCTGTAACACCCTCCGCCCACCTGGTTCCCACTTGAGAGAGGGCATCTAATTAGAAGAAGTCTAACTTCTCTATATAAGCCTGTACACTTGTTCAATTTTATGGCATCATTTTGGCCCCAATCGACAGATAGTAATAACTATAAATACCTCAATAGACCCTTAAGGTCAAACAAGCAGGCTGTTCTCCATTTCAGATCAATGGCGATGTGATCTATTTGTGTCTTGGTCTTATAATCGTTTGAAACCCAGGTAATGGATGCCATTATGATCAAAAAGTGATGAGCCAACTTTAATGTCGTTCATGTCGCAAAATTGGATTAACCTGTCCCCATTGTCTGTGCAGTTTCCAAAAGCATGGAAACCAAGTACGTATTCGAACCTAATTCTGTTTCCCCCCAATCTGTGTGTTCATGTCACCCATAACGATGAGGATTATGCGTTGGGGCTTCCTCGACTACATCTTGAAGTTGTTTCATTGTCGTCTTGATCATTAGTGGGAGCATGACATTGAATGAAAAACCAAAACATGTTCTCTGGGGCACACCAGCCACCTATAAACGTCTTTACCAACCAAAAAGAACTAGATATAGTTGACAACTTCACCTACTTAGGAAGCTCCTTAAACAAGAAGGCAATATGGACCATGAGTTGTAGTGTAGGATAGGAAAATCCTCATCAGCATTTAATCAGCTCTGCAAGATCTGGAAAAATAAAATAAATTCACCCTCAGATATAAATTAAGATTTTATAACAGCAACGTGTTGTCCACACTGCTATATAGAATTCAAACTTAGTATCTCAAAATCAGCCAGATGCGTTTGATTCCAAGTGTCTTAGAAAGATTGTAAGGATCAAATTAACTTACCAACCAAGAAGTCAGAGACCGCACTAACCAACAGGTTGTATCGTCAATAATCTGCAAACGACGTCTATACTGGCTTGGACATGCCCTAAGATTGGCCCCAGAGAGATTTACAAACCAAGTACTTCAGTGGACCCCTAATGGAAAAAAAAGAAGAGGAATTGCAAAAATGAACTGTAAACAAACAATTGAGAGATTTGATCACAATGGGAATAAGGTGGGGGGGGACACTGTGAATCTGGCTTCAGACCGAAAACGATGGTTTACTTTGAGTGCCTCATGTGTCGCAGGATGCGGATAATCCTAAATCTCAAAGATTTGGGCCCCAACTCTGAATGCCCATTTTTGGGGGAAGAGCTAGATTTCACCCACATTAAAAACCGACCTTGTGTTTAACTCTGTTCTCGTGAGGAGGCAAGTAAATAGGGACTTTTGGGTTACTCTGTATTTTATTTATCTGCTCCCCCATCAACGATGGTAAAATAAGAAACAAAGTCGATTTAATATGGGGAGAAACCAGCTCCCTAAACAGGAGCACTTTGTACTAGGTACAAAAAATAACTTGTACACCTAATAAGTATATCAAGTAACCCCTTATAAACAAATGCCTTCCAAAAGAAAGTGGCTTATTACTTTTTTAGGAAGTGGCTTATTACTTTTTTAGGAAGTGGCTTATTACTTTTTAGAAAGTTCCTTATAACTTTGTAGAAAGTGGTGCATTACTTTTTAGAAAGTGTCTTATTACTTTTTTAGAAAGTGACTTATTACTTATTTTAGAAAGTGGCTTATTACCTTTTTAGATAGTGGCTTATTACTTTTTTAGAAAGTGTCTTATTACTTTTTAGAAAGTGGCTTATTACTTTTTAGAAAGTGGCTTATTACTTATTTTAGAAAGTGACTTATTACCTTTTTTAGAAAGGGGCTTATTACTTTTTTAGAAAGTGGCTTATTACTTATTTTAGAAAGTGGCTTATTACTTTTTTTTAGAAAGTGGTTCATTACTTTTTTAGAAAGTGGATTATTGCTTTTTAGAAAGTGGATTATTACTTTTTTAGAAAGTGGCTTATTACTTTTTAGAAAGTGGCTTATTACTTTAGCATCTCCTCTGAAAACTTTAGTCGATCTGCCCAGTATTTAGAAATACTGGAGATCAGTCTTCTGCATCCCAGTACAGACCGATCAGTCTCCTGTGCGTTAGAGGTAAGTTGTTCAAATCTGTGATAAATCAAAAAGTTGTCAATCAAATCATCAACAGCAATTTACTTAGTAACAAACAATGTGGATTTCGTCCTGTAAGATCAACAGCTGACGTGCTGACTGTAATATCGCATAGGATCACTGATGGAGACTTCGTTTCTAAGGCGATAGCTCTTCACATACATATCAAAGGTCATTGATAGGGACTGACACAATGGTTTGCCTCACAAATTTACTAGCTATGGAATATCTAGATTTGGTTTAGTTTTGTTGTTTTGTTTTAGGGCATATTAACCCTTTTCAGGTTATTTAATTCCAAATCCGGTCATTTTGGTAAAAGGTTTTATGCTTCAAGTTTTTATATGTTCAAATATTTATTCATGGGGTTTGGTTTGATTGTTTTGTTTTGACTTAAAACTCAAAATCTAAACTGATGCTAATGTTTGGATCATTCTACCACTCCAGAAAGTACTCGATTCCTGATGCAATCCTCTCCCTATGTAAGAGTCAGATAAGTCCTCGTTTTCTACCACGAGTGCAAAAAACATTCCTTTCTTTCTCCATGTGTCGAGCATAAGACAAAATTTCCATAAAAACCCAGTTTTTTCCCCAGATACGTCCTGTCGATGGAACACATTACCATGAGATTGCTTCCCCGCAGACTACAAGATGGTCGTCTTCAAATCCAATGTCAACAAATACTTGTCATAAACCGTCCCCATAAGTAATCAAACTTAGTTCATTCCATTCATTTTCAATCCTTCATCATTTTAAAAATCCATGGATTAAGGAAAAGAAAAAAGTTTTTTATATTCCTTGCTTGTATACTTGATTAATTAATAAATATTGTATTTTATCAAATTAATATTCTCATCATTTATTTTCTACATAAATATATAGACCCATATATATACATATATGTACGCACACATATACACACACATATATAGAGACCCATATATATGTATATATGTACGTACACACTAACACACACACATATATATAGACCCATATATATACATGTATGTAAGCACACATATATATACATAAATATATAGACATATATATACATATATGTATGCACACATATACATACACACGCACATATATATAGAGAGAGAGACCCATATATGTACATATATGTAAGCACATATATATATATACATAAATGTATTGACTCGTATATATGCATATATGTACACACACATATACATACACATATATACAGACCCATATATATGCATGTATGTACGCACACATATACACACACATATATATATAGCCCCATATATATATACATATATGTACACACACATATACACACATATATATAAAGACCCATATATATACATATATATGAGCACATATATATATATATACATAAATATATAGAGCCATATATATACATATATGTATGCACACATATACACACACACATATATAGACCAATATATATGTATATATGTACGTACACATTAACACACAGACATCTATATAGACCCATATATATATATATATATGTAAGTACACACATATATATATACATATATAAATGTAGCCATATATATACATATATGTACGCACACACATATATATATATACATAAATATATTGACTCATATATATACATACATGTACGCACACATATACACACACACATATATATACATAAATATATTGACTCATATATATACATACATGTACGCACACATATACACACACACATATATATACATATATATATTGAGCCATATATATACATATATGTACGCACACATATATATATACATAAATATATTGACTCATATATATACATACATGTACGCACACATATACACACACATATATATATATATATATATATATATATATATATATATATATATATATATATATATATATATATATATGCATGAAAACACGTATATATATTATGTAAATAAATAAAGTTGAATGTAGGACATAGTGCAGTCGTTTTAAGTGTTGCATAAGCATCAAGATAGGATTAAGTGTGCTACAAGTTGTTTCAAAGGTGGTTAGAAATAATCGCAATGTCGTCTTTGCACGTGTCTCAAAATCTCACAAGAAGGCCAACCTCTTGAGAGTCATTTGTTCGCAACCAAAAATGCTCACCCTGCACATGGCAAGTATAGTGTCTCTTAACACCGCAATCTTTGACCCCTGTAAGTGTTAACTTGCCTTTTTCGTTTTAATGATTGCTTTCTTTTCCTTCTTCTGTAAAAAAAAAATCTGTTTTTTTTGTAATAGCAAAGATAAAATCCTCTTAACTTTATTTTTTCTATGAGCAAAAAAAATAGCTTTGCCACGAGCGATCACTTCAGAATATGTGTATCGTCTATCGTGCAGTTACGTTAACATTTCTAACTTCAAGCGTTTGCTTTCCTATAGTGATTAAATGAAGAAACTTTCTTAGAGTAAACGATACTTTTAAAAGGATACCTACTAAACGAATTAATCGATCATTATAAATTTTGAATTAAGCGCAAGGGTGGGTAATGTTGGATATATTTACTTTAATTCAGTTTTATGGAAAGGAGTTAAAAAGAGTGTGAACGCCCTTCGTGAAAATTCGGATATCTCCGATTTTTGTGAAATTTTAACAATAGGTATTAGACATAAATCAATAAATATTCCCTAAAATTCAGTTTATTTAGGACATTTGAAACTTTTTTTTGACGGGGGACATAATATGTACACAACCTCCGAATTGAAAATTAAAATATTTCAGATTGTCATTGAATTTGATTGATTATATCTTGATTTTAATGTTCGTAATGTATTTTGATCAAAATTGGAATAAGGATTCAAGACATTTAGTATTATATATCTCTACCTTTATAAAGTTAGGTATGTGTATATTCATATATTTGTACGTAAAAGATTCACTCCGAAACTAATTAACCGATCATTATGAATTTTAGAAACACAACTGCTAGGCGTAATGGATTCTGATGTGTAGTGGTGGTATTTGTAAGATCTAGAACGAATATATCTTACTTGGAGAGAGGTCTGTAAAACGTGTTAATCCAAGAGTGTCTCATCTGGAATTGTCCAACTCTAACTTCCAAATCTCTTTAGAGCAAGATAGATTACCAAGGCAAAGAGTTACTTCCCTTTTAATATGTTCTCTAGATGAAAATCTGTTTCATCTAACAGGTTCAAATGTGAGCTATATTTAGTTTAATTTAGTTTTATACAATGCGGTAAAGAAGGATGGAAGTCACTTGCAAAAATTCCCATACCTCCGATTTTTATGATATTTTAACGATAGGTATTAGACATCAATTAATAATTATTCCCTAAAATTCAGTTTCTTTGGAGTATTTTAAAGGGGGCATAATATAGGCACAACACCCCATTTGAAAATTCAAATATTTCAGATTTGCATTGAATTTGATCCATAGTTATTAGAGACCAATCAAGCAAGATTCCCTGAATTTCAATTTCTTCTTAAGACCCCTTAACCTTTAGCCTTAAATTTTAGGCATTTTCGAACATCAAAATCACGTAATAGATTTTTATCAAAATTAGAATACTGATTCTAGACATAAGGTTTAGTATCATTATATCTTGATTTTCGTAAAGAAACATAAAGAGTGGTGTAAAACTGTTCTGTTTGGTGAATTCATTTTACCATCGCAGAATGGGTATTCTTCTAGTATATATATATATATATATATATATATATATATATATATATATATATATAATAAAATTATATTTACTTACAGACGACGTCGTTTTGAGCTTATGTTCTCATCAGCGCAGAGAAATGATAATTTCAGACGGTCACAAGGCACAAACCCGGTTCATAGAGTTACCTTTGACTCTGCACGCTTTCACTCTATCCTCCCGGCCATAGGAAATTATCCCGTGATACGAAGTTAAGTTAAATTAATGCCAATTGTGGCAAGTGATAAAGACAATCTATAGGACTCAACGAACCTAATCAGAGCCACGTTTTGTAGCTTAAGTGAAGGTCTATTTTTTAATATCTCCCAACAGTGCTAAACTTTAATTTTCTTAATATATATATATATATATATATATATATATATATCATGAACACCTGGTCTTACAATGTAGTTTGTGAAAGCACAGTCAAGTAACAAACCATATTCCATATCTGTCAAGTTGCAACTTTTATTAGTGTTCTACATATGACTCTCTTTTGGCCAAGATCAAAGTGTAGTATCTGTTCCGATACTGCACCCCATAGACTGGTATCGTATTGGCCTTCGGGGCTTGATTTACACCGGTCTATGGGACAGTCCTGTGCAGTTCTAGGAGGTCCACCCTCCAAGGCTTTGCCTCCCCTCTTTGGGAAGGAGTAAGTTTATTGCTTACTGCCTGACGCGCCCCTACCAGGGAATGCTGACGGGGCTACCCAGGCAATTTTTAAATGGCCAGAGTTCTCACCTCTGGGGCGCTGGCTTTTCTAATCCCACTTTCCCGACCTTGTGTCACATCTTACCTTGTGGTAGTAGATAAATCTCTTCTATATATGACTCTAGTTTGAATTGTCAGCCTCAATTGGTGCGCTTTTCACATAAGTGTTTACCTTCATTGGAAAACATTTATAAAGCTGGGTATAATATTGATTTCATAATATTTTACTACATTTGTTCTTCGTGACTATAGTCATGTGTATTTTTGAGGAGTACATAATATGCTATGAATAAAAGTATAGATGAAAATACAAAAAAAAGCATTACTTTCAGATCAATAGCCTCTCTTGACTATATATATATATATGGATTTCTTCAAGTTCGCACAAAGGATCATATATTAGCTCAATAGTGTATAATACAGCTAGAGCTCTTAATTTAACATGATATAATCCGAGTTCATTCAAAAGACATTTAATTCATAAACAATTGTTTCTGCTCATTATTGTAAATATACATGTTTATGGTATACTAAATTTTAACAAACATTCACAAAAAGGCTTCATCAGTGCCTAACACACCATATATATATATATATCTAAGCAAGCGTTGTTGAACATCACGGAACTTTCGCGTTTGTATATTTTCCTCGTGAGGTTCTCAAACCGTTGAGCCATCTTTCTGGTTTCAGGTGGCAATCCGTATAGTACTTCGCCGATAGTTTTTAATTCGGCCATTTTCTCGAGCGCTTTCGACTTTCGTAGTCGTCTTCAGGATTAGGGTTTTGTTTGTTTACAAAATAAATAAGTAAACAATAAAACCAAACACACAAACGATAGAATAAAATGAACTCAACCACACACCCTCTTCTCTCTTTCATTCGGCCGTAGCGATAACTATAAAACACTAACTCCAGTCTTCTTATTTAAATTTAAAAAAAAAAAAAAAACCAAACCAAACCCTAATCCTGAAGACGACTACGAAAGTCGAAAGCGCTCGAGAAAATGGCCGAATTAAAAACTATCGGCAAAGTACTATACGGATTGCCACCTGAAACCAGAAAGATTGCTCGACGGTTTGAGAACCTCACGAGGAAAATATACAAACGCGAAAGTTCCGTGATGTTCAACAACGTTTGCTTAGATAATGACTTGCTGCCTAAATATACATATATATATATATATATATATATATATATATATATATATATATATATATATAAGAGATAGAGAAAGAAATGATATAAAGCAAATTTTATATAATTATAATCAGCTTTTTATAAAAAAATCTCGCCCAAAACTAACTAAACAAATCGTATTCAATTAGCAATGGGGGCGGGACTTACACGTCTTCTCTGCTTCAAGGGTCGTCAGAAAAAAGATAGAAAATCTCCATCCGGAAGTCACGTGGTTTAGTCAACTTCCGTTTAAGTATACGAATTCAAAGTTTTAAAATAAGTTGAAATCAGGGTTCAAGAGTAAAATGCTCCAGCAAACATGATTTTTTAAGTATGTTTTGAAAGAAACTTTTATTTAATGGGTCGGCAAAAGATCAGAAAAGAAATGTTCTCAAAGAAGTGCCAACAGGATAGAACAAGTTCCCTATCATCAGACAAAACGCATTTCAAAACACTTTGAAATAAACGGTCATAAATCAGGCAATCGCGTGCATAATTTAGCTGATAGTAAGCAAAAGAAATGATATAAAAGTCACCAGCATATTAACGAAAATCTATTATAATATGGTTTTGAGAACATGTTTCTTTTGATCTTTTGTCGCTTGACCTATTCAATAAAAGTTTCGGTGGTTGTATAATAAAAAGCCGAAAAAAAGTTTTTTTTGTCTTTTAGTGTTGGAGAGGTAAATAAGGGGCAGGTAACTCTTCACAACAGCTCTAGCTTTCGAACAATATTTTTCTAACCCTAACCCTAATCCCTAAGCCCTAACCTAAACCCTAACCCTAACCTAAACCCTAACCCTAAACCCTAAACGCTAACCCTAACCCTAACCCTAACCCTAACCCTAACCCTAACCCTAAACCCTAACCCTAAACCCTAACCCTAACCCTAACCCTAACCCTTTTATGTCTAATCGACGTTCTCCTTGCACAGTAGCCACATGTGCAACGCCAATTAAAGCTATCAGTTTTCATTACTGGAAAATCTTGCTTAAAATTCGTGGTAAGAGTTACCTGCCCCTTATTTACCTCTCCAACACTAAAAGACAAAGAAAACTTTTTTCAGCTTTTTATTATACAAGCACCAAAGTTTCACTAGAAACATACGTAAAACATCAGGTTTGCTAGAACTTTTTTGAAACTCATTTAAGTGTTATTTTAAATCTTCGGGTTGAGCACTGTGGTAAGTGATATTGCCAAATACTATTAGCAATAATGCAAAGCTCTTTGTAAACAAATAGAGAACTCTCTAGTGGTTGTCAGTGTGTATATAAAACATTGAGATGTTACTTGTTAACAGCGCCTACCTCATAGCCGAGTGGTTAGTGTTGCCGACTATCAACCGGATTGGGTGGGTGCTAGTTAAGCCACACTGAAGAGCTGTGATACAGCGAAACAGTCTTCTGTGGATTAATATATATATAGAGAGAAAGAGAGTAAGCTGAGACAAATAAATTTATAACATTATTTCCGTTCCAAAAATTCAAGATCAACAATCATTAGGTGTACGATCGTTTCTAAGATGATTAGAATCTATTTTTATTTTCTTATTTTTTTTACTTATTCCCTAATATTGAATTTTGGGATTCTAATCCTTTATATATTGTCTCATTATTTATTTATTTCATTTTATTATTATTGCCCCCCCCCCCCCCACCCCAATTTATAAAATCGGGGGACTTATGTTTTGAGGCATGTCCGTCCGTCCGTCCGGATTTTTCTCCGCAACCATCCATTGAATTTCTCTGAAATTTTGCATGAAGTTGTAACTTTGGTCAGGTTAGAAAGTGACATTCTCCGATTTTTAAAAAAAAATCTGGTTAGCCTCCCAGGGGTCGAAAGGCCCCGAAATGGCAAAAAATGACATTTTTTGCCCCATAACTTTTCATCCATCCATTCAATTTCTCTGAAACTTGGCCAAAATGTGGAGGCAATTGTTCCTAATAGAAAATAAGTATCGTTGACCATGGAAAAAATCTGGTTCGCGCCCCCAGGGGGTAAAAAAAAACAAAATTGTAAAAAATTACCCTTTTCTCCCATAACGTTTGATCCATCCATTCAATTTTTCTGAAACTTTGCCAAAATGTAGAGGCAATTGTTCTGGATATAAAATGAGCATCCGTGACTTCAGAAACATTCTGTTTCTCGCCCCCAGGGGTCAAAGGGGTGTCAAAAATGCCCCAAATTTATTGTTGCATTTTACACTCGCCACATCGAGTCACATACAGAGGGGGACCACGCACGCGCGGCTTGTTATTATTATTATTATTATTATTATTATTATTATTATTGGGTAGTAGCAGAAGTATTATAAATGTATGTACATGCTTTGTCGTTCTTTTTACCTGTAATAATTTGATATATATTTTTAAATAAAAAGAAAATGCTGATCTATTTTGCTTGATTTCTATTTGTGATCTTTTTTAAAAGGCGCTTAAGAAGATATATTTGAATTCAAATTTTTTTTTAATTTTGTAGTCGTCTAAAAAACGATCGTATGCCTAGTCTTTGTTGATCTCGAATTCTTCGAATTAAAATAATGTTATAAATTCATTTGTGTCAACTTACACTACAAAAAATAGCTCTGCTTGATCTGAAGGTTCAATAATTGAGCTGATGTCAATACTTGCAGTATTTGAGTATTGAATCTCATCATTTGATTCCAGCCTCCCTTACATTTGAAGCTGTTTTTTATCGTCCATTTATACTCTACTCAAGTTTATACTTTTGATTTTAATATATATATATATATATATATATATATATATATATATATATATATAGCCCAACGATTAGCTGAGAGAACAACAAAGAATCTGATTGGCTAACTAGCTAGCCGTGTATATAAAAACACTCGACAAAAATAACTCTATGTATTTTAGCTTGAAGATTCCCCCCGGGGATGAAACGCGGGAGCCTCTGTGTAGCTTAATTGCCATAAATATATTTTCATAGCTTACTATATATATATATATATATATATATATATATATATATATATATATGAATAAATGAAAACAAAAATGAATCTTAGGTCCAGGTAAGAATGTCTTTTTACTGAAAAACGTTTTTGAGGATAAGAATAAATTATACTTTTATAGCTGACGCACCAGATTTTCGTGGCTTCGCGTCGGCAACGATCGGGCAGGTCTCGGAAGCGTCCGAGAGCTGACGAAGCATTAACCAATCAGGTTGCAGCATTCATTCGCCAAGCAGGCTATAGCAAGCAGCCGAAAATATTTGGAAGAAAACAATAATCGCGTTTTATTGCAACAACAATGAATTATTATCAGCTGTGTCAGGTCGTCGTCGAATCTCCGGAATGACTAATTTAATTTCTTTCTTTGTTATATGTTAAAAAAAAAACATTGACAAAATTTTACCCCCCCCCCCCCCCCAAAAAAAAATTATTTTCACAAACAAATCAAAAACATTTATATCTACACATTTGATTGACAATGGTTCATTTGGCCCCTCACAAAAGAAAAATATATTTATTTACAGTTCTTCAGCTACGGTCTGTTCGGGGGGTTTTTTCTTCTTATCTATGTAGTTTTTCTTTGAAAGTCTTCCATTAAGTGCTTGGCAGTTTCAGCCTCGTTTTCGTCTCGCCAGCTCTCGGGCGCTTCTTTCAGTTTCAATAATTTATGTGCGGTATTAATTCCTAGGATCAGCTGGTCCGTGTTCATACTGAATATTACTCTGACTATGAAGACCATGGTCGATATCTATTATAATTACTAGGGGTGAGAAAAACAGGGGTCTTCATGGTCGATATCTATTATAATTACTAGGGGTGAGAAAAACAGGGGTCTTCATGGTCGATATCTATTATAATTACTAGGAGTGAGAAAAACAGGGATCTTC
Organism: Sepiola atlantica; assembly: GCA_963556195.1. Classification (NCBI taxonomy): domain Eukaryota; kingdom Metazoa; phylum Mollusca; class Cephalopoda; order Sepiida; family Sepiolidae; genus Sepiola; species Sepiola atlantica. The sequence continues at coordinate 23,572,466 of OY744552.1, read as the reverse complement.
ATGGTCGATATCTATTATAATTACTAGGAGTGAGAAAAAACAGGGGTCTTCATGGTCGATATCTATTATAATTACTAGGGGTAAGAAAAACAGGGGTCTTCATGGTCGATATCTATTATAATTACTAGGAGTGAGAAAAACAGGGATCTTCATGGTCGATATCTATTATAATTACTAGGAGTAAGAAAAACAGGGGTCTTCATGGTCGATATCTATTATAATTACTAGGGGTGAGAAAAACAGGGGTCTTCATGGTCGATATCTATTATAATTACTAGGGGTGAGAAAAACAGGGGTCTTCATGGTCGATATCTATTATAATTACTAGGAGTAAGAAAAACAGGGGTCTTCATGGTCGATATCTATTATAATTACTAGGAGTGAGAAAAACAGGGATCTTCATGGTCGATATCTATTATAATTACTAGGAGTAAGAAAAACAGGGGTCTTCATGGTCGATATCTATTATAATTACTAGGAGTGAGAAAAACAGGGATCTTCATGGTCGATATCTATTATAATTACTAGGAGTGAGAAAAAACAGGGGTCTTCATGGTCGATATCTATTATAATTACTAGGAGTGAGAAAAACAGGGGTCTTCATTTATTTCCGGGTAATGCTAGGTTTTGCTGCTAATAATAGGTACATGATGTAGTAGGTTTATTGTCTAAATAAGTGTTCAAAATATAGTAAAGAACAAGTAGCTATTGCTACATAATGAAAACCGTTGTTTGAACGGAAATGTTTGAGTGACACCTAAGGGTCAGAGGTGACCTCAGAACGGAAGTTGATGAAACCATGTGACTTCCAGACGAAGATTTTCTATCATTTTTCTGGTGACACTTGAAGCATAGAAGACGTGTCCATGGCACCAGCCTCAATAGGGGGTGGGCGTGCACAATGTAGTTAGGTGTAGTGAAACGAACTATTCGTCTATCTATCTGTCTGCCTTTCTTTCTAACGCATGTACACAAGTACGCAAGTAACCCGTTCCTCTGATTTTTCTGTAACTGTTTTTCTCTTTTTAATAAACCTTTTTTTATGAATTAACATCGGCGTCCGAGTGAGTTGTCAGTAGACGAATAGAACTTGGGTTCCTGACGGGTGTAGAATGGTTTATACATGCTCGGTAAGAAAAATTGTAACACTATTAACAGGATTTGAACGTTCATCAACAAGACAGATGTGGCTGAATCAACTGAACTATGGGAGACCGTAAGTGATACAATGTTCAGATATGGCTTCAAGAACAAATAGGTTAGTTTTGCAGACATCTTATTTAGTATCTACTCTTTTGCCATAAAACAAGATGTTTATCATTCTTGACATGAGGAGTTTTTATAGCTGCCATAAAATTATGCAAGGATCATTTTACAATGAATAAACAGAATCCAGATGCTGAATGCCTTTGAGAATTCGGTTTGGGGCTGAATGTAGTGACCGCATCATCCATACGCGTATCGATAATCATGCTTATTAATGATTACCAGAAAGGTTGTATTTTTTATATTGTCCGCAACTATATTTGTATATTTTATGTTTGGGAATTTTTTAGATGAGGATTGATAATTTGTATTATTTGGATTATTCAGACTACTGTTCTCACCTTGAATATTATTCTCACAACCTTTCGGCCGCTGTAACCTCTGACCTTTTTCAGGTGTGTCTCGTCAAACTCGAGAATTTTTGTCAAACTCAGGAATTTGTACAGAATTTTGAATGAACCCTTTGTTTAATCCCCGGGCGTAGAAGCCTTACGTAATTCATAATTGTATTCTTAGTATCGCCCGTACTGAGGATTGAACCTTAAACCGCCAGAAGACTGTCACTTAGAACTGATTATTACTTAACACTTATATCCGTTGTGCTACGTTCTTGCAGACTTTTACCTGAGTTAAACAAAAGTTGTGCAAGTACAACATTAAACTGCCTTGGACACCTAAAGTGCTAGCTCCTATCCCACACACACACACCCACACACACCTATACCCACACACACACACACATATATATATATATATATATATATATATATATATATATATATATATATAAATCAATGTGAAAGGTATATATTTTAATATATCTTTTATTTGTTTTCTATATCTTGACGTGTAGAAATATCAATTGTCCCTTATGTATAAAAAAAAATTAACAGTTTTTCCTCGTCAGTGTAATATATAATTCTCATCGTGGGTTCACCTCATTCAGAACGCCGACGATTCCACTGGGCATAGAGATTTTTTTTTAATGTAAATAGTCAGTTCCTCTGGATGAAACCGCGGTACGTTTCTGAAATATGTAACATATAGTTTTCAAATAAATCATATTAGCTCTCACTCCTCTGTGATCGAGCACTTTATTGATTTATTTTCAATATAACCTGGCACACTATATATATATATAATGTTAGTAAAAAAAATATCGATCCTGAGTTATACAAGAGCTAATATTAATTAGTTTATTTAAATACTATACATTAATGCATAGTTTCATCCATCTGAGGTTATCCTAGAATTAGAGATGGGCGAAACCTGAGTATCTCGCTGTATATTATAGTTATCCACAAATACTTGTTTCATTGTCTCTATGACTCATAAGCATGGCTAGACATAGCGAGATTCAAAATCCAGACCACAGTAGTTTGTAGTTATACCGACTGACCTAACAAAACTGCTACTTAGAAGTTGGAGAAATTATATCGTATTTAAATTAAATTTAAATATTCATTTATTTACATTTGTTTACGATACTGATAGCCGAAAGTATTCAATTCTTTAACGAAAGATTATTGCTTAAAACCATTGTTGTCTCGACCAGAATGCTCCAACCATAGGGGAATATATATATATATATATATATATATATATATATATATATATATATATAGTAACACTTCTTTAATAGATGATAATCGATAAGTAGATAGATCTAGAATATTTAAAATATGAGACTAATTACTTTACTTTATATTAAAATTCTTAAATTACGAGAGAAAGATAAACAAAATAAAAATACGAAGATAAAACAAAGTAAATATTCAAATATAAAAAAAAAAAAAAAAAATTATATATATATATTATCAAAACTAACAGTTTATCGAACACCATACACCTAACCAACATTACACAAATATTTTAAACACCAAATCATATATTTAACATAATATTAAAATAAAACTTAATTTAATTTATATCCCCTGCGAAACTGCTCTATTTGCTGCGGTCTATATCTGGCAGCCATTTTGGTTTGTATTATTCTCTACAGAGTCGGAGAAGAAAAATATTCTTCTTCTGGTCTAATATTTTTGACAAAGGGATGTCTTTTCCCGAAATATCAAATAGTGATTTTTAATCACCCGGACATCACACGAACAGCTAAAACACTCTTGCTGTTATGTAAAAAAAAAAAAAGGAAAAATAAATAGTAAGTCTTATATCGTATTCGATTTATTGTTATTGTTCCTTTCCTTTCAACTTGCATCTTACCCGGAATTGCATTGCCCACAGCCTTTCAAAAACTTACTACTATATATATATATATATATATATATATATATATATATATTAAAGGATTATTGGGGGGGGGGGCATAATATGAAAACAACCTCACATTTGAAAATTCAAAATATTTCTGATTTGCATGAAATTTGATTCATAGACACCATTTTAAAAAAAGATTCTGTAAGCCTTAGCCCCAAATTTAAGATATTTTTCTAGAATCAAAATCATTTTATGGGCTTTGATCAAAATTGGAATAAGAATTCTAGACATAAGTCTTAGTAGAATATCTTCTTCAGACAGGTTTGTTATTTAGGGTGCTGCGAGTGTTGCAGAGGTGTGGGCAACACCAAGTAACGTCTCAGACCTACTGTTGCTAGTCTTTCTCTACTCTATCAATATTTCTTATGGTAAGTGCTCAACTATCTCTGGTGTCTCTCTTGTAAAACATGCACAGCACAAACTCATCTAGCTACAACCACTGTAAATAATTTTCATTTCTTCCTCTGTGTACCTGGAGCTAAACGGAACTTCCATGAGCAAGGTTTCTTTCAAAGAACTACCCGTCTGTAGAACAATACCATGTAGCTGCTTCCCAGCTGACTACAACATGGTCAATTCCAATGTTAACAAATTCTTCTTGAGCCGTCCTCTTAAGCAATCAAATTCTGCCCAATTTCAATCATCGTCTCCAATCTTCAAGGTATTTGTCTCACCACCCACCTGACAAACTCATTAACCCTTATCCTCGAGTGGCCATTGCGCCTTGACAAGCGGTGACTCATTAGCACAAAAAATGTGCTCCAATCTAAAAGGTTGATATCAATCAGGTTGCATGCAATCATATCGCTTCATATGCATTTTCAAGTCAGGTTTTCCTCGGCCTGCCATAGTCCCTACTATCCGGGTATATTCAGATGTGTTATAGAGGGCAGTAGACTTTGCCGTTACTGGCTCGCAAGCCTACCAACCACGACTAGGACGGCACTGCACAAATCTGCTGGGCACACTATGTGCTGACCTCAAGCAGGTGGGACTAGGACCACTACATACAGCGAAACAAGTTCATTGCCTACGACAACTTGCGCATGACAAGGCCAGATGACCTGGGACTAGCATGGAGGACTGATTGCAGCTATGGGATGTCATTTGACTACCGTAGCCGCAGAACACAGTTTTTAATAATAAATAGAGTTGATAGCAGATGTGGCATGCTGTACGTCACCGAACCACCTGCGTGGTTTTAGTCTTACGGAGACTGTTCAGTGAATTGATTTTATTATTAACTAAGTTCGCTACTTGAAATACCTGAAACATCAATTTAAAATCATAAACATTTTATTCATAATTTCGTTGTAAACACGAAATCCACACTCTCACAGGTGTGATGTTGCTAGTCTCAGTCTCTTCTATAAGTGCTCTTCAGAATTGTCTGATTTATTCCCTGCTTCCTTTGTCCCAGCTCGTTTGACTAGTTTGTCTAGTGATCTTCATCAATTCGCTGTTCAAATACCTCGTTATAATGCATCTTCCTATTCCAGTCGCTTCTTTCCAAGAACTGAAAGCTTGTGGAACTTTCTTCTTTCTGACTGTTTTCCTCCTACAAGACTAAGGCGAATAGGTATCTCCTGTCTTTGCATTAATCATCTTTCTTCTTTTTAGCTCCTTACATCAAGTGGCTTCATGCCTTGTCTGGAGCGACTTCCATCAAAAAAAAATCATTTATTCATATAGATAACTAAACAGTAATATGTGGATAATTTCGATACAAATTTATCTTTTAAATGTGACCATGAAGAAAGGAAAAGAAAGAAATCAATTTGCCTATTCACTGACAATTTAGAAATAGATCACAACTTGTTGAAAATCAAGTCGGTCCCTCTAAAGAAAGGGGCATTTTAAACAGAAATGCTAAATATTTGTCCAAGAAATAAAACAATATTGTGAAACAGAACTATTTGTCATTTCAAAATCAAAACAAGCATTGAATTAAAAAATAAAAACCAATCCATCTACTTCGCATAATGGTTAGTTAGCCAGGGTTTTTAACCCGCCTAATAAACCGGTATTGTCCGGGCCTTCGGGTCTGGATTTACGCCGGTCTATTGGGGGTTGTTGGTCCTGTGCAGTTGGGGAGGAGTAAGTTTATTGCTTACTGCCTGAGGCGCCCCTACCGGGGAATGCCGACGGGGCTGCCCAGGCAATTTTTAAACAATCAGAGTGCTCAAATTCTCGAGCGCTGGTTCTTTCCCACTTTCCCGACCTTGTGTCACATCTTACCTTGTGGGAGGAAGATAAATAGAGGTTAGAGTGTTGTCTAATGGAGCAGGAAACCCAGGTTCAATCTTCGGTCGAGTCATACCAAAAAATGGTACTTGATGCCCCCTTGCTAGACATTCAATATTATAAGGATCAAGGGTAAGTGGAGTTATCCTGGGAAAATAGTGGCGCCGTCCCCTACATCTCTGTGTAGTAACTAATGAAAAGGGGAGTCTTCGGGTCACTCTCGACTATGGTTGACCACTTTACTTTTTTTTAATAGTTAATTAACAAAATGTCTTTTTTTTCAAAACGAATATGCAAATTAGTTAACCTTGCGACTGATATCACATATACATAAGCAGTATATAAAAAGAGATGGTGCGTCTAGTGTGTAAAGTTGAATTAAGTTGAAATATAGCGTTTTGACTTTACCGTTGGTGCAAGAAATGGTCCAACTTTCACATTTATTTATTTATTCATTTATATATATATATATATATATATATATATATATATATATATATATTATTATTATTTCATGTATACACATAATATTATAAGGAGATATAATATATTATGTATAGATTTTCAATATATACTTCAAAAGTTCTCAATACATGAGTAGACCTAGATAGTAAGGTATGAAAATCAAAACAATCATTGAATTAAAAAACAATAACAATAGTTAATTAATAAAATGTCCTTTTTCAAAACTAATATGCAAATTAGTTAACCTTGCGACTGATATCACATATACATAAGCAGTATATAAAAAGATGATCGTGCGTCTGTTGTGTAAAGTTGAATTAACTTGAAATATAGCGTTTTGACTTTACCGTTAGTGCGAGAAATTGGAAATGAAACCAACTTTTGCATTTATTCATTTATTTTTTAATTTTAATTCACCAAAAACAAAACAAATTGCCACTGAGACGTAAGCGGCTACTGTGAATTCGGCGCCAGAATTATAGGGACATGCAAAGCGGGGAGTTGTGCAGCAAGATGTCTGTTCACATTACACTTAAATTTATGCATGTTGATGCAGTCGGGGAAACAGGGAGCAGCGAGAGAATTTCAAAGGCAAACAATTCGAAGAAAAAAGCTGATAGAGTAGAAAGCTTTCCGGTATCTGGGGATCTCTACAGTGAAGAGGTGAGATTTTGCTGGTTGTTGGGTTTGTCGGGGGTATTTGCGTTGAGGGTGCATAAATGCAGCAAGTTCGTCAGAGCACATTGCATTGAATTACTTGTAAAACAAGCCATGGGGAGACTAATATATATATATATATATATATATATATATATATGTATGTATGTATATATATATATATATATATATATATATATATATATATATATATATATATATAGCCTTTCTTTTCATTCGTTTTTCAATATTAATATCTAAGTGAAGGATCAAACTTTTCCACCTGATGAGATCTTAGTTTCTAATAACTAATGATCGATAACATCGACATGCCAGTGTAGCAGCTTTTTGTACATATTTGTAATAATAACTATAATTATATATACATATATGATGTATGTATATATATATATATATATATATATATATATATATATATAATAACTTATCTGTAATAATTATCCTTGAATGTGTATGTAAACTTATAAAAATTATAATTTTATAATCTTATTTCATTTCTTACATCGTAAAACCCTTTGAGATAAAAAAACAAAAAACAACCTCCTATCAGGCATGTTGAACTTCAATGTCATTTACGATAGTACACAAGAGTTTGTATATCTTTAACCAGTGGCAGATTGGCCCGGGGTGTCAGCTTGTCCGATGGCATACCCACCACCTCACCCCTATGTCAAATAAAATGCAATAAACAATCATTATCATCATCATCATCGTCATCGGTATAACGTCCGTTTTACATGCTGGTATACATTGGACGACCTTTAGAAATTGACTTCTGAACAAACCCATCTCTGTCTAGCTCTTATTTATCCCTCTTTCTCTTAAGTTTATTTTTTATCACTTCTTCCCATGTTTTCTCTTGCCCTTCCCCTGTGAATTGACCCTGTTACTTCAACTGTTCTACATCTACTAACCAAAGAACTCTCATCCATTCTTTCAATGTGACCATACCATCGAAGTCTCCTGTTCTGCAACACATCTCCCTATACTGTCCAGATTTAATCTTCCTCTGGGGTTTAAGACTCGCATTACACTTCCATCGTATCATTCTCATATAATTTCTCTCCATGCAACGCATGTCTTCAACCCTCACTTGTCAGGCTTCACTTCATTACATTATCATACTAGGTTGTTATTTTCCCACCATGCAGGTAGATTGTTCTTGTCTGTCAACCATGACCGGGTAGAAGGGCTAATCATTTTTTATATTACTAGTTAATATTAGCTTCTTGTTGGTATTATAGTACCTGGGTATTTCAATTTCCACCTTTACCAAGTATCTAGCGCTTTATAGCTAGTATGAAGAAAAATATTTGTGAAAATGTGGAAAGAAAATGCTACGTTGTATTTGCACAAGAGAGTAAGTAACTACGATGAATGCATTTACGTATTGTTTTTATTGCTCAAAAACGGTAGAAATTATGTTTTTAAGCGAAAATAATTCGCTCTGAACTAATGCAGGATACTTTTTATGTCTACGTTTTTGCGGATTATCAAAAAAGTCACTTAGTTTACAAAATATTCATGTAATTTTTTTTATGTTATCATCTCATTAATTTTCATTTTATTTATAAAACACGTATCCGGTAAAAAAAATAACTTTGGCATACGTGAGATTCGAACTCTGGTATTGACATTGTAAAAATCTACTGTCTTATGAAAAAAAAGATAACATCAATGTTTGGTGCATTTTAAGTCAGGAAGCCGGTATCTTCAGACAGCCTGATCTGGTAGCACCAGAGATTGATGTGGACCCAATATATTAAGTAAATATACTAAACTAGTGTACTAGTCAAAAATGACGGGAAAAAAATCATGCTTTACCAGTGTTTACACTAATATTTATTTAAAATCATAGAATTATTATCAGTAATTTAATTTTTCATATATAAATTATTATTATTATCATTATTATTATTATTATTATTATTATTATTATTATTATTATTATTATTTATGGAGGATTTATTTCCGAATTCATTTCAGACAGTAAAGTAAGTCTGACTTTCAGACGTTGGGGTAAGTCTGACTTGGTATATGTAAGTCTTTCTAAAGTTTGTTTTTTTAATTTTAATTTCAATAGGATAGGACTGAACTAACGCGAGTTGAAAAAACAAAAATCCTGATGACCTAAAGAAGAAAAATAAAAATTTATCTTTTGATTGTTGGTAGGTGGGCGGGGATAGACATAAAACAAATGACGTCAGATGACATCAAAGACGTTAGCGGAAGTTAAAAATAAAATTGAAAAAAGACAATCGTTGCTCACATAAAGAAATACGAACGAAGAAAGAAAACGCCACAAACAGGAAAACTTTTAAAAAACGAAAGAGAAAAAACGTATAAATTTGTATGAAAAGCAGAAAGTGATAAAAAAAAAAAGAAAAACCTCTGATTATGGAAATAGATTTGCATCCTCCCTTCCATTTTTCGTTGGGCAAACTTTTGTGTGATGGGACGGATATGTATTTACAAATAAATACACATTGTGCTTTATTATAGAGTGGAGGATGAATGGGATCCTTTAACCTTCAGAAGTCGGTAGTCAATTTCACCTCCAACAATAAGCAGCTCGTAGTAACCACAATGCTGTATGAAGTTGATCTTATTATGACATGATGAGAAAATTACTGGTGCCAATATTCATTTAATGTATTGTATTGACATCCGTCAGTCGCAACGACTATGGATCAGCGCCGTATTGAGATGTTGTTGTGTGCATCTTTTTGTGTGACTGTAGAGACCAATTCTTGATTTGCATAGTCTACTACAGCCTTAACATACGAAAGCTGTTGTGCAATGTGTCACCTCAGCTTGTTGGTCTGCCTGTAGACTCGCTCTTCTCCTAGCTCTCTTTGCAGCATTTTCATCGTGACAGGTCTTCTCACTGATGATCATTCCCTGGCGTATCTGTTTCCTCCAGGCAGGTCTGTCAGCTGCAGAGGCTTCCCATGTATTAATGTCAATTGAGCAAGCCTTCATATCTTGCTTGCAGACATCCTTGAAGCGGAGATGGGGACGACCCCTTTTTCTTGAGCCTAAGGCAAGCTCGCTGTAGAGAAGGTCTTTAGGGATTCACCCATCATCCATCCTGCACACATGGCCCAGTCAGCGAAGACGTCGCTCACGCAGTAGGAAACAGATGGATGGAATGCCTGCTCTTTGCAGAATATCATTGTTGCCCACTCTGTCCTGCCATGTGATAGCAATTATCCTACGTAGGCATTCATTTAATAATTATTAAGTAAATATACGAAACAACTGGAATCGTTTAACCTTCAGAAGCTGTTAGCCACTTCCGCCCCAAACAATAAACAGTTTGCACAATTCTATATGAAGTTGATCTTATTACTCGTGGAACCTCAAATAGCGTTTGTAAAACTCACAATGAAGAAGTCAAAGTCACAAACACAAAGCACTAAACATCTTGTATGCTGCATGAAGTTTGAATTCTCTTAAATTAGTTACAGTGACTTGGACAAACTAGTCTGAGTACATTGCATGCTCTTCTCGGATGTTGCTACTTAAGACCAATATGGCCTCAACATATTAAATAAATATACTAAATGAATAAAAGTCGGTAGTCATTTCAACCATCAACAATAATCAGCTTGCATCTGACCGCAATGTGTGCGAATAATTCACTGTGGAGATCCCCAGATGCCAGAAGTCTTTCTACTTTAATAACTTTTTTCCTTAAATTGCTAGCCTTTGGAATTCTCTCCCTGCTCCTTGTTTTCTTGAGTGTACCAAGATGCAGAACTTTAAATGCAATGTGAACAAACATTATGCTGCTCAACTCCCTACTTAGGATGTCCCTATGGATATGGCCCCCGATTCCTCTTACGTCTCAGTGGCGATGTGCCTTGTTTGGGGGGAATAAAAGTAAAAATAAAAACGCCTTAGAGCATGAAATTTCCTTTTTTGCATCAGAACGCTTTGTTTTGCATCAGCAAATACGTTCAAGAAATTCCGCTGTTATTTTAACCAAATTAATAGAAAGCCACAATTGTTGTGTCTGTTAACCCAGTCGCAGCTACTACTACTGCTGCTGGTTAGGCTGCAATGCTGCTTCAATGCCGCTGCAGTGTCTGGATCAGAGAGCAGCCTGGTCCCAAAAATCAATAATCCGCATACCCTGTCACCCCCACCCCCTAATTCAAAAGAAGCTGTCTGTCCCCACTCCTACTCCTGTCCCTACTCCTACCACATTCTGCTCTTTTTTAATACAGCTAAGCAATCACTTCGCCCGACAATACGTTGCTCCCTATTGGAAAGATTCCTTTATTCTTGTCTCAATTGATTTTCCATATTAATCTATAGATCTATCTAAGAATGAGTAAATATGAAATAAAATTTCACACAAAATGGGAAATTAGTTGATGGAAATTTAGATAAGCAAGTAAACATGCTAGTAGAAATAAGGACACAAACACATCATTAAAGCTGGACGAAGATATTTCGATCGATGGATTCGACCATATTCGTTTCATAAAATTTTACCAAACGAATATGGTCAAACCCATCGACCGAAATATATTGGTCCAGCTTTAATGCTGTGTTTGTGTCCTTATTTTTACTAGAATGTTAAC
>OY744552.1:23540944-23555944 GCA_963556195.1 Sepiola atlantica | reverse complement strand
ATATATATACATATATATATATATATATATATATATATACATATATATATACATATATACATATATATATATATATACATATATACATATATATATATACATATATATATATATATATATATATATATATATATATATATATATATATATATATATAGCTTTTCTAAGCATCTGTAATTCGATGAAATGACACTCGTCTTCACTTTTGACAGGTCAACTACATGAGTGTCCGACAACTATCATATATCATGTCAATCATCTTAATGCTCTTCTTTAACCACTCAAATAAAGTTGTAAAACCATAAATAAAAGCAAGGGTGGTTGTGGGTATGGGTGGGGAAGATTATACCACCTTCCCCTGCCATCACTTATTTTTTGGGTCAAATTAGTAAACACTGTAATTTACTTGATGATAATGGAGACGAAAACATTCCCTTCATTAACCCCAACACTAATCTTAGGTTCGAGGGAAAGTAATATCAAAAACGAATTACAAATTCGATCCATACAAAAATAATGTTTCATAATACTAGTTAAGACAACGAAAAGTAAAGAAAAAAGCGTGTTGTACTTCGCTTGAAGCATTGTGTGTAGTGTGTAAGAAGCTTGATATTTAAAAGAAGTGACAATACGATATTCGCTTGAACACCCTGTTTGATAGAAACTCATACGAGTCAAAGGTAGATAAAACGAAAAAAATTCAGTAATTATCAATTAAATAATTACCAACATCAATATCGAATCAAAAATGGTAAGATGTCATATTTTATTTTTATTTTTATATTTCAAGGTATCACCTCCTTTTCAAAAACGAAATTTCCATTCAATTCAGAGAGCATTTTTCACCTATAAGCTGAAAGCGAAAGTGGAAATGTTGCAGGTTATGCTTAGAGCAGTTCTACAGAAAATTATTATATTCATTATTTATTGAATTCACTTTTTTATATGTCAAGTAATTTTATAATATTGTTCTATATAAGAGCTTATAAATAAAGAGTTTGTAATGAGTGAGAGTTTAGAGTGTCGAAGAGATGAAAAACGAATTGTTTTGTCTGTAAGGAGAATTTGAGTAGATATGTTCATTTCGGCTGGTGCCATGTGAGTTTGCTTGTGACGATATGTATAAATGGGGTATGCATTGTAAATGTATGTTAGCTTGCTTCTGTTTTGTCAGTGAGAGAGTGTGTGTATGAACTTGTGTGTGAGAGTAGTATGTGCGAACTTGTGTGTATATGCTGTCGGTGTGTTTAGTAGTATGTGAATGTCTTGATGCATCTGATAGGGGCTCTGTAACATATGTACGTGAGTCAGTTCTGAAATAAAAACAAGAAAGAGAAAAGAAGAATTCAGTGTTTGGGTTTTTATACTATGTGCAAAATATCGGCACTGAATAATCTTGCAGCTGTGATTTGTTAAATAAAGAGTCGATACTTAAAAACAACATTTGCTGCTGCTGCTGTTTCCTATAATCCTAAGCTTAGGATGGTCATCGATAAATCCAAGATCAGGGTCAAAACCGTAAATTCGGCTTCACCTCATAATTCAGGCTTCGGCTTTATTGTATAGAGGTGGCCGTCGAGACCCTAAATATGTCCAATTGCCATGAAATAAATGTTATTAAAAAGTAAATTCTTGAGAATTGTGTTAAAATTTGCAGCATTATCTCCCTTTTTGGGGTCAGCTAAACTGAAGAAAAATAAAAACACTAATCCTTAAAAAAAAATATCCAAACAAATAAGAATTAAAAACTAATTTGGTATAATGGACCGGCAGTTCAGGGTTCAATCTTAGCATCGGTTGAGTCATATAAAAGACTAAAAAAATGGTATTTGATGCCCCCTTGCTAAACACTCAACATTATAAGATGAGGATCAAGTGTAAGTGGAGTAATCCTGGAAAAAGAGGGGCGCCCTCCCCTACATCTCGATGTAGTAGCTAATGAAAAGGGAGCCTTCGGGTCGCCCTCGACTATGGTCGACCACTTTACTTTTTCCTTTTTTTTTTTAAATGACTTCACTGCATCCCGGGCAGCGCCGGGTAGGAACAGCTAGTTATTTATAGATTGCAGAACCTTGAGATGGAATGAAGAACGAACAGTGCTAATAATTTGGCCAGGAACAAAGTGTAGTATCTGTTCCGATGGATACTGCACCCTATAGACCGGTATTGTGTTGGCCTTCGGGGCTTGATTCATGTCGGTCTGTGGGTTTGTCCTGTGCAGTTCTAGGAGGTCTACCCTCCCAGGCTTTGCCTTCTCACCCTTTGAGAAGGGGTTAGTTTATTGCTAATCGCCTGAGGCACCCCTACCGGGGAATGCCGACGGGGGTTCCACAGCATTTTTTGTAGGCCAGAGTGCTCAAATTCTCGGACGCTGGCTTTTCAAATCCCACTTTCCCGACCTTGTGTCACATCTTACCACTGTGGGAGGTAGATAAATAATGTGCTAATAATGTTTTAAGCTATCGGCAGTGTAGGCAGATGACCAATTAGGATGATGCAGTAAATGTTGACGAGTGTTTTATTCATTAGAGCAATTTCTTCGGCAACAAAAGGAATGAAAGAAGAAAGAAATAAAAGAATACGACCGAATGACGAAGAGGGGGGGGGGGGTAAGTTAATAAAGAAAGTAGAGAATAACCAGACGACATACGACCCACGTTAGGGTCACATTCTAATTAATTCGTTTAATTGGTTGCTATTTATATCATAATTATTCGTAATTATTCCTAGACTTTCATGGAGTGCAGACTTGGCTGAATGGATACCGTTGCAGACTATGGAATTGGTTATGTCGATTTGAAATTCTATCAGATCTATTTCAGTTGCTACCTCACCTCCTCTCTATTCCAGTCTATAACTCTCTCTCTCACTCTCTCTCTCTCTCTCTCTCTCACGCTCTCTCTCTCTATCCTAATCTTTAACTCACACATACACTTTCACTCTCTCTTCCCTAGTCTTTAACTAACCCTCTCTCTCCATCCCAGTCTCTAACTCATCCTCTCTCCCCCCCCCCCTCTCTCTCTCTCTCTCTCTCTCTATCCCAACCTCTCTATCCCAATCTTTAACTCACACACACACTCTCTCTCTATCCTAGTCTCTCTCTCTCACTCTCTCTCTCTCTCTCTTTCTCTCTCTCTCTCTATCCCAATCTTTAACTCACACACACACTCTCTCTCTATCCTAGTCTCTCTCTCTCTCACTCTCTTTCTCTCTCTCTCTCTATCCCAATCTTTAACTCACACACACACTCTCTCTCTATCCTAGTCTCTCTCTCTCACTCTCTCTCTCTCACTCTCTTTCTCTCTCTCTCTATCCCAATCTTTAACTCACACACACACTCTCTCTCTATCCTAGTCTCTCTCTTTCACTCTCTCTCTCTCACTCTCTTTCTCTCTCTCTCTCTCTATCCCAATCTTTAACTCACACACGCACACTTTCACTCTCTCTTCCGTACTCTCTAACTAACCCTCTCTCTTCATCCCAGTCTCGATCCCAGTCTCTAACTCATCCTCTCTCTCTCTCTCTCTCTCTCTCTCTCTCTCTCTCAATCTTTGACTCACGTTCCCTCTCCTTTCGCATCCACTAGAAATGATGATGTTGAGTTCAAATTCTATCGGATCTATTTCTGGTTGTTTACACACTAACAACAGAAATGCCAAAAATTGTTACATAACGTTGACCATGTTTGAATGGAAAGGTTTGAGTGACACCTTGAAGGTCCAAATGTTGCATTACCTCCCCTCAAAGGGGAGGTCTAATGTTTCGTATTTCACGATCAAATAAAATATACGCTTGCTATCGAATGGAAATCAACAAATCATAAACAATACAATTAAATCATACCTTGTCCAGCAGTCCCCCCCCACCACCACCACTGAGGCACCTCATCCACGATCGTCTCCATGGGCAGGCATCTTCGCTATGGAATTAAAGTTGGCACAACAACACAAAGAAAAGATGAATATCCTAAATTTAAAGAAGAATCATTCATTAGGCTGTTCACGTTGTCTTTTTCTCTGCTACGACGGGGAGGGGGAAAGCATATCGGGGCACCGATTTCTGGGGACTGGGCATCCTCATTTATTAATCGATTCTTAAGTCATTTCTTTTCACGCCCTGTCCCTTTCAAGCTTCCAACCGAACTAGCTGCTTCTATCACTCATTCTCTCTCTCTCTCTTTAAGTCATGTGATGTCACATCCGTTTTTAAGCCTACAGTAAGTCGAGCTGACCTCTGAGTGCATAAGCTGACCCCGACTGAATCTAATTTCTGTGTATGTGCAAACGTTCCCCTGTGACCCTAAATCATCTTGTATGTACCAGCGAGCATACCCCTACAAAAGGTGATCCAAAGGCGGAAGTCAACAAGACCTTGTGACTTCCAGATGGAGATTTTCGATCTATTTGGCTTGCCAGACTTCAAGCAGAAAAGACGTGTCTGGGTGCTGTCCCCAAATGGGGGCGGGGATGTACAGTGTGGCTGGGTGTAGCAATACAAGCTATCAGTCTCTCTCTCCCTCTCTCTCTCTGCTTCTCTCTCTCTCTCTCTCTCTCTCTCTCTCTCACGCATGCACAAATGGCCTATCGCTCTGATATTTTATACAACTGTCTCTCTTTTTAAATAAACCTTTTTTATAAACATCGGCGTCCGAGTGGGTTTATCAGTAGAGAAAAACAACCTGGGTTCAGAACGACGATGCGGGTGTATAACGGTTTATCGGTAAGTGGAAATGTAACAAAATGACAGAAAAAATTATGCTTCTCCAGTGTTCGCACTAATATTCATATAAAATAATAGAATTCCGTCAGTGATTTAATTTTTCATAAATTATTATTATTACCATAACTTATGATGACCTAAAGAGAAAAAAAAACACCCATCGTTGACTTTTTATTTAGAGTGGAGGATTTATTTCCAGATTAATTTCAAACGGCAGGGGTTGACATGCCATTTGCTTTCTAATATCATTCTTTCTATAATGCTTTTTTATTTCATGAGTTAAAAAAAAGCGAGTCATTTCTGATGACTTAAAGAAAAAAACACCAGCCTTGACTTTGTTTTTTTTTTTAATTTTCTTCCTTTAATTATTGGAAGGTAGCAGAGGAGGGGGGGGGGGGCTAGACATTAAAAAAATGACGACGAATGTTAAAAAAAATCAAATATGTTAGCAGTTAAAACGTCTGATTATAGAAATAGAATTGAGTTCTCCCTTTGCGTGACGGGACGGATATATATTTACAAATAAATACACATTTCTCTGTATTATAGAGTGGAGGATAATTTTGGGAAAGGTATGAACCAACTCTCTCCCCAGCTATGGTTAAAATTGCAACTTGTGTTCAATGAATCGTATACAGTAGGTATTGTGTGCTTTGGCATTAAATAACCCAAAAAGGGTTGGTATGCCGTAAATAGACAAACCAAACCCAACCATCCTTGACCATATTCTTCATCTCTTTTTCCGTCTCCTCTTCTTTTTTTAGAGGTATCGAGGAAGAATCAGTCAATCAGTCAATCAGTCAATCAGTCTGTCACGGTACAATTTGAAATAACATTTTGGTCTTCTTTTTTCTCTCTCTAAATGGTTCACCACTTAGCAAGGCCAAAAGCCACTCGAAGATAAGGGTTAATGAGATTTACAATTAGATGATAGAACAATACTATGAAAGGATTGAGAACTATGATTAAGTTACAGGACGACTCAACAGATATTTGTTGACATTAGACTTGAAAATGACCATGTTGTAGTGTGTAGGGAAACATTCCCACGGTAACGTGTTCCACAGATGGGAAGTTCTTTGAAAGAAATTCTGTTCATTGAAGTTCCATTTGATTTTATGCACACCGCCCAAAGAAAGGAGAGTTTTTGAAGTGTTGGAAGCAAGATGTGTTTTTGCTGAGAAAGTTTTTAGAACCAGCAGAGCTTGAAGCTACGTCGAGCACCTACCATGGGAATACCGATAGAGTAGAGAGAGACTAGCAACGTCTTTTCTATGATAAAAGGGCTGCAGGGAAGAAAAGAGATCATCTCCCACTATATTGCACAGTCGATTTAGCACTCTGTCGATGCAAGAAAGGGGGCTCTGGGCGGCACCTCCCCACCAGTACTCCATCTTGGGCCGAATCTGACTCTTATACAGGTAGAGGATTGCACCAGGAGTCAGATACTTTCTGGAGTAGTAGAATAATCGAACCATTTCTTAAGTGTTTATCTATATATATATATATATATATATATATAATCTTCTGTCATACTTAGTTTTAAACGTGCAGATTGAATGGACGCATCTTAAAAATAGATCTGTTCTTTTCTTTTTCTTCCTCTCTTTCTCCTCCCCCATTCTTTCTTTCTTTCTTTCCTTCTTTCTTTCTTTCCTTCTTTCTTTCTAATTAATTAATAATCTAATTCTAAAAACAATTACCCGTTTCTTGTTAATCACAATTCCTAATCACTTACTCTCGATCGCAGCGAAAGCAAGATAAATAACAATAAATCAGGTAGTTTTGTTTTTGTTTTTTTCATTAAATGCTGATCAGTGGTAGTGTTGGAAAGTTCCCCAAAACAGGGAAGCTCCTGCTCAGTTTGTGGAAAGGGAGTCGGGTCCAGTGTGATTATTTATGGAAGTAAAACCTCGCCAGTGAGAGTTGAGGACATTTTTATTTTAATGGAAATCGATCCAGACAAATCGTGAAGCCACTTGATGTAAGGAGCTAGAAAAAAATACTACTTCCAGGTCAAAAGCTAGCCAACGATAGATATATTCTGAGCCAGAAAACAGCAATTATTCCCCCTTTGTCAGAAACATCGCTCATGAAATGTGAGGACCTTGCATAGAGAGAAATGATATGTGAATGATACGATGGATGCGTAACGCAAGTCTTAAAGACAGGCTTAGTTCTGATGACCTCAGAGGAAGATTAAATCTGGACAGTATAGGAAGATGTGTGCATAACAGGAGACTTCAATGCTATGGATATGTTGAAAGAACAGATGAGAGTTCTTGGGTTAGTAGATGTAGAACAGTTGAGGTAGCAGGGTCAGTTCACAGGGGAAGGCTAAGGAAAACATGGAAGAAAGTGATAAAAATGGACGTGAGAGAAAGAAGGATAAATAAAGACCGAACCAGAGATAGGTTTGTTTGGAAGTCAATTTCTTAAAGCTGTCCAATGCATGCTAGCATGTAAAATGGACATTAAACCGATTATTATTATTATTATTATTATTATTGTGATGATGATGATGATGATGATGATGATGATGATGATGATGATGATGATGATGATGATGATGTCCACATCTTGGACACTAAAGCCAGAACATTTCTTTTTTCTATCAAATCTTTTGTACCTAACTGATTTTAAAAGTTTTGGGGAGGGCGGGCAGGCGGGTGCGAGTTTTGGTGGCCACATACTCTAAATGTTAAATTTTACAAAAAAAAATAATGTGCCCATCTTGCTCATCGGGTTGCCGAGAATATAGATTCCAAAATACATAATGATCGGTTTCTTAATTTAAGAGTTTATCTTGTACAACGAAATATATATATATATATACATATATATATATATATATATATATATATAATAATAATCCAGGTAAAACATCCACAGGGTAGTAATCCAAAGAATTTCAACCGGGTTTATAAAAAGTGCTCAATATCAAATAGAGCTTTTATATATGATTATTTTTATTTACACAGACATGTACAAAATCTGCGACATTGGCATGTCGATGTTATCGATCAACAGTTATTATAAACCCTTTCCAAATATGATCTAAGGTTAAGATCGGATTCTAACTCTGCCTGATGAGATCTCAGTTTATAATAACTGATGATCGATAAAATCAGTGTCGCAGATTTTGTACATGTCTGTGTAAATAAAAATAATCATATATATATATATATATATATATATATATATATATATATATATAAACATATACACATAATCACTGCATAATCACATGGATACACTGAAGTTAAGGGGCATTGAGCTTGGTCAGTGCTAAATTGGTGATCATTTGGTAATACCAGGCGCTGTATGTGGACACCTAGGTATGAGCAAATAAGGTCGCCAACCCACAGTGCCTAGCGTGGTGACTATGGCAAAAACACCTGAATTACAGTCACCAATATGGTGTCAGAAACCAGGGAGAGGTTCACTCTCCAGGAGTAATCAAAAACCTTGATGGTGATGCTAAACGTACCTAACTTTATATACATGCATCTTCTAAATGTTAACATTTACAAAAAAGATAATCCCCCATGTTACTCACCGTGTTGCCTAGAATACATATTCCGAAATTCATAATTATTTGTTCATTAGTTTAGAGGATTATTCTGTACACATAGCTAACTTTATATATAGAGAGAGTAATCGATTATTTATTGAAATAAAAAATGCAATACCTTAAAGTACTAAAACGAACTTTTAAAAAAGAAAATACAAAATCAAATCCACCAGAATGCATTTCCGTTTCTTCGTAAATAAGTCAACCATTTTAATCTTTGTTAATAGCTGAAATAAAAGTCTCTTGTTCTGCATACATCTCCCTGTCCTGTCCAGATTTAATCTTTTCGATGTCGCTTAAGTATATACGGGGGGGGGGGGATGTTCTAAAAAAAAACTCAACCTGCAAACTTTCTTTTTTTTAAGTATTAAAAAAATCTCCTAAAAAGTTTAAAATGTGCAGTGGACACTAGCTTAATAATAAAACATTTCCGGAGGTCAAACTATGATAGACATTTAGTATGTTGTTAAACACCTTTGATACTACTAATTACTATTCTTAACTTTTTTATGGGGATTAATTAACAAATTACGAGCATTTTAAGGATTTTACAGGCGTCCATCTTGGAAGCCATTTTGAAAATACTAAATTCTCAGCTGTCAGATTTTGATCACGTGTCTTTGCTGAATTCACTGGATTCTTTACAGCTGCATTTGCTGAATTCACTGGATTCTTTACAGCTGCATTTGATAAAATGTTTTATTTTAATAAAATTGTTGATAAAATGCTTTATTTATTTTTATAAAATGCTTTTTTTTATTTACTCCTTGATGAAGGCTAGACACAAGGTCAGGTGTTAAGTTGAAAAACAGTGCACTAGCATTAGCGCACTATGACCGTAAAAAATGCCTGAGCAACCCCGTCGGCATCCCCTGATAATGGGGCACCTCAGGTGAATAGCGATAAACTCCTTCACAAAGAGAAGGTAAAGCCTGTGAGGGTGAACCTCTTGGAACTGAACGGAACCACACCACAGCCTTACAGCAACAAAGTCACTGTGAACTGATTGTCGAGCACGTATCCGTGACATATCTGAAATAAGTTTAGGCAATGATTTTCAAGTTTTAGTATATTCAAATATTAATTCTTCCGCTCCAGAAAGTATCTCACTCCTGACACAATCCTCTACCTGTATAAGAGCCAGATCCATCCTAAGATGGAGTGCATACAGGGTCGATTTGCCCAAAATGGTACCGCCTGATCCTTGTGACTCCTTGTCTAACACACATCCTGTTTACGGCTCATGGTTGCATAATATATTCTTAACTAATATATCTATTACAGCATAAACAGTTGACACTTCATTCAAAACAGACCTTGTTCTTCTTCGGCTGGCTTCTCGGTGTCCACACTTCGGTTGTTATGCCCTTCCAGACCGAGGATAATTTGCCAGCTAAGGTCACTAGAAAAACCGAGGGGTAAATAATTGTTGAATCTCGTGTGTCTTTGCATGGAATCTTCTGGAATTTTTGGAATCTTTTGTCAAGTAGTTCATTCATAAAGAAATCATTCAAGAACTCAGGTACACGATTTAGGAGGGCAAAAACATTAATTGTATCATTAGGGTTAGGGTTAGGGTTTAGTATCGATATTACTAATTTTTTTATTGCCCCCTCCCTCCCTCGATTTTCGGAAAGGGTCTGAGATAAAACTTACATTTGCCTTTTCTGATGTTATCCTGCTTGTTACATATTCAAAATATTTTAATATACTTCTAAAATCGCTAAAGATATGTTTAACCCAAATTTTTTAGAATCTTTTGATAATTGTTAGAATCTGCCAGAATCTTCCGGAATCTTCTGGAATATTTTGGAATCCCGTGTAAATCTATTTATTTACCCCTCAATGGTTGGCTCCTTCTACCATTCTAGAAAGTACCTCACTCCTATGCAATCCTCTACCTGCATAAGAGTCAAATACATCCTAAGATGGGGGAGGTGCCGCTCAGAGCACTCTTTTCTGCTTCAGTTTTCTGGTCCTTCCAGACTAAGGATAATTTGCCAGCTACAATCATCAAAATGTCTGTTGCCTTCTTCTTACACTAATTATAATCTGATCGTACATAACCGGAGTGTATGCATTATCACACCACTAAAGTAGAAGTGGTTTACTCGCTTCTGTCCCGGTTGTGTATTTACTTCCTCTCCTCAGATTCAAAATGGCTGGACGCGGATTATTGACCTCAACACTATTCACAGTGCAGTAAATATGCTTAAAACTTCTTTTAAATATTTTTTTGTTAACTCAAATAGGTTACAAATGAGTAGGTAAAGCAAAATAAATAGTTTTTGACTAATTTCCTTTTAAAATAATAAGATCAAAGTGTAGTATCTGTTCCGATGGATACTGCACCCCATAGACTGGTATTGTCTTGGCCTTCGGGGCTTGATTCCGCCGGTCTATGAGTCTGTCCTGTGCAGTTCTAGTAGGTCCACCCTCCCAGGCTTTACCTCCCCTCTTTGGGGAGGAGTAAGTTTATTGCTTACTGCCTGAAGCGCCCCTACCGGGGAATGCCGACGGGGCTGCACAGGCAATTTTTAAATGGCCAGAGTGCTCACCTCTTGAGCACTGGCTTATCTAATCCCACTTTACCGACCTTGTGTCACATCTTACCTTGTGGGAGGTAGATAAATTTTAAAATAATTTATGTTGTGTAAGTAATTATAACCTGCTGTTAAAAGAAATAAAAAAGAAAAAATATTTTTTAAAAAAATGAATACACATTATGTATCAAGGATTTTTATTACATGAACTCTCCAAATAAAATGTCGGCCGGTAAGAGTTACCGACGTGTTTTTTGATTTATGAGCGAGGTAATTAATGTTCACTTTATTGCTACCGTCTTTTGATAGTTTTGAGATTCAATTGTCTTCTTCAATCAGGTTTTCGTAGTAGTTCGACACCCTCCAAATAAGACGCCATGGAATCACAGTCTCCCAGAATTGTAACTTCTTTATTGATGGTACGTCTCAATTTTAAGATTTATTGGCGATTGTTTGAAATTTTCAACAGAAAAACAGTGGTGAAAAAAAAACAATATAGTCAACAAATAACTGTTACCAAACGAAAGAAAATTTGGTCAATTTGACATTTTCCTGCTTAAAATGGCGGACAACTCTGACATCAATGAATCGTCTACTATTTTCCGATCTCACAAATGAGTAAGTAAACCCAAATAAATTGTTTTGGGCTTATTTCAATTTACCATAAATTATTTTAAAAGAAATACAGTTGGGAAATTAGTCCCAACCAATTTATTTGAGTTTACTTACCTATTTGTGAGGAGGAAAATGGCAGACGATTCATTGACGTCAGAGCTGTCCGCCATTTTGAGCAAGAAACGACAAATTTACCGAAAATTTAATCTTCTATCGATCCGTGTAGCTTTTAAGCTTTGTAACTGTTTTTAAGTGTTTGCTTTTTATTCTGATTTTCTATCGCTATTTACAAGGCCTTGAAAAATGATAATCAAAATGACTGACATTCTTTACTTGAAGTGAAGATTCAATGTCGTATGCTTTTTTTTTACACAAATTTATCATATTTTTAACAAGTGAAAAATCGAAAATTAAACAAACATACAACTAATAACTGTCATCAATCGGTCAAATATGTAATTTTCGACAGATCTGTATATGTTTAACTTACTGAAACTAACTTTTTCTTTATTTCCAAATACTTTGCACTATACCGAACAATCCGATCTCATGTGGTCGACACGTAGCTGGCATGTTATTTTTCACAACCTTGTCGATACCGATAAAATAAGAAAAATCATACACTTAAAAATATTTCAAAACTTAAAAGCTACACAGATCGATAGAAGATTAAATTTTCTTGCCTTTGGTAACATTTATTTGTTGACGATTTGTTTTTTCACCTCTTTTTTTTCTGTTGGAAATTCTTGACAATCGCCGATTTTTTAAGTGCTAAATCTAATTGTCACATTATTTGATATATTATTTCATTTTTATTCATTATTTTATTTAACTAATCATTCCTATCACTGACATAAATTATTTTAAAGGAACTACCGTCGGGAAATTAGTCCCAAACAATTTTTTTGCTTTACCTACTAATTTGTGACCTATTTGACTAATAAATATTTAATATTTAAAATAAGTTTGAATCAATCTTTAAATTATTTTAAAGGAAATATCGTTGGGAAATTAGTCAAAAACAATTTATATTTCTCTACCTACTCATACTCAAGTCTTGGCCTTTTGGCTAAGATCAAAGTGTAGTATCTGTTCCGACGGATACTGCACCCCATAGACTGGTATTGTCTTGGCCTTCGGGGCTTGATTTACGCCGGTCTATGGGTCTGTCCTGTGCAGTTCTAGGAGGTCCACCCTCCCAGGCTTTGCCTCCTCTCTTTGGGAGGAGTAAGTTTATTGCTTACTGCCTGAGGTGCCCCTACCGGGGAATGCCGACGGGGCTGCCCAGGCAATTTTTAAACCCCACTTTCCCGACCCGACCTTGGGTCACATCTTACTTGTGGGAGTAAGATAAAAACTGGCCTTGTGCCTAACTCCTGGGGAGGAGTAAATCAATACTCATTTGTGACCAATTTGTATTATAAAATAATATTTATTATTTAATATGAGATATAAGCATTTTTAGCTGTCGTACATATGCGTACTGACCAAAGTAGACATTTTTTTAGGCACAGGGAGGTATATAACATAAACAAGTGGCTACAGAAAAAGGCTACTTTGCTCAGAACCGATATTTACGACAGCTTAAAATGCTTATATCCCATATTAAATATTAATTTTTTAACGCAAATAGGTCACAAATATATAGATAAAGAAAAATAAATTGTTTTAGACTAATTTCCCAACAGTATTTGCTTTAAAACAATTTATGTCGGTAATAGTAATGATTGTTTTTATTTATCTATGAGCAAACGGGTTCTCAAACAGGGGTGGAAGACCTTCATGAAAATTCAGAAATCTCCAATTTTTGTGAAATTTTAACTATTGTTAACGTCCATCAATTTAGAAATATTCCCCGAATTTTATTTTTGTTTTTAGCATTTTAAAGGGTTTTTAGGTGGCACAATCACTCATTTGAAATTAAAATATTTCAGATTTGCATTTAAAGGGTTTTTAGGTGGCACAATCACTCATTTGAAATTAAAATATTTCAGATTTGCATTAAGTTTGATCCATCGTCATTGGACACCAATTAAACCAGATTCACTGAATTTCAATTTCTTAAGACCTCTTAATCTTAAGTCTTAAATGTTGGCCATTTTCTCGAATAAAACTCATGTAATGGATTTTGATCAACATTGGAATAAGGATTGTAGACATAAGTTTTAGCATCATTATATCTTGATTATAATATTTGTAAGGGGACATAAAAGTGGTGCAAATCCGTTCATTTCAGAAATTAATATTACCCGTCCTGGGACGAGTCTTCTAGTTTGTTATAAAATATAGTCATGACGATCATCATCAGCATCAGTGTTTGTTTTCCTAAGTAAGTTTTCACATATACTTTAATCACACAAAATACATGCTAAAATAAACCTTAGTTTTGGGATTGAGTTATGTTTTAAAAAAATTGTATTTTAATTGTTCTAATTAGTCTTAATTTATAATTAACAAGTTATCATCTCTTTTAGATATCTATTTTAGATTCAACTACTGGCTAATATTCTTAATGTCTCCATGAGCATTTAGAGAAAGAGTGACTCTCTTTTTTCAGCGTGGTCATCTAATTCACATACGTATGTCTGTACACAGCACAAACACATATGTAAATTAGATGGCAAAATAGTTAGTCTCTTTACTGCAATATAAGATTATATAGAATATATATATATATATATATATATATATATATATAGAATATATATATATATATATATATATATTATTCAAATTCACACTAAAATGCAGTTAATAGCTCAATAGTGTTTATATGACTAGAGCTTAAAATATAATAATTCAATAAATGCTCCTATTTTACTTTTTTAAAAACATCTTTATTCATACAATTGTTTCTACCCATTTAAAAACACACATTTTTTATTGATAAATAACAAATTCAAGATATGTTTTTAGAAGTGAATTTTTATCTCCCATCAAATTAAACGGTTCTGTTTTTTTTTGTTTTTCTGGGTTTAATTTTATGAGAGATAAACATTCACTGAGGATGCCTTTTGAAAACATATCTTGAACTTGTTATTTTATCAAGAAAAATGTGTGTTTATATATATATATATATATATATATATATATATAAATGATAATTTATTTCCTTTCGACTACAAAATTGATTTTGTTTCACGAGAGCAGTTTGAGGGGCTCACGATCCTCAGGTCTTGAAATAACATTACCTAAGATATAAGATAATGTTATTTCAAGACCTGAGGATCGTGAGCCCCTCAAACTGCTCTCGTGAAACAAAATTAATTTTGTAGTCGAAATGAAATAAATTATCATTTATATTTATATTTCTGCTCTATACTTTTATTGAGCACTTTCATAAACCCGGTTCAACTCCCCTGAATTTATACCCTGTGGATCTATACCATACTCGGATTATATATATATATATATATATATATATATATATATATATATATATATATATATATATATATATGTCTGTTTGTATTGTTGGCATCCGTCTGCCTCAGGAGAGAATGGAGTTCTGCACCTCAGATTTGTCCGTTGTTGAATTGCAGTGTCTGC
>OY744552.1:23483444-23535944 GCA_963556195.1 Sepiola atlantica | reverse complement strand
TAATTTATAATGATAATTTTAGTGGTTTAGGAATTTATTAAGCACATACATATCATTGACGCTCACATGCACTGATCCTTTTAAAAATGTATTTGTTAATAAAATTCAAAATTTGATGTAGAGCAATTCTTTCCTCTATTAATGTTTTTGTATTTAACTGATTTTAAAAGTTTGGAGACATGGGCATGTGTGTATGTTTACAAAAAAATTATGTGCCCATGTTACTCACCGGGTTTCCGAAAATATATATTCAAAGATTCATAATGATCGGATCCATATATACATGTTTTAAATAAATAAAATTATATATATATATTTTTTAAATAAATAAAATTATATATATATTTTTTTAAATAAATAAATTATATATATACATTTTTTTAAATAAATAAAATTATATATATACATTTTTTTAAATAAATACAATTATATATATATATTTTTTAAATAAATAAAATTATATATATATTTTTTTTAAATAAATAAAATTATACATATATATTTTTTTAAATAAATAAAATTATACATATATATATTTTTAAATAAATAAAATTATATATATACATTTTTTTAAATAAATAAAATTATATATATATTTTTTTAAATAAATAAAATTATATATATATATTTTTTAAATAAATAAAATTATATATATATATTTTTTTAAATAAATAAAATTATATATATACATTTTTTTAAATAAATAAAATTATATATATATATTTTTTTAAATAAATAAAATTATATATATATATTTTTTAAATAAATAAAATTATATATATATATTTTTTTAAATAAATAAAATTATATATATATATTTTTTTAAATAAATAAAATTATATATATATTTTTTTTTAAATAAATAAAATTATATATATACATTTTTTTAAATAAATAAAATTATATATATATATTTTTTTAAATAAATAAAATTATATATATATATTTTTTTAAATAAATAAAATTATATATATATTTTTTTAAATAAATAAAATTATATATATATATTTTTTTTAAATAAATAAAATTATATATATATATTTTTTTAAATAAATAAAATTATATATATGCATTATTTTAAATAAATAAAATTATATATATATATATTTTTTTAAATAAATAAAATTATATATATATATTTTTTTAAATAAATAAAATGATATATATATATTTTTTAAATAAATAAAATTATATATATATATATATTTTTAAATAAATAAAATTATATATATATATTTTTTTAAATAAATAAAATTATATATATATATTTTTTTAAATAAATAAAATTATATATATATATTTTTGAATAAAAAAAATTATATATCTAAATCTTAACATTTATAAAAGAATAATAATGTTCCCGTTCATTGTGTAATCTAGACGACATTTTTTTAGGTCATTTTTAGGAGCTCATTCTCTGGACATCTTTGCTGTCTCGTTGTTGAGTTCTTGTTGCTGAGTTCTTTTATCATAATGTGAAAAATCATGGGAGGCGACTCCGTTATGATCGAAATTTCCTGCTATGATATTAGTCTTTTTTATTGTTGCAAAAAGTTTCGTTTGCTTGCTTATGTAAAGAAATCTTTTTCTGATACAGGTTCAGTTTCTACATTCTAGAAGGACATGTTTTATTTTGAATAAAGTTTCACATATATATTTATGTTGATCTTCTGGAGGATGTAAATGTGTGTCAGTCATATGTGATTGATTTGTAATAGTCAAAATTGGATTTTACAAAACTAAATGTAATCATTTTGTGTGTACTTATTTTATAGTTAACCCCCTTGATCAAAAAAAAAGAGTTAATTCTTTTGTTTGCTTAAGTGTTTATAAGTTAAGCTTAGGACGATATAAAAACCGTAAGAACTTATTCAATTATTGCAGAATATTTTTTATTAAGAGTTGATTTGCGTTAAACAAAAGTATCCCCTTTGAGCAAGATCTTTTCTCTTTGGGTCTGGGTTTTTAAGGGAGGGGGGGGGGGTCGATTGTTTTTCGGGGTTCTTTTTAGGTCTTTTTTTCGTTTGCGTGATAAAAATGATAAAAATGATAAAAATGTTCTGGCCCTCATTCCAATTGTATTAAATTAATTTTTTTAACTTGATTTTTCCGTGTAAAATATTTTATTTTTCAATTTGAAAATTCAAATATTGTCATGATGCAAATTTACTCATTTTAAAGATTTTGAATCCAACTTTTTTTTTTAATTTAAATTAATTTTTGATTTTTATTCTTGGGTTATGTAAACAATTAACAGATTATGGACACATTTTAACTGCATAACACTTAAATTCTTAAAAAATACATTATTTAAACGTTAAAATAAGTAATGGCACTGTATGACATTATTAATATTTTTTGTTTTGTTATTGAATGAATATTATTTCATTTATTGTTATTTATTTTATTATCATTATTATCATTTATTTTTATTTATTTATTGTTATCATTATTATGATTATCAGTTATTATTTTTATTGTTATCGTTATTATAATTCTCGTTTACATTTTAATCATTATTTTTTTAATATTACTTTTTATTTTATATGTATTTTATTTGCTTTTTAATTTTTTTTAAATTTTTTTTTTTTTTTTATTATTCTTTTTATTTTTTTATTTATATTTTATTTATTTATTTTTTTTCATTTTTTTTATTTTATTTATTTTTATTTTATTCATTTATTTACTTTTATTTTAATTTTATATTAACTCTTTCACTGTCCAAGTGTTTTAATTTGCTTTAACCACCACAAATTATTTCCTATGAAATCTAATTTCTGGATTGAATATAGTTTTTTCTGCAGCCTGGGATACGTCTTTGACAATCAGTCCGACAGTGGCTTTATTGATGTCAGGCTGAGGTATGGTTTTGTTCAGTCCTAGGAAGTCCACCTTCCTAGACTTTACCTTCACTCTGAGAAGAGGTTATTTTATTGCTTATCGCCTAAGGCATCCCTACCGGGGAATGCAGACGGGGCTGCTCGGGCATTTTTATTTAAATGATGACGATCATTACACTGTATCATACTGTTGTAAAATTGAAACATTTTATATCTACATTCATTCTTTCTGCGAGTGTAGCCATTTTTATGTTTCACTTGCAAAGGTCCTCAGCTCCCGCAGATGCTTACCCGATCTTAGGGCCCCCAGTTTTTAATTTCACTTGCAGCTTATCAAATCAATGAGTGCAGTGGTGGTCTTTTCATGCTCGATATCTTCTGGACCTCATTACCAAAAATTCAAAAGATTTTGGAGCGGGTGCTTCTTCGGGAATCCGAAGCACATAACCAAACTTGAACCATGATAGCTTCCATTTCCCGATGGGGCATGGGTCGGGGGTTATTATGTATGTACAGTAGACCCACAATATTCGCGGGGGTTACGTTCCAGACACACCCGCGAATAGCAAAAATCTGTGAATAGATTTTGATGCTTCAAAATTCACTAAAAATTAGGTTTGTGTACATTAGCCTGTGTTGAACTGGGATTCGTTGCTGCTAATATGAATGAGGAGAAGAACTACAGAGAGAGTGTCAGTGTGTCCAAAGACAGCCCGTTACGCTTCAGTGGCAATATGCTGTGTTTGGAATGAACTAAAGTAAAAAAAATATTTTCATTTGCATATTATTTTTAAGCTGAGGGCCTAACTGTTGCATAGCCCCCGACTTGGCCCACGGCGGTACTCGTTTTGTACACTCGTCCCGGAACGGGCCGTGGCAGTTCTCATTTAATCCCTCGTCATTTTTAACACCATAAATCATATAGTTTACATACCTTTAAACTTCTCCCTCGCCGCGTAGAGGGTGCGTGTCGTCCAGTGGTTGAATTCTTTCTTCTTTTTTTCTGCCGTGAACCACACCGCTGCAACACAAAAGCTCCATGACCGACTCTGAAGGCAAACAAACTTTTAAATTTAATTTCTGTTTTATTTCAAGCGGTAGCTATCCGTCAGCTGGGAGATATTCACTAACGTCGAGAGAGAGAGAAAATTACTGCTTTCGTAATTACTTATCAATTAAGTCCTTAACTATTCATGGAGGGGGAAAAAGAGATCTTTCACCTGTATTTTCTGAGGGAATCAATTCCCCTAATCTGTTGTAGACTCCATGGTAAAAATCACGTCTGATAGGTTCGCCTCCAAAACCCAGACTGACTAAAACTCTGCTTCCCACGCAAAGGCCCGTGACGTCACAGAGCCTCTATCGCAGGTGCACATTGGCCCTTGATCTGAGGTCTCGTCACATGGTGACCCTGTCACGTCTGTGAGCTCCCACTGTGAGAACAGCCCCATTCTGCACTCGACTGCATGGGTCCACCCGCACTAATTCGCACAAATCAAACCATCGATTTCCAACAGATACGTCCATTCGCATAGGGCCATTATCCAACTGTAACAAAATCCTGCTTGATAAAAAGTCCTATGGGTTTTGTTCATTTGACCTTCAAAATACATTACATTTGAATACTTTGACAGTGAAAAGGGTTCCATCAATATTTGCATGCATCTCAATATATTGAATCTTTGTATATAGAGGAGTGCAAGAAGTGAAAATATGTCAGTGTTGAGAAAGAAGACAAAAACGACGCACTGGTTATATTGTTTTCCATTGCATTGCTGCAGTGAATAGCACAGCTACCCCACAGCATATTAGATTTAAAGACCACACCAGTTTTATGAGATTTAGAAACACCCCAATTTGATAAAGAGGTCTTACCTCGAAATATATTAATGAACACGATTACACACATTAGATCACTCTGCACAAGGTGAGATGAAAGTAAGTAAGATTTACTAAAAAAAACTTTTTTTAATCATTTAGTTTTCATCTTACCTTCTCAACACTGACATATTTCAACTTCTTACATTGTGATAGCCTTCTATGACCACTCTATATGCGTATTGCACACAATGCTTCAAGAAAACTACACCACCTTCTTATATTTATTTTTGTTTGTGTTTTTTAATTTCGTTATTTCTTTTTTTGTTGCTTTATTCAGTTTGATTCCCCTTTCCTTCCCCTAACCCCCAGCATAATCCTTAAAACTCACTTATACATCTTTCTTCTAAAGAAATTAAAACTCTTTTTTCCTTATTTAAAAATTGTATTTTTTGTTGGTGATTAGGCTGTGGTGAAATAGCCGGATAGACCAGACCCTCTAGCCTTAGTAGAGCAAGTTTAATTTCAATACTTATCGAAAAGAAAGAAAAGAAAATTCAATATGAAAGTATAATATTTCATACAAATTAATAGCATACATAAACACATAACCGACTTGACTGTCGGGGGTCACATATATGGCTCTGCTGGTCACATCATTAAGTTCATCATCATTCCCTTCCCGATGTCGATGTCCCATCTCAATATAGACAGCAGTTTCTTTTATTTGTTCACCCTAATATTATTGGAGTGGCCTCTTCCATTAATGTGAATACAACTCAGGAACTGCATGGGTCACCGATTGAACTGAGCATCTTTCAATCTAATCTGAAAATGGAAAATAGAATTATATTTAAGTAGAAACACGTAATAATGATATAATTATTACTGGTAAAATATTATAACAATAATTTAATAATATCAAACACAAAATACCAGCTCACATTTCAACAATAACTTAATTCTTTTCTGCAAGTCTGTAGCAATAGACATCCTATAACTTCCTGATTCCTGACAAAAACACCTCAACCGAGTAGTCATAGATATCTTTTGTTTATGAAAATGAGGTTTACCTCGAAAATTCAAAGAGCATAACACCACCGATACCATCCTGATTCGACACACTACATTGGTAAATAAATAGCTAATCGAAATTTATTGAAACCTTTCAATATTGTCATTTATTCTGTTTACTTTGTCTGTCTTGTATCCAACAGTGTTTTCTACCAAACTGCAATAAAATACAACTACTTATATATATATATATATATATATATATATATATATATATATATATATATATATAATATTTATAAATAAATATTAAATTATTTATACCTACAGACGCTAGCGTTTCAAGCTTATTGCTCTCATCAGTGCAGGGAAGTAACAATTTGTGTGTGTGTGTGCGTGTGTATCAGAGAAGATCAGATACATACACACACATACATACACATACATATATCTCTAAATTAAATTATGTAGACAGCACTCAATGAGTTAGCGTTAAAAATCTATCATCAGCTTGCAAAAACCAGCAGCTTAATAGTCCGTAAATAAGGTTTTATATATATATATATATATATATATATAATGTGTGTGTATGTATGTTGACGATTTAAATCATTTTTCAAATCAAGTTCCAAGTAAAGAGCATACACAAAGTTATTATAAATGTTTACAGCTGTTTCAATGCAAGATGAATTAATAAAAACACTCAAGAGCATCGTCAAAACAAAGTTTTGTATGTGCCCAACAAAAAATAAAATCAACATTACATAAACAGAATTAACATTAGCTAACATTTGTTAAAAGCCCCGGAAATAAATATTCAACAATGTCCATATATATGTACACACGTTTCTGAAAACCACTTTTATTAGCAAAAGTACATTTAAGTAAAGTTTCAGAATGCATATGATTTCCTTCATGGGCATATTAAAATTTATCCATTACAATCTCATGTAATATTATATAGAGCTATAAATATATATCAATATATAGCCAATATATATCAAATTATATAGAGCTATGAATATATATCAAATGTCATATTTCTGCCGTAAGAGTTCAGTCTATTAAGTGTTCAGAGAAAATATTTAAGAATAAGGAATAACACTTAACACATACTAAACAATAATTATTTCGAACTTAAACGGTCTCTTTTGGGTGTGCAAATAAAATTCATTCCCAGACCCGAAAGAGACCGTTTATGGTCGAAATAATTATTGTCTACTATATGTTAAGTTTTTCTTTTATTCCTTATTCTCTCATATAAAGTTTTATTCATGCATATTTTGAAATTCACCGTAACTATATTTTTATACAACTATGTACACATGATTGTAATACTACTACTACTACTACTACTACTACGTGTGTGTGTGGGGGGGGGTATGTGTGTGTGTGTGTGTGTGTGTGTGTGTGT
Source organism: Sepiola atlantica (assembly GCA_963556195.1). Lineage (NCBI taxonomy): Eukaryota > Metazoa > Mollusca > Cephalopoda > Sepiida > Sepiolidae > Sepiola > Sepiola atlantica. The sequence goes on along the minus strand of OY744552.1, from coordinate 23,528,858 downwards.
GTGTGTGTGTGTGTGTGTGTGTGTGTGTGTGTGTGTGTGTGTGAATAATTGACATAGGAAAAAATATTTGTACTTTTAGGCATTTTTAAAAATGTTATTTATATCACAGTTAATGAAAGTTATCTTCCCTTTGTTAAGAAATTTCTACGGTTTTAAAGTAAAATTCTCCCTTTTTTATATAAAAAAAATTATTTCAACTAAAACCAATTATTTTGGGTTCAAATAAATCGCAGAGATATTTTTGAGTACAATTTTTGCATATTTATAAAAATGCCTGTTTACAAACCTCGCTTATCTCCCTTGACGGACTCGTCGGTCGCTGTCTCTTTCTTCTTTTCCCATTGTGTTCAGCTTCATCAATTCTGGTACCATTTTTTTTCCAGGTATCAAAATTATTATCGAACAGTACCCAAAGCGTCAAAAGCATCTCTAAGGTTTTAATCTTTAATTTTATGTCCTTAAAATTGGCAACACCCTTTTTCCTGCTTCGTTTTAAAAAAAAACTTTTTTTAACATTTTATTTATTTGGTTCTTCCATGTTCAATAATTGTGGGGACCGTTGATAAAATTGATTCTTGGTTTTAAATTATTTGTCTTGTCCTGAAATAAAATTCGAATTTAAAAATAAAGCCTTGGAAATTGAACTTTCATTCAATGTTTTAATCGCTGGCGGCTATGGTGTTTCTAGTGTGCTTTTGTTTATTTTTTTGTTGTTTTTTTTATCAAAAATATTTTGTCTATATATATATATATATATATATATATATATATATATATATATATATATATAGAGAGAGAGAGAGAGAGAGAGAGAGAGAGAGAGAGAGAGCTAAACCTCTTCACTATAGGTTCCATCTACTAAAAGTTTTACTTTTGGTTTATATTTGATCCTATATATATATATATATATATATATATATATATATATATATATATATATATATATATATATATATATATAGTATATTAATAATAATTGGTAATGTTGAAACTTACAATGACGACTGAATGTGACGTCAGCACTTTGACATCGGTGGTAACCCGCGCCCCAAAGTACCCGGGCTTACTTAGGCCGGCAAATAGTAATTTGTTTTTGTTTTCTATGTAACCCGAAACAATTTGTTGTAATAACCTTTAAAACAAATTGTGGCACTTGTGCAGTTTAGTAAACAGCGACAGATAATCCACATGAAGTAACGACCAATAGATTAAAACATTTTAATAAATTTATTTTTTTAATAAAATATAGTTTCTGAAAGAAAAACATTGTAATAAAGGTTATTTTTAAAAAAGTAACATTTTGGCCAAAACATTGTAATAAAATATAATTTCTGAAATTCATAGTGATTTTTTAAATAATTTAAAATGTTATAAAACGAACAGAATAATAATAAAACTATATTTTATTGCAATGTTTTTTATAAAAAATTTTTAAAAAAAAGAAGAAATCTTAAAATATCAGACAACAAACTAATACGGTGGATTAATTTTCTCTGTCACCGCTTAGAAAACCCGACAGAATTAGCCGATAAAATTTGGCAGCCGGTTTGGAAGCTGATCGCTTCAATATAACCCATGATTTTAAGTAGCAATAAGTTATTTTGAAAGAAAGCCAAAACCTCCTAAAGACAATTTCACTGTCAATAATTTGAGTGACTAAAATAGGATTTAATTGATTAAAATTTACTAATCGATAATTAAAAAAAAGAAAACGCCATTGAGGCAAATTTGGAATAAAAGTTCAAATTTTATACATTAAAATGCAAAGCACGTTTTTATTTCAGGACCAAGACCAATAATCAATTTTATCTTAAACTTGGGCGAAAATCAAGTGAAATGGGCGAGATATTCTAACGGTCCCTATGCTACAATTGGACAATTTATTTTTATTTTTCAAGTTTTGTTTCATGATCCACATTTTTATCTACCCCTTTTTTAAAAAAAAGAACCCTTTCCTTACCCTGGATTTTTTCAAACCTTGTATCCATCTTTACCCTAATTATCCGCTTCTTTGATATGACAAGGGGCCGTTTGAAAGATTTGTGTCTTTCTTTTTGCTTTTAGGAGCGCAAATTAACCATAATAGTTGACATTTGTATTTAAACTTTAATTCAGGTCAACAAGAACTCTAATGAACAGTTTAAAGAAGCACTTCTCAACCGGGGTTCCGCAAAAGCATAAGCTTCCGCAAAAAGGTCCCTAAGGGTTCCGCAACAACTAGTGAGATAAGCTCATGCCCTTTTAACTTTTTATTTCATTTCATATCCGTAATATTACTGAACACACACAATATATTATTAGTTATTGTATTCTAGATATCATCATATTCAACCTATTATGTTATAAAAAATATAACAATCATTGGGAATGTATTTATTGATGTCTGTACGGCGCCAGTGTGAAACCATATCCACTAGTCATATGGATCCAGCAGACAAGACCTGTATGTGACTGACTGATTAAAACCACACTAGATGATTTGGCCATCACCCCTTCTCATGTCTTGGCTATCATAAAAAAATCTTGATACCTCCAAAGCATGTGGACCAGATATTATTCCTGCTATAGCAATAAAGAAATGCTCTGCTGAGCTGGCCCCGTGTCCTCTCGAAACTCTATAAAAAATATCTTGCAGAATCTTGCTTTTCTGACAGCGAGAAAATTGCCTCTTTTGTACCAGTATTCAAGAACTCTGGCGAAAGAACTGACTTGCAGAATTATTGCAACATAAGTCTCCTCCTGCTCTTCACTAAAATGTTTGAACCATTAATCAATCTAGCGATAGTTCACAACCTCGAAAATGCTACACTTCTCTCTGACCAACAGTATGGATTTAGACCATCCTGTTCTGCTGCAGATATCCTACATACTGCAGACTAGATAAGTTAGGTGAAATTAGGGTGGTAATGCTAAATATCTTCAAGGCTTTTGACAAGGTCCTGTATGAAGGTCTTCTCAGGAAAATAAACTTGTATGGTATTACAGGACGAATATTTAATATAATCAGATCTTTGTTAGCTAAAAAAAAACAGATTCCAGTAATTTTTGATGGCCGTACATCCAAACAACGCCGCATCAATGCAGGTGTGGCCCAGGCGTCGATACTTAGATCTATATTATTTCTGATCTTCATAAACGTCCTCCCTGATGCAATTGCGTCCGAGATTGGTTTATTTTCTGATTACACCATGCTCTATTCCGGGCATGGGGGCAAATTGAATGTCCACACAAGCAATGCAATGGCGTAATCCTTCAAAAATGACCTTTAGTCTGTAGTAGGATGGGACCATAAATGGCTGATCACATTTAAGGCTATGAAGACAAAGCTCCTTTCCTTTAACAACTATAAGAAACCTTTCCAACCACTAATTTTCGTGGCCAATAGCACCTTTCCCAAGAGACTGATGTTTAAACTCCTCAGCCTGACATTCTCAATCAACACTTGAATAAGTAGATAGAAGATGCTGCCAAGTCTACTGCAAATAAAGTAAGCTCCCTTTACCAAGCTAGAAAACTTCTCACATGGGCCAGTATCCTATATCTCTAATAAGCCACCATTCGCCCATGCATCGAGTATTGTTGCCACATCTGGGTTAGTGCACGAAACACTAGCCTCTTCCTCTTGAAAAGGGTACAAAAAAGACCCTAATAAGTCCTGCACTGCTGACAAGCTCCAGCCTCTGTCACATTGCTGCAGTGTTGCATCTCTATGCTTGTTTTATAAATACTTCTACGGAATGTGCTCCGATGAACTTACTGCACTTGTCCCCCTGACCAAACCAACCAGCAGCAAAATCACACCCCATTCATTGTAGAGGACACCAGATTCCAGAAATTTTCTACTCTAATAGCTTCTTTCCTCGAACTGCTTATCTTTGGAATTCCCTCCGTGCTTCCTGTTTCCCTGACCGTAGCAACATGAAAAAATTTAAATGTAATGTTGTATTGTGCGGGGCTTAATAAAAATGACAACACAGGTATCTTAGGAAAATATGATATGTATATTTATTTGTCGGTGACGATGAGGGTGGTGGTCGGAGAGGCTTTGTGCACAGGGAACTAGACGGTTGATTCTCTCCGAGGTTCGATCGTCAACTGACTGTCTTTTGATTTTCGGTTGTTATTATATAACGATTTTGTCGCCACCTGGACGACCTCATTGAGATTGCACTCGGTGACAGCTTGAACTTTATTTGACACTTCCAAAATCTGTCCATCTTTTCCTGGCATGACACAACCGCACCTGGCAATATGATCTTTAACCTTTCCGACATCTCTGTTTTCTTCTGACATGACTGCTTAAGTGATTCTTGCAGGTGCATCCTTTTTTTTTGTCAGAAGAAACTTATGTTTTGACAATCGATCATATGTTGCCTCTTCCTGTGCAGGTGTTTGTCTGGTTGTGAGTTTTTTATTTTATTTTCAAATAACTTTTTGGTCATCCGACAATTATCTTATCAACTGACAATCGCCAGGTGTATCTGTTTAATTAACAACCTTTCCGTGCACCGACTCGGATATGTAACAATGTGAGCATCTATGGACTTCTACAGTGAAGGGATGCGATTTAGCTGCTCGTCAGGTGAGTCGGGATTATTTTTCTTTAGGGAGAGAATCGTATTTATAATCGTTACCCTGTATTTGTAACCATGGTTCATCCATTTTGTTCTCCTGAACCAAAGAAAAACATTTTTTCTTTGACCGCGCCTCTGTCATATGAAAGAACCGGATATTTCCCGTTTTTATACTCACTCCCATATAGTTTATTGGTTAAGATTTTCTCAGGTGAAATATTTCACACAAATACTTGAAAAACTCTTTCTAATCTATATAATAATACACTAAGGCAATTTAATGGTCGTACGTACGTTATCACCCTCTACCTTTTTTTTATCAAAAGATGGGATTGCTCAAACGCCGAAGATACAATGCAAAAAAAGTCATTTTTTAAATTTCATCTCTTTTGTCAAACGTGAAACTCGAACTAAAATATACTTTCTTGGTTAGGATCAATGTGTAGCATCTGTTCTTTCCAAAGATTTTAATCGACTTTTAACGAAATCATTAAATTGAATTTTAATCGCTTTATCGTTACTTTTGGCACCCTCAATTTCCCCATTTTGCTCTTTTTTTCGACGTTATTATTAATTAAAACTATCGATTTTCACCCTACGAGATGATAGTCGAAAGGGCCTTAGAGAGATTTCTGCGTATTCTTTTTAAATGTATTTATAAGTTTTGTACCTCAAAACATATATATATATATATATATATATATATATATATATATATATGTGTGTGTGTGTGTGTATATGTATATATTTATGGATATGTATATATATGTATGTGTGTATATGTATGTACATGTGGGTATATGTATGTATATATATATATATATATATGTATCCTATAATTTATTATCATTAGAAGTAGCTATAAATTGGCACCTACTCCAAGCATTTCGCTAATGACCCATAAAAGTATCTTCATGAATTAAACTGCAACGTTTCTGTTTTTTAAGAACCCTTCATTCCCTGCATACGCAGCATAAGAGAACAGTTGGGTTGTCGTAAAGTCAAAGTCAAATGTACAGATTTCAACAGGGAGCATGTTAATTTTCCACTGTTGTTTTGCTGTAAACAATCCCAAGGGTACGATGAGTCAGATGAAACGCACATAGACAGATAGACAATGTTTTACTTTCACACACACACACACACACACACACACACACACACACATATGAAGAGTTTGAACGCAAAACGCAATGAATCCAGTTCGTTTAAATTGAGACCTTAAACAATAAAAACACGAATATATTAAATGTAGACTTCGAATGAAAGCTGATTTTAATTGAAATCAAAAAGTAATTATTTCGGGATCTGGTTATGTAACACAAAGTTTTGGGGTATCGTCGAGTGTTGAAATGCAACACTTTTTGTAGGCACAGTTTCGTGATTTTCAAAATGGCGTTTATTGCGTTTTGCATTCGAACTCTTCACATATGTGTGTATATATATATATATATATATATATATATATATATATATATATATATATATATATATATCTTATGTATAAACATGTATGGTCTTATAAGGTGATCTAATAAACTATAATAAAAGAAAAGGTGTCAAACGAAGGGCAGTCAGGCCTTTGTTTGAAAGAAGCTCGGCCTTCAGTCATTGAAAATAATAGCCCAATAGGGAGCAATAATAACAGTGAATACGATTGATCAGTTAGTTAGAGTAAACACTACTTAAATATAAAAGCAATCGCAAACATTATAAACCCACTTGAACCTAATATTTTTCTTGCAGAAACTTACCTGTGTAACTTACCTGCCATAGATATATTTTCATACTATATATATATATATATATAGTATGAAATTATGAAGCTTTGTTAAGTTGAGCACTTTGAGAGAAATTATATTGAAGATTCAAATTTAGCCCTATTGCAAAGTTCTCTCCCTTTAACAAATTGGAACACTGTCTGGATCTCATTACTTGTGTTTACAAATAGATACAAGACGTATTTCTCTCGCTTTTGAAAGCATGATTGTCACTACAGCCTAGAGGTAAGAAGCCAGGGTTCAAAATATTTGGATCCAGGGTTCGAATCATACAACCGGCAGTATTAACGTTATCCATGCTGACGAGTGTAAAGTAACACAAAACATATATGTCTATGAATATTACAAATATTTATTTTTAAAAAATAATTATATATATATTCTTGTAAATTCTAAACAATAGTCTTTTTTTTTAATATCGTTTGGTTTCTAGTTTGACATTTTAAATTTGCTGGAGAGACAAAAATGTCAGCGTTGAAGTATTGCCAGTTGAATCCTGTCACTACTTGTCCGAGCAAAAAGGGCTCAGGCATAATTAAAGCGTAGTTAGGTAGGCAAAGCAATTAAATAGTTAAGGGATTATATAAAAGAGTATTATTAAAGATCGTTTTTAAAGGTAGCATGTTATTGCCACATTTGTTTTGCTGTAAATAATCCTAAGGGTACGATGATTTATTATTGGCATTGGTTTTTGGTCTGAGTTGGATGGTGTAAGCATGAAAAGCACATAGACAAATGGTTGACTTTCAATTATATATATATATATATATATATATATATATATATATATATATATATATATAAAATATGAAACTAAAAGTATACTTTTCGAGGATAGAACCTAAAGTGAAATGGTGTAAGCTCAATATACGAGATAGAGCAATTATATAGATAGATGAAAGAAGAGAGATAAAGATGTACGAATGACAAATCTATTTCAACTTCGATTGTTCAATGCACGGTGTACTCGGTAAAAACATGTTTATTTTTCTTTCCTTAAGCCAAGGCTTTTCAAAGATTGAAATCCTATCATCAGAGGAATTACATAGATGGATAAGTTGGCAGTGGAAAAGCCAAAATTCAAAATTTGAAAAAATATAAAGTAATGGAGAGTAAGAGTATGCGTGTAAAAAAATATGGAGTCTGTCCAGTTGGTGAATGTCCATATTTTTTTACACGCATACTCTTACTCTCCATTACTTTATTTTTTTTTTTAATTTTGAAAAAGTACTTGAAATTTGAAATTTGCAATGATTTGCTAGACAATGAAGGCAGTGCATCACTGGAGTTCGACCTTGATGCATCAAAAGAATGTATTTTAGGAAAAATTCTATACAATAGTCATTTCTTCAATACCGTTCGGTTTCTAGTTCAATGCTGCAAATTTGCTGGACAGACAAAAATGTCGGTGTTGAACTGTCGTCAGTTGAAAAACTATGAAAGGTGGAAAAACAAACGTGTACTAGGATGGATGCCTCAAATTACGTGAATAGATCTCCCTATTGTCTGGGTGGAAATATCTTTGAAGAATAATCATTGGCCAATTAGTGGCTTCATTCACATACGGTACAAATTCTTTTCTTCTCTTCAAGGTCAAATTTATTATTGGATGACTTTCTGAATAATATCCACAATAAAATGGCGTTTTTTTATTTATAATAAATGGGGTCAGATCGATTATTTTGTGGTAATTGTTGAAAAATAGAACACAATAGCAAAGAATGCTACAAGAAAACCAAATAAAATAGATTGTATATATATATATATATATATATATATATATATATATATATATATATATATATATATGCTCTGTTGTTATATGTTTACAATCATTGAGCTTTTACTGTCAAAAGGTTGATCTATAAAAAAATAAAAAATAGAAAGTATATGAAAAAACATCTTTCTCTCTCTCTTATATATATATATATATATATATATATATATATATATATATATATATATGTAAAAATAAAAATGGAATAAAGGATAAGCAAATTAACAACTAGCAAAAAAATATATATATATACATACAAGAATGTTACCCATCCTAGGATAGGTAACATGAATTCCCCAAACAGAACATTTTTTTCACAACACTTTTTCACCACTTTACTAAGATTAAATTCAATATATAATTTTACTAAACCTCATGTCTAGAATCCTTATTCCGATTTTGAAATTTAGAAATTCAGAAAATGTCTTAAATTTAAGTTTTAAGCTTAAGGGGTATTAAGAAGAAATTGAAATTCATGGAGTTTTGCTTAAATGCTATCTAGTGACTATGGATCAAAATAAATACAAATTTAAAATATTTGAATTTTCAAATTGGAGGTTGTATTTATATTATGTCCCTTAAAAACCTCTTTAAAATACTCCCAAGAAATCAAAATGTTGGGAATAGTTATTCATTGGTGTCCAATACCTATTATTAAAATTTCACAAAAAATCGGAGATATCTTAGTTTTCACGAAGGACCCCCCCCCTCTCTTTGCCCCTTTGCATAAAACTAAATTAAACTAAATGTCACATAACCAACTATACTTCTAGCAGCAGTGTTCCAAAAAATGATCAGTTAATTAGTTTAGGAGTGAATCCTGTACATACAAATATATAAATATATATACATACCTAACTTTTATATATATATATATATATATATATATATATATATATATATATATATAAAATCTATTGAGGTTTTTCAGAAATTTTCTTACTTTGGTGATACCATTCAAGTACAGGGCGTAGTTGATACTAGTGTGGATGGAGTAGGTTGATGGAACTTCTGCCATTATTAACCAGCAGAGCTTGACCAAGTTGACCAAGAAAAGAGTCTATCAAGCATGTGAACGCAGTGTGATGATGTATGGAAGTGAAACCTGGCCAGTGAGGCTTGAGCACTATTATATATAATAGCAGTCAGGATTTACTTAATTGACTCATGAACACCGGAATTATCCATATCAATGAAACAATAAAGGTAAATATTTTATCTTTATCTTAGACTATATCGTGATAAGTGAATGCTCGATATAATGGATGGAGCATTAATATAAGAAAAAAGAAAAAAGTTCTAAGCATGGACACATTGTATTTTCTACCCAACTATCTTTGAAAATCTCTTTTGCTTACAACTTTTGTATTTTTAAATTTATGCTAACATTATTTGGCTGATTTTTGTCATCTGATAAAAAAAAGCTTATCTTTGAAAATCCATAGATTAAGGAAAAAAACAAAAACTTGTTTTTTATCTTCATTGCTTGGATATCTGATGAATTAATAAATATTGTAATTCATCTAATTTTTCTTTTCATCATTTCTTTTTTGTTATATATATATATATATATATATATATATATATATATATATATATATATATTTATATATTTAGTAATGATGTTACAGAAGATCGAGTCACTTGAAACCGCTGGTGCCATGTTGATTTGACTTGAATTTCTATAACACCATTAATAATTAAATATTATGCTCTTATTTTTATTTTTTAAATAATTTTATATAATCGAGAATTCTGTTGGATTTCGTTCTACAATATAATCAATGACTATATATATATATATATATATATATATACTAACACATGGTCTATACCTGATTAACCTCATTCCCCCGGAGATGAACCCAGATGGGTCCGAAAGTACTTGGGAGACAAATCCAAATTATGGCAAATTCATCAGCCAATTCCCCTCCGAAACTAAGATCCTAATTCGGACTATTGAAAGGATCTACCAAAGGATATCTAGACCTGAGTTGTCTCTTATATTCAACAATACTTGCCTGCAAGAAGAAGATGCTGCCTATATATATATATATATATATATATATATATATATATATATATACATACATATATATATATATATATATATATATATATTTATATATATAAACTATTTCATGTATCCACATAAAATTTTATAAGGACATTTTATTTTTTATGTATCAATTATCAGTATTTACTTCAACAGTGCTCGATCCGTAAGTAGAACTAGGTAGTAAGCTATGAAAATATATTTATGGCAATTAAGCTACACAATGGCTTCCGCGTTTCATCCGCGGGGGGGGGGGGGGAATCTTCAGGCTAAAATGCATGGAGTTATTTTTGCCGGGTGTTTTTATATACACGGCTATAAACAGCAGAGAGGAAGAAAAAAATAACAAATTACATAAAAAAGTGAAAAATATAACAAAAATAACACTAAGAAGAACAAAAATATAAACAATACAAATAGAAATAAACAAAACACTAATAGTAATCACCCGAATAGAAATGAAAAAGTTAGCAATGAAGAGAAAAGATGTAACTGCATAAATCGTACACTTTGTCAACTACAAAATAAATGCCTAACCAAAAGTATTGTATACCAAGCCACAATATTTGCCAAGGAAAGACCGAATAACAAGAAGTACTACGTGGGTATGACCTCCCTGGATTTTAAAACCAGATATGATCACAAAAGCACATTTAAAAACAGAGAACGTAGAATTAAAACAGCACTAGCAAACCATTATTGGGAGCTCAAAGAAAATGGACGCTCACCAATAATTGAATGGAAAATAGTAAAACAGGCCAGTACATGTAGAAATTTAGACGACCTGTGTAGATTATGCCTGAATGAAAAATTTGAAATCCTAAACTTTAAAGACCCCCGAAATCTATTAAACTGTAGAAGTGAGTTAGCAAACATCTGTCTAAACAGAAATAAATTTACCTTAGGCTAACGATAAATAAATAAATAAGTAAAAAAAACTAAACTAAATAAAAACTTAACAATTGAAAATTAAAATAGAAATAAATTCACCCATTATATTGACACAACAAAGGAAACAGGATATAGGTCAATCTATAGAAAACAGAACAATAGAACAGGATATAGGAAGTAACACAAACAAGACCTTTGTTCGTGGGAAGCCCAACGATTGGCTGAGAGAACAACAAAGAATCTGATTGGTTAACTAGCTAGCCGTGTATATAAAAACACCCGGCAAAAATAACTTTATGCATTTTAGCCTGAAGATTCCCCCCGGGGATGAAACGCGGGAGTCTCTGTGTAGCTTAATTGCCATGAATATATATTTTCATAGCTTACTATATATATATATATATATATATATATATATATATATATATGTGTGTGTGTGTGTTTGTGTGTCTATGTGTGTGTGTGTGTGAAAGAAAAGAGATATGAATATGTCAATATGTCACTAAGTGGTTGGGGACATTCTTTTGTTGTTCCCATAAAGTTCTCATGACATGAAAGATTCTCACCAAATTTAAGTGAGCGAATCATTCAAAATTCACAGGAATAAAAACTGTTGATCGCTGTAGTGAGAAGGAAAGCAATTGTTGTTTTCACTTATATATATATATATATATATATATATAATATATATATATATGAATATATATATTAAGAATATCATGTTAAAAGTACGTTTCAATCGAATACATTTTCTTTTCTCTAAAACTCGTGTATTATATATATATATATATATATATATATATATATATATATATATATATATATATATGTGTGTGTGTGTGTGTGTGATTTTTTGAAGGCTTACCAAAGCATTCCGTTCAGGATACCAATCATCACCACAAAAGACTTTTTCTTTCAAAGATTATTTATTTATCATATATATTCAAATTAAAGATTTTCTTCCTACACGTGTTTCACTACCAAGCAGAGGTCCTTGCTTGGCAGATCATCAGGGAAATTAAGTACCTGGAATAAGAGTTTCAACAACCGACAATACACAACGTGGGGTTGCCTTAATTGAGGTCATTTAAGAAGAGAAGAAAAAATAAAATAAAAAGATAAAAAGGAAAAAATAGAAAATGTCTTAGAAAAGTAGCCTGTAAGATTTTCGCAGTATTGTTGCTACTAAGCAAACCTGTAAAGAATTAGTCCCAAATGCATTCAAAAGAAACAGGAAAAATGTGCGAGAATACACTTTCTCGTCGGGCGGCACAACAATGAAAAGTATCCCCCCCCCCCCAAACAAAAACCAAACAGTCAAAACACCGTTCACAAGTAACCATTCCAAGCCACTGATAGTATGGACATTCCACATCTATTCCATCAGAAGGAAAGGTAACATAAATTTCCGTCCGGTCGTGCGCGCCTTTTTTCCAGGGCTGACGTGCTCCCTTTCGAGATAAACACACAACAAGGCAAATGATCAATAATCCAGAAGAAACCCCCCTTTTAAGAAAAAAGTCCTTAAATAGTAGACATAAAATATCGCTGAAAAAAAAAAATTAAAACAGTTTCAGAAGTTTAAAACTATGACGGTCGATAGAAAATTAAATAAATGTACTTTTGAAATATCTATTTACCTTCACAATTGGTCTAGGGCACTCAATCTATTCACAAATGTATAATGTACCAACGTTGACTTAAGGGCTCACGGGTCGTCTAGTATCTACTGTTCTAATAAAATACCCGTCACGGGACAGGTATAAGCAATAAATATAGCGGCTAAATGGAATTGTACTAAATTGTAAAGTTTACAAGAAAAAAAAATAACGTGCCCACGTTACTCACCCTGTTGCCTTGAATACATATTCCATTATTCATAATGATAAGTTCAATAGTTTAGTATTTTACCAAACATACATTATTGATGCTCACATGCACACACCAATTCTTTTAAAAACGTATTACTTTATATAACTCAAAATTTGATGCAGACCAATTCTTTTCTGCATTAAAATGTTTGTATCTAACTTATTTTAAAGGTATTTTGAGGGCGGTGCAAGTTATGAATGATAAAGTTCACAAAGAAAATAATGTGTCCATGTTACTCACTGGATTGCCGAGAATATATATTTTCAAAATAAATAATGATCGGTTTATAATTTTTTTTTTATAAATGAATAAAAACAAACAATATATGCACTCCCTAAATGTTAGCATGTACACAAAAAAATAATTTTCCCATGTTACTCACCGTGTTGCCTAGAACATATATTCCAAAATTTATGATGATCCGTTCATTAGTTTAGGAGACTATCCTGTATATATATATATATATATATATATATATATATACATACTAGTAGGAAGACCCAATGTATCTCAAGATTGAATGAGAGTCTCTGTGTACTTTTTCATTATGCTCATAACACCATATTACTTTGTTTTTATTGTCCCCTTCTCCCGTTTCGCCCTCTAATATATTCGGAAGAAACTGAAATGTTGAAAAACTCTCTGAATTAGTGTCTTATAAATATGGTTTAAATTTAATTGAAGTCGGATATACGTATTTGAAGTTCAGGGGGTTCTGTCCGTATGGCTGACTTAAAGGTGGATGCATGTAAATATTCGGCATATAGAGGGCAACGTAGAGATTTGGGAACACTTCCATTGTCTCCCTTGTTAAATTTTACATAAGAATACACTTTTAGATTTCATGTAGATTCTCTAACATTTCTTTGATTCAATTCATTCCAGAAAATACTTTGTTTGGATCAGAATTATTTTCAAATGGCCGCCATTTAAAATAAAGAGACCTAACTTTGTATTCGTCCATACAGAGTTACTTCCCTTTAATTAAAAAAAATAATAATATTTTAGAAAAAAGATGCATAGTTTAAGAAGGGCAAAACAAATTGCAAATCTTGGGATTTAAAATAAGGCTTATTGTTGGGATTTTGTGTTTGGTAAATTCTTCGAATTTTCTAAAATGGTATGCATGTAACAATGGCCATACGGGAAACACTGTGCACTAGCCTATAAAACAATGAACTGGTTTTTATTATATCTATTTCTACATTTTATGTCTATTGTCTTTTTTATTTACTGTTAGTAATTGGTAGGTAATTATTATTTCATTTCTAAATCTAAGAGAAATATATAATTGCATGGATTTAAGGGTTTAATCCATATAAAACTTGATTTTGGGGGGTAATTATTTTCGTTTCTGACGCTATAATATAAACATGGAGAGTGAATTAGCTTATAAAGTTTGATTCAGTTTAGAGTAGATTTTTTATTTATCTCCCTCCCACGGCGGGAAGATGAGACACAAGGTCCGGAAAGAAGGAAGAGCACTCTGGCCAAACAAAAATATCCTGGGCAGCCCCGTTGACCTTTCTTGTAGGGGCGCCTCAGGCGATTACCAATAAACTAACCCCTTCTCAAAGGGTGAGAAAGTAAAGCCTGGGAGGGTGGACCCCCTAGAACTGCACAGGACCATGCCTGACACCTACAGAGAACTAGGCACACCAGAATGCCGACGACTCTGTCAGTCTGGTAAATATAGATAACTATTTTAAGTCATCTATAGACGAGAGACTTCTTATTCAAAGGAGGTGATCTAAGAATAAAAATAGTTTCGTACAAGCAGAGATAACTATTTATATGTATAGTTATTAGATTAATTTAATGTTTAACTTAATAATAATGTTAATATTTTAATTTTAGATAATAATTGAAGAATACTCCATATCTATATTTTGTGTGTCTTAAATTTTTAGTGCCCCCTCGCCCCCCCCCCCTTTTTTTTCAAATAATGCCCTTTAATCTCTGAAGATATCCTATGGCTCCTGTTGAGAAACCTTGCTGTAAACTCTAACTTTTTTGCCCCCTCGGATTACCAAACGACACGTATTATATATGAGTCTTTGAAGAAATGTAATATCATCGAAACGTTTGTTAATTAACGTTGACTGTATCAGTGTTTATTTAATTTTATACATACTCTACTTGTTATTGGGCACTTTTGAAAAGATTGGTTTTATGCTCATTTTATTAATATATTTGAACTTGATTAATTACATATATATATATATATATATATACCTTAGTAAGATTGGTAGGAAGCAACCCAGTCAAGTACTCGATTATTAAATACCATTTTCCAAAAATTTTAATTCAAAATAAGAGCATAATATTTTTCGTCAATAATCAAAGAGACTCGAACGCTCGTTGAATTGAAACCGACAATATTATTTTGTTCAGATCTTCTGTAGTATAATACATAAACTTTATATAAACATTTTAACTGGTTTACACAAATCAATTTATGTTTCGCTGTTACCGTGCACACTCGGCGGGACCACAATTCATACTGAGATCAAAATGTCCAAAAGAAAAAAGAAATCAGATATCGATAGTCCGAACAGAAGACAACTCAGCCTAATGTAATAACAGATTCTTAGGTTACCTCCCTTGAATAAGAACTTTCCTGTCTATAGATAACGTTATATATATATATATATATATATATATATATATATATATATATATATATATATATTATAGGTGCATTCCAATGAGCAAAGGAACAATCAATCCATTACAATACCTGTCATCTATATTTTTTCAATCTCTTAATCTTCACATATCGTCGAACGACAAACAAATTTTTTTAATATAATTATATTTATTACTTTTTAATTCCTTTATGTTTATTCTTTCCAAATTTAATGTTTTAAAAAAAAAAAAAAAATTGAATTTAGAAAGAATAAACATAAATAAATTTTAAAATACAATATAATCATATTAAACAAATTTGTTTGTCTGTGAGATATACATATATATATATATATATATATATATATATATATATATATATATATATAAAATATTTGTTATTGTTTATATTTTTATCTATGGACGTATACGTTTCGTCTCTTTTCAATCAAGACTCATCAGCATAGAAGTACGACTATTCACCACCGGTCACACGATTCGAAACCCTGGACTACAAGTATTTTTTCAACCTACAGTCCAACGTCGCTAATCGCTAGGCCAGTTCTGAACAGCTTATAAACAATGATAATTTTAACACAATAACGGCGGCGGGTATATGTACTTGACGAACTGTCTAAACCTGGAGTGTCTAGTATACTATTAAAACTCTGGATCTTGTGTGTGTGTTATTTTGTTTGCAATAACAAAATAGGTTATTGAATTCATTTAATATTTAACTTAGGCTTTGACTATCGCCCGGCCTTTGAACCCCTTCGTTGTCAATTAGCCAAGCACAGAGGTACTATCACACGGATACCTCAAAGACACTCATGCTTGTCCTTGTTTCTTGATTCTCTATCTTGGGGAAAATATCTTGTCACTTTGTTTCACATGACTAGCCTGGGCTGCTTTTGTTTTAACAGGTTGAGGGTACAGGTTGTATGGCTTATCTGACTGCTGTTTTTGACTGGTAGTACAGGAACTCTAACTCTTAGGTAGTGCTAAGAGCGGGTACTCTATAAACAGTTGTATACATCGGGGTAACTGTAGAGTCATGTCGTACATGGAGAGAGACCCTGCACTTTCTCGCAGCCACAATCCCATAGATCCAAAACTCGGCTAATAGTCTACTTGTGTGTGCTTACTGGCATCAAACAAAAACCCACTTTGACCAACCCACCATATCCAAAAACTAAAATATGTCACTTCAAAAAAAAAGCAGGAGATCAAACCAGACACTCACCTTGGCCTTTTGGCTAAGATCAAAGTGTAGTATCTGTTCCGATGGATACTGCACGCCTGTCCTGTGCAGTTCTAGGAGGTCCACCCTCCCAGGCTTTGCCTCCCCTCTTTGGGGAGGAGTAAGTTTATCGCTTACTGTCTGAGGCGCCCCTACCGGGGAATGCCGACAGGGCTGCCCAGGCAATTTTTAAATGGCCAGAGTGCTCACCTCTCGAGCACTGGCTTTTCAAACCCCACTTTCTCGACCCGATCTTGGGTCACATCTTACTTGTGGGAGTAAGATACAACTGGCCTTGTGCCTAACTCCTGGGGAGGAGTAAATAAAGCTCACCTAAAAACAACACATTCGTCTCTTCCCTTGAGGCTTGCATTCACAAATATTCGAGTGTTTAGACCAAACATCGATGATATAGACTCCTTTCTCCTAGTAAACTCCCCGGATATCCTAGCATTACTCTAATAGTTTCTTTCCTCGAACTGCTAGCCTTCGGAATTCCCCTCCTGCTCCCAGTTTTCCTGACTGTACTAACATGCAGAAATTTAAATGTAAAGTGAACAAACATCTTGCTGCACAACTCCTCACATAGGGTGTCCCCTAAAAATCTGTGCCATAATTCATAGTAGCCCCTTACGTCTCAGTGGTAATGTGCCATTTTTTTTGGGGGGGGGTGAATAAAAGTTTTTAAAAATATAAGAAAAATGTAATATTTTAATTTTAGAAAATAATTAGTAATTGAAAAATACTATCTACATATCTATATTTTGTATGTGCTAAATTTTCGGTGCCCCCCCCCCCCCCCGTTTTTTTGTTTTTTTTTCAAATAAGGTCTTATGACCTCTAAAAATGCCATATGACCTCTGAACATATCTTGTGACCCTCGTTGAGAAACCTTGCTCTAAAAATTTCCTTGCCCTTATCCAGTTTTTCTCCAATCCCTCACCCCTCGGATTACCAATCTACAGGTATTAGGAAAAAAAATGAATGAATCCATCTCAATCCGCCTTGATCCAAATGTTTGACCTCGTGGCCCCTCACCTAACCTTTCCTTGCTTTATTCCATTTCAGAGGGGCACAGAGAAGTATCATGACTCCCGTTCAGCTCTGGAAGGAACCACTCGGCATATGGGGGTGGCGTGGTTCAAAGAGAATTACCACGAAAACGCTCTTCATGATGTAATTATGTGGCCCCAGGGTGATCACCCCGGGGGCCATTTCATACAAACTAAGCTGTCTACTTACTTTCGATTCTAACCTGAGCCAACTCTGTGCATTTTTGAATAACCGCTTTTTTCCTTCTTCTTTTTAACCTTAACTTCATCAAACCTCTTTTTTTTTCTTTTTTATTCATTTTCTTTTACTTTTTTATTCATTTTTTTTAACTTTCTTTTTTCTTTTTTAATCTTTTTATTCATTTTTTAACTTTATTTTTTATTTATTTTTACTTTTTTATTATTTTTTTTTATTTTTTATCGATTTTTACTTTTTTTACCATTTTTTAATTTCTTTTTATTTTCCCTTATTTTTATTTTTCATTTTTTCATTTACAAAATTTGTTTGTTTCTAAAACTTGATCAGAACAGACCTGACACTTTTGCACTACCCCCATAGCAATTCTGAGGCGAATTATCAAAAAACATGTCTGAATGGAAAAATTAATTTCTAGCAATATCATATGAGCCGTTTATAACATCAAAATGCAAAAGATAAAAATAAATAAATACTTAAATAGATAGGTTTACTGTTTAGAAGACTGTGACAATGCAATATAAGGTTATAAACACCGGATGGCTTGAAAGGATATCTGGGTTAGAAATAAGATAATAACAGACATAAAGAGACAATAAGTAATGTAATCATTTCCTTTTTTACTTTATCTTTAATTTTCAATTAATGCTGTGTTATACAGCATCAAAGTTTTTTCTCATATTTCGAGGTTGATCAGCTCCTTTTCAAAGTATGTCCATATTAAATATATCAGTTAAAGTGAAAAGGTCTACTTAATGACAGCTTCCGGTTTTGGAATCGGAAATTGACAAGTGGTGTTTATCAAAAAAAACATTTACCCATTATATTTTAGCTCAGATGGGTTTTTTCTTGGGCAATTAATAATTTGTTTTCACCATTTTATTTTAATTACTAACACATAAAATGATCAAATTGTTTTTTATAATTTAAAATTTTAATTTTTTTATTGCAAATAATCAAATCAGACGTTTATTTTTATAAGGGAATATTTTTTTATTACAAATAATCAAATTAAACTTTTTCTTGAGGGAGGGGGGACGTTCTAATTCTTTTTAGACGATTACATGTGGTTTTACGACCTTGCAACTCGGACTTAGGGTTATTGGTAAAAGAAATTTGGTTAACTTTCTTAACGAAATGTTTACAAACTAGTGAAATTAAAAATATAAGTGGTATAAGATTATGAAGGACTGTTTTTTCTGATAAACACAGCTTGTCAATTTCCGATTTAAAAACCGGAAGCCATTATCAAGTAGATTTTTTCACTTTGAAAAATATTGATCAACCAAATAATCCATGTATAGTCGATATTTGAATAGCAGCAATGAGAAAATCACAACTTATATAAATGAATGTCGATGGGTACACCATTAATAAAATTGGGTTGATTTTTAGTAAAATTGTCTTTCAACTAACATAAATCATGTTTCAAATTTTCGAGATAAGGATTGATAATTGGTATTATTTGAATCATTCGAACTACTGATCACATCTTAGATGTTATTCTCACAACGTTTCGGCTGATGTAATCTACGACCTTTTTGGCTAAGATCAAAGTGTAGTATCTGTTCCGATGGATACTGGACCCTATAGACCGGTATTGTCTTGGCCTTCGGGGCTTGATTTACGCCGGTCTATGGGATTGTCCTGTGCAGTTCTAGGAGGTCCACCCTCCCAGGCTTTGCCTCCCCTCTTTGGGGAGGAGTAAGTTAATTGCTTACTGCTTGAGGCGCCCCTACCGGGGAATGCCGACGGGGCTGCCCAGGCAATTTTTGATGGTCAGAGTGCTCACCTCTCGAGCGCTGGCTTTTCAACCCCCACTTTCCGACCCGACCTTGGGTCACATCTTACTTGTGGGAGTAGGATAAAACTGGCCTTGTGCCTAACTCCTGGAGAGGAGTAAATAATAATCTACGACCTTCTTCAGATGCGTCTTGTCGCACTCGAGGATCTATATGGAATTTCGAACAGAACCCTTTGTTTAATCCACAGGGGTAGCTTGCTCATGACCAGATAGAAATCTTAAGTAATTTGTAATTAAAATCTTAAGTAATTTGTAATTAAAATCTTAGTACCGCCAGTACTGAGGATTGAACCTTCAATCTCCAGAAGACTTTCACTTCGAACAGATTATTACTTAGCACTTATATCCGTTGACCACGGGTCCTTGCGTTGTGAGAATAACATCCAAGATGAGAAAAGTAGTCCGAATAATTCAAATAATATATATATATATATATATATATATATATACAGGGTGGGCCAAAATAAGGGTCCTATCTTTAAATTTGAATAACTTGAATTTGAATAACTTCCACAAAATAAAAGTTAAACTCACCAAACTTTATGTGTGTGTAGACTGACCCTTCCGAGATTTTTTGAAATAAACAAAACAAATTTTAGCCGAAAAACACTTCTTAAAATTTACAAAAACTAAAGTATTGTTTTTTACACTGTTTTGAGTTTTTTAAGCAAAAATAATGTTTTCTAAATGAGGGTACGTACCTTAGGGCTAATACGGCTCATGCTTGCTTCGGAAGGAGTCCTTTACTTATTATAAAAAAAAATATTTTTTTTAAATCAATAAATAAAAAAGTTATGAATTTTTAAAAATAGGACCCTTATTTTTGCCCACCCTGTGTATATATATATATATATGAGGGAATGTGGATAATTTATTGAAGTCAACCGACCAAAACAGGGGTAAAACAACAAATATAATACAAATAATGTTACCAAAGGCAAGATAAGTTACTCTTCTACCTACCTGGATAGTTTTTTTGGGTTTTAACTTATTTTAAAGCGTTTTGTACGTAAAAAAAAAAAAACTAGTGTCGAAGAAATGACGTTAGAATGAAAAAAAAAAGATGCCGACATGGTCAACATGTGAGGTGGCGAGCATTGCCCCAAAATCTGGAGAGAAAAAAAAATATACAGCTCATTAAACGAAAATGCAGCTAATAAAATATACAGTTCGATTTGTGTAATTTCTGATTTTTGGGTGACCAGACGCCATTTTTCTGTTGTGGTGACGTGTCGACACTACTTTTGTGGGTCTTAGGACTCATAACTAAATAAAAGTGATGAGTCCTGGGAGCCACAAATTTGATTTCAATGCGTCCCTCAGGAAATTTTATATTAATACCTTAGAATTTAATTGGGTAAGTGTCAAAAGACGATAGAAATGTTTGGTCAAATTTATTCTTCATTTTTTATAATTTTTATTTATATATTTATTATTATTTATATTTTATTATAATTTTTATTTATATATTTATTATTATTTATATTTTATTATAATTTTTATTTACATATTTATTATTATTTATATTTTACTATAATTTTATTTACATATTTATTATTATTTATATTTTATTATAATTTTTATTTACATATTTATTATTATTTATATTTTACTATAATTTTATTTACATATTTATTATTATTTATATTTTATTATAATTTTTATTTACATATTTATTATTATTTATATTTTACTATAATTTTATTTACATATTTATTATTATTTATATTTTATTATAATTTTTATTTACATATTTATTATTATTTATATTTTATTATATTTTTATTTACATATTTATTATTATTTATATTTTATTATAATTTTTATTTATATAGTTATTACTATTTATATTTTATTATAATTTTTATTTATATATTTATTATTATTTATATTTTATTATAATTTTATTTTCATTTTTATTTTATTTTTTTACTTTGCTATTTTCGGGCCTTTTTTTCTTTTCTTCTACTGCATCTAATTTCAAATCTAAAATCAGCATTATTTTTTTTATCCAGCCTCATATTTGGAAACCCATTAAAAAAACTCTGCATTTTTGTTTTAATATGTAGAAATATTTTTTTTATAATATTAGAATAATAAATTAGTGTTACAAAAAAAAACTTTCAATAGTGTTACGGAATTGGATGAAACCTGAATCAACTAATTTAAGCCAGAAATTTGTTTGAAAGAGGAGAAAAAATATGTCAGTTTTAGAGAAGCAGCTAAACCTTGACAAAGTCTTCTTGCATGAAATGGCAATTGGGATGTATCTGCAGACCTCTCTGGTTGGCATAATGATTACCTGAAAATACAGGGTGTTGCAGCAAGATTCGACACTTGAGTCACCACCGAGATCTACAAGGAGGTACTGAAGCGTGGTGAAGCCCCTGGATGGACGAGATCGTCATCGGTCTCTCCTATGTCTTCAAGCAGGACTCCGCGCCTGCACAGAAGGCCAAGACGACCCAGGCATGGCTGCTCAACAGTGTTTCTGACCACTGGTCGCTGAACTTGTGACCGCTCACCTCACCCAACTGCAACCCCCTTGACTATTTCTTCTGGGGCGTGATTGAGGCCAAGACCAACAAGCATGCCCACAACACAGTCGACTCTCTGAAGACAAGAACATGGTCGCCAAAGTGTGTGACTGATTTTGCGCCTGCCTTAAGATGGTCATCTCCGCCAGTGACGGTTACAAAAGTAATGTAGTATGTCACTCTAACGGTTGCTAAATAAACTGTCGGGTCTCTGCATATACAACTTTTGTTTTTATTGCCTATTTCGTTTTTTTTTTTGTTAAGTGTCGGATTTTGCTGCAACACTCTGTAATATCTAATAACAGACTGTGGCCAGACATCATTCTATTCTTAGCTGTATTTGAGACTATTTCGGCTTAATTGCCGGAAGACATCTTTTTCAGTTCGGGTCACTGCATGATAGAATAAGCTGCTAGAAGCCGTGATCAGTCTGCAGACATCCAAACAGTTCAAGGCAGCACTGGATGCATCATGGCCTCTGATCTTTGTATAATTACTTCTCATTCGAGTGTAGGATGCAAGAAGACATGATTCTGGCATAAAACATAATCAACAGGAATTTAAATATATCTCTCGAGAAGTGTTTCATCTCAGCGCCAAGTCGTGGTCTCCACAGAACCCACAAAAGATTTACCATTTGCGCTTTCATCTCATTAAAAGAAAGATAGCCTTCTCTGTCCGTGTGTCAGCAAACCAAGGGAGGTAGTGACAGTGCCTACCATATCCAGGTTTAAAGTCGCCTTGGACAAACATTTAGATGGTAAATAGACGTACACATCTTCTAACTCTTCTTTTATATGGCTTGTGATGCTTTGTTATTTTTAGCCAAAAATTGATTTGATTTTAATTTGATTTATTGTCAAGGGTAAACTCTAAAATCATTGCGGTAGAATTAACGATAGGAAATATGAAAATCTGATAGAACGAAACCACAAATACAAATCCAATAAATATTAACATCTAAAAATAGATCTGGAAAAGGAAGAGTTTTGCAGAATCGTTAACGCTGTTACGATTGGAGCAAGAAGATAGTATCATGTTCTGATAAAACGGAAGTTAACTCAAACATAAAGTGCCTAGAATTGTTCGGTTGCCTCGCAGTAGGAGTAAAACCTTGGCATATTCTTACACTCGGTGAAGGCTTGCTCAGGGGCTGGAGCCTTGTGTCTGAATGAGGTATGGTTCTGTTCCGTACTAGGAGCTCCACCCTCCCAGGCTTTACCTTCTCTCCGAAAAGGGGTTAGTTTATTGCTAATCGCCTGAGGTGCCCCTACCATATAATGCCGACAGGGCTGCTTAGTTATTGTCTGTGGGCTAGAGTGTATACACTTCTTGTGAACTGGCGTTTTAATCTCCACCTTCTGACCTTGTGTCAAATCTTCTCGCAGTGAGAGGCAGGTAAATGCCATCTTGGGCATTAAAATATCATAGAATTTAAATAGTTTATAGAATTTGAATTGGTAGTGGAGACAGGATTTTTATAATCGGATGCAACGGTGAGAAAGAAGTTTCTCACATCTAAACACCCTGGCACATTCTTACACTCGGTGAAGGTCGATGGAGCTGTTCAGGCATTCTTTATAGGTCAGAGTGAACAAACCTCCTGTGTACTGGCTTTTCACTCCCCACCTTTCGACATTTAGCAAATCACATTTGAAATGATATAATAGGACCTCACATCATGAACAGAAACTCCTAATATTGATTTGATATATAAAGCTATAATGCCCGGATTTAAAAGTTGAATCTAAATAGCATTTAAGCTGACAAATCAGATAGAGATGAAGAGAGGTCACTTATGACTGAACTTAACTGACCCAGGAGAAAAAGAGGAAAAAGATTTGTCGAGGAAGACCCTGAAATGGTGCAAATTCTCTCCTGGTGACCCCTAAAACTGATATGATATATAAAGCTATGTTACACGGATTTTAAAAGTTGAACCTAAATAGCATTTACGCTGACAAATCAGGAACAGATTAGGAGAGGTCACTTGTGAATGGAGTTCCCTGGTTTAAAACAATGAACTCCTGAGATCTTCAATGAAGAGAAGAAAATTTGAATTTCAAAATTTACACAAAGCATGAAAGGAGTTGTTAAGTTATCAACTGAAGCTTAACATATAAAACAATTTTATCAATAATGTGTTATACAACGCCAAAGTTATTTCTCATATTTTGAGGGTGATCATCTCCTTTTCAAAGTATATCGATCTCTATATTACTAAAGTAATATCGATTTTTCCCCTGCAACTTCAATCACTATAGAACTTTAAACATAGGTGCTATATATAATTCCAATATGGTCACGCTTTATGCCAATAATTTATGCGTGTTTCCGGAAATTATCATTCAGTTTCATTCGATTTCATAATTTCCTACATTAATTCCATCATACCTGACTCTCTCAAACAAGTCCTACATACAGGAAGTGGGAGTAACTTTTATTCACATGCAAAAATTTACTACCACTAAATAATACGAATTGCTCCCTTTAGCTTATTCTTCCTAATTTTATGACACTTTGATTGACTGGCTATAATCCTATTCAAAAATAATAGAATATAATATTAAATACATAAAAAATATTTATCAACCAAATAATATCATATGGGCCGTTTATGACATGAAAATGCAAAGATAAAAATAAATTACTACTTAAATAGATAGGTTTGCAGTTCAGAAGGCTGTGACAATGCAGTATAAGGTTAAAGGCAAGAAGCAAGGCGCAAGAACATAAGAAAATCATTGTGCCACCAAATATGATGATCATATACTTCAAAGGGAAATTCCTGTCAGATGCTCATGGTCGACTTGAAAAAGGTGATACTCATTCTTTTCCTTTTTCTGGCGAATTAAACAATCACTCGATTAACAGTGGAAAATGGAATCCCGAGATTTGCAGTGATTGATTCTGACTAAAATCCACATTTAGATGGACCCACAATACGGTTCCTATGAAACTCTGACAATTCTGATGTTTCTTTGGTCCATGTCATGCTTAGATGGTGATAAATAATATCTTCACATCTGAAACATAAAAATATCAATTAGTATAAAATGTTCAAGTCTCAAACCGTAAATATGTATTCATTATATTTTGTAGGTTATCTATTTATTTCATTTTACTTTATATATACGACACAATCACGTTGACACACCGGTTCTCATTAGATTATCAAAGTTAAGTGACGTTGAGCCTGGCCAGTATTAGATGGGTGACCATGTTGGAAGATGGTGACATTTTCCTTCAAATAACTACAGCCTTGACAATGCCTTTAGTAACTACTTCAGTATAAAATGCTGAACCACACATGTGATGACAATGGTACAGTGGCCACCCTGGATGCATGTACTGTTCTCAAGCATATCGAGAAGCTCTCCGGAGTAAGCAGATGGATGGATGAATTTACTTCTGTCGTGTCTGTGTATATTGTGAATTACATCTTAATTACTTTTCAAACTTATCTTGATGTTATTCTTATAAATGCAAACCCAAAGCAATGGCTGAATCCTTAGAAAATGGCCGCCAGTCTGTAGCAAAATGGGGCAAAAAATGGGTCGTTACATTCAATGCTACCAAGACAAATCTCCTTTCTTTTAGCAATTATAAGAAACCTTTCTAACTACCTATTGCCATGGCTGATAGCACTCTTCTCAAGAGTCCAATATTCAATCTCCTATGTCTGACATTCTCAGGCAATATAAATAGGAATAAGTACATAGAAGATACTGCCAAGTCTGCTGCAAAACAGGTAGGCTCCCTTTACCAGGCTAGAAAACTTGTAAATGGAATATTAGTGCATGAAATAGTAGATAAGCGCACAACATGAAACTGTTGTTATGCTACGCTCGTCTATGTTGATGACACAGCTGTCTATGGTAGCACCTCGAAGAGCACTGATGATCAAAACCTTGCCGATAATCTATCTTACTATCTGGAGCAAGTGGTGCAATGGGGGGAAAAAGGGGGTTGTTAGCTTTAACCCTCTCTCCTTTCACCACCAATGCTCAGATCCTTGTTTTTTGCATATCAACAGAACAAACAGGGCCCGTCCAAATGAAAGAACTCCCCTTTATTCCTCTGTGTACCTAAAATCAAGCAGAACTTCCATGAACGGAGTTTCTTTTCAAGAACTTCCCACTTATGGAGCACGTTACTGCAGGAATGTTTCTCTACAGAATACAACATGGTCATTTTCAATGTCAACAAATATCTGTTGAGTCGTCCTGTGAATTAATCATAGTTCTCAATCCTTTCATAGTATTGTTCAATCATCTAACTGAAAATCTCACTAACACTTATCCTCGAGTGGCTTTTGGCCCTGGTAAGTGGTGATGCATTAGTATAAAAAAAAGATTGAATAATATTCCTCAAAGACCTGGTGTTTTAACATCACAGCATTGTGAAACAGAATTTTTTTTTTAAATTTAATAACGGATGAATTCAACTGCGTTTATTTTTTCAGTTTTATTTTATTTTTTAAGTGGTTCCCCTTAGCATTTCTCATCGCCTGCTCCTCCTCCCCTTGCTCACCCGGCCTCCATTCCTCCCTCACACACACATGACTCACTCCCACTCCTACCCTTCCCCCTCCTACCATTTCCCTCCTCGCCTTACATCTTTTCCCTGACTTCTTTTTACCTTCACTCACCATTCCTCCACATACAACTTCCACTCACATTTCCCCCACTCCCTCTTCGCCTTACTTTCTCTCTCCTCCCTGGATTACCTCCCATGTTTCATTGTATAAAGCTTATTCACTTCAAATGAATCAACCGAAACATCTTAATTCTGCTGTAAAGATGCGTTTGTGCCCTTATTTTTACTAGTCTGTTCCTATGCTTATCAACTATTCCATACACTAATATACCATTTTATTTTAAATTTTAATTTAATATTTTAAACTCTCTCATCATTGTAGCTGAAATAAAAAGGAAAAAAGAAAGTAGAAAAAAAGGGAAGAAAACTTTATTTATTTCCCGTTTATATGTAAAAGAAAAATTGGAAATTTTTACTGTTAGCGTTTAGAAAATTAAAGAATTAAAAAAAAATGTTTTTTAATTGCGATTCTGAATATGAGGCTTGGTAAAAAGTAAATAACTACTCGGCAGGTTATCCTAATAAATACTCAAATTAAGTCTAGCTATTTTACACTGTGCTTATAAGCTTTCATCTTACTCTCGTCTACTAACCCATGCAAAGCATTCTCTCATCACTTATTCTTTCTTTCTTTTTTTATTATTTTTATTATTATTTGTTTATTTTTGGTTGTTTTACTTTTTTATGGATCTTATATTGCAAGAAACACTGTTAAAAATGTTTGCAGCACTGGAAACAAAGAAACAGAACATGAGGTCTCAACTTCCTTTTATTCACCGAGGTCATACTTTTGACTCCACAGCCGTCAATCATTCCACTAGTCTTTTGCTTTTGACATATAAAACATACCCATGACTCGTTGGATCCCAACTACTATTACTATGTATTCTACTTGGATTTCATTTGAAAATTCATAAACTGTGACATATCTTTTACGACATCAATTTTGCATAACTACAAATAATAAGTCTCTTTACTTCTAAATTATTATTATTATGAAGATCATTATTATTATCATGATTATTATTTTTATCATTATTATTGTTATCATGATTATTATTATCATTATTATTATATAGAAGTATTATTATCGTTATTATTATATAGAAGTAGAATTATTATTATATAGAAGCAATATTATTATATAGAAGTATTATTATTATATAGAAGTATTATTATTATATAGAAGTATTATTATTATATAGAAGTATTATTATTATATAGAAGCAATATTATTATATAGAAGTATTATTATTATATAGAAGTAATATTATTACATAGAAGTATTATTATGATATAGAATTATTATGATAATTATAATTATATAGAAGTATTATCATTATTACTATTATATAGAAGTATTATTATTATCATTTTTATTATTATCTAGAAGCATTATTATTATTTTATAAATGTATTATTATTATTATTATTATTATTATTATTATTATTATTATATAGAAGTATTATTATTTTTTATTATTCTCATATGGAAATAAAGGGACTTATTATTTTGTCATCCAATTTACATACATTTTCTGGTGTGTACAAAATTAGATGACAAAATAATAAGTCAATAGGTCGTGTATACTTGTCATGTGTTAGAAGTGTGCTGATGTATGGCTCTAAAACTTGGGCTGTCTCTGCTAGCACACTAAAGAAACCGCATCATAACGACAAGGCAACGGTCAGATGGATCTGTTTGGTGAGGCCTGAACAAAGCATACCTTTTGAATCTCTACTCTCACGGGTCAACTTGAAAAGCCTTGCAGACACCAGGCAGAAGAGCAGACTGCGTTGGTTGAGGCATGTTGAGTGCAGCAATTGCTGGATTGAAGTTGAATGTGCCAGCAAAGAAGACCACCACTGTCAGACACAAATTGTCTTGGGACGACGTGGTCAAACGTGAGAGGAATGCCATGGGTATGGATTACGTCGGGCCTCACCAAAGACAAGAATGGAGAGGAAAACTTAGATAAAGACTAGACGATGAGGCCCCACCCTCATCAGAGGATTAATTGTGGCTTGATTCAACAAATAAACCGGTTGATGATTATGATGATGATAATGAGCCAAATCTTCTGATTTATTTGCCTAAATTTGAACAAATTTACTCACCTTTTGGCCAGGATCAAAGTGTAGTATCTGTTCCGATGGATACTGCACCCCATAGACTGGTATTGTCTTGGCCTTTGGGGCTTGATTTACACCGGTCTATGGGACAGACCTGTGCAGTTCTAGGAGGTCCACCCTCCCAGGCTTTGCTTCCTCTCTTTGGGGAGGAGTAAGTTTATTGCTTACTGCCTGAGGTGTCCCTACCGGGGAATGCCACCGAGGCTGCCCAGGCAATTTTTAATGTCCAGAGTGCTCACCTTCCTGAGCGCTGGCTTTTCAAGCCCCACTTTCCCGACCCGACCTTGGGTCACATCTTACCTGTGGGAGTAAGATAAAACTAGCCTTGTGCCTAACCTCCTGGAGAGGAGGTAAATAAATACTCATGACATGATAATAAAGTCTGGCAGGAATAAAAACAAATGATACACAAATGTTTTTTTTAATTATAAAAAAATGCTTACGATAGAAAAAAAAGTAAAACATATTTCTTTTTTACGGGTATCTGGTATAAATGTACACCCCATAATATTATGTTTCCTTCATTTCAAATCAAAATGAAATATAATTACCCATATACCCTGGATGACTCAGTTTCAGAATATATATGGCTATTAGAGTCTGTCTCCCAATAAAGTAAAATGTCGTATTTATTTTTTATCGATGCCCGCCACAAACATAGACACCAAAATATAATTATTCGCTCTTTGATCAAAATGAAATATAAATATCCACTTATCCTGTATAATGTAGTTTCTGAATATAGGTTCTCGGAAAATAATAAGATTCTTTGTTAAAAGATATACTGCTAGTAAAAATTCTGTACTTAACAAAAACATTGTTTGACCTTCGTTCAACTGATGCTTTTCAAAAATTTCATATTTATTTTTTATAAATAAATTACCAGTGAACATGAGGAAATGTCTGTTACTCAAAGAAATATTGGGTCGGATATAGGATGTAATCGATGAAATTGATAAGGATTTCAATTTTTCTTTTAGAACACAGATCGATAATTTCCGTAATTGACTGGCTAGTCAGAATCAAATATTGATTTTGTGGGACTGAAGCTATTGATGACCAAAATTAACAAAATGACTGACTTTACTTTATCATATATATATATATATATATATATATAAAGATAAATGAAAGAAGAGGGATAAACATGTACGAATGACAAACCTATTTCAACTTCGATTGTTCAATGCAAGGTGTACTCGGTAAAAACATGTTTATTATTCTTTCCTTAAGCCAAGGCTTTTCAAAGATTAAAATCTTATCATCAGAGGAATTACATAGATGGATAATTTGGCAGTATAATTGTGTTTTTTATTTAAGTTTAATAATAAATTTTCCTCTTCTCAAGAAAAAATATATGATGGTGGAGTTCTCTAAGAGTGGCCCTCTAGGGATAATAGGGTTAAAATTAATTAATATAATAATTAACTTTAACCCTAATCCTAGTCAGTGCTGTCAATCGTTTTTTAAAAGAGTTCCTCGCAATATGTTTGTATTTCTTTGATGATCAGAGAACTCATTTTCAGGCTATGTGATTCAAAGAAATAACAAGATATGCTGTTTTTTTTTTAATCATTGGCACAGGGACAGGCACCCAGGTAGGATCAAACTCTTTACCATTGGTTATCAAAATCAGTTGAATGAGGTTTAAAAAAGCGATGATGTCAATCAGAAGAGAGAGATAACTTTTCTCTTTTTTGTTTTAATGAATTCTTTTAAATTTGAAAAATATTTACATATTTCAGACTGTTTATTGTCTAACGATGAATTATAATTAAATAGATTTACCTACCCGGCGTTGTTCAGAAGACGTTTTTGTTTTGCTTTACCGTTTTTTTTCTAAATTATTTATTTAATTTTTTTTTTTTTAATTAGTTTTTTTATTTGATTTTTGTTGTTTTTCTTTAAATAGGATTTTAAAAGTTAAATGCAATTAATACAGTATCGTTTGGTCATTAAATTATTAATTTTGAAAGTTAAATGCAATTAATACAGTATCGTTTGGTCATTAAATTATTAATTGAACTAAACTGTTATAAAACTATAACTAATTTACAAAGTAATGTTTTTTTTTCTATAAAATTATTTGATGTAAATAGTTTCCAAAACTTTCATCTTTTTTAATTAAATGATGATTTTAAAGCCAGTTTACATGACTTTCTCTATTCGACAGTTTAAATGCTTCCAAATATTCCTTTCAAATTTTGAAGGGTCAGAAAGTAATTCATTTTTTTTTCCAATTATTAACAAAAGATTAAAAGGACTGGTTCATGAAGAAATCAAAATGCATTCCGGTGGATTTAATTCTGTAATTATTTTTTTAGATAGGATTTTTTTTAATTTCGTTTTATTTTATGCTATTGCATTTTCGATTTCAATAAGTATTCGATTAATAGTAAATAAAAAATAATAATTCAATGTGGCATCATCAAAGTTAATGCTACAAACACACACACACATGAACACACGTGAAGTTGGCTCATAATTTTATTAATATAAATATGAAGAATTTATACAAACGTTAGGGTCCTCCAATGTAAAATTATTATTTGTAGAAAAGTTCTACAATGGGAATGATTTACAAATGAGGATAAAAGAAACAAATAAGACATGCGTCTCCCTACATTTCTTTTTTACTGATATCCATTCCCTTTGATTTCTTGAGCATGGCTTATCACAGTCATGCCATAATTTTGTGTATTTCTAAATTGTCATATAATAGCTCTGGTTGACTCAAAGTTCTAACCATATAGCTGATTTAATACCTGCAGTAGTCATTGGTATCTGATGGACTTGATTGACTTCACCTTTCATCTATGTAACTTTGAGGTGTTGTTGCCTTTTGGTCGAGATCAAAGTGTAGTATCTGTTCCGATGGATACTACACCCCATGGACTGGTATTGTCTTGGCCTTCGGGGCTTGATTTACGCCGGTCTATGGGTCTGTCCTGTGCAGTTCTAGGAGGTCCACCCTCCCAGGCTTCGCCCCCCCCCTCTTTGGGGAGGAGTAAGTTTATTGCTTATTGCCTGAGGCGCCCCTACCGGGGAATGCCGACGGGGCTGTCCAGGCAATTTTTGATGGTCAGAGTGCTCACCTCTCGGGCGCTGGCTTTTCAACCACCACTTTCCGACCCGACCTTGGGTCACATCTTACTTGTGGGAGTAGGATAAAACTGGCCTTGTGCCTAACTCCTGGAGAGGAGTAAATAATACTTTGAGGTGTTGTTTTCTTGGTCTAGTTTGGAAACTATCCAAGTCAAAGCATTTGAGTTTTCTTATCTATATAAGATACTAGAAGAATACCCGTCCAAGGACGGATAAAATTAATTCACAAACAGAACAGTTTTGCACCACTTTTATGTCTCTTTACGAAAATTAAAATCAAGATATAATGCTACTAAACTTTATGTCTAGAATCCTTATTTTTATTTTTATCAAAATCTATTGTTTTTTTTCTTTGTAAACTCAATCATATTCTGCAAAATCCCAAACAAAAAACAACAATTTCCCTCCCTCCCCCTTTCCCTCCTCCCCTCTCCCTCCCTTCCCTTCTTTCACTCAACCAAACACCATGAATAAATACTTGAACATATAAAGAACTTGAAGCATAAAAACTTTCACCAAAATGACCGGATTCGGCATGAATAACCCGAAAAGGGTTGATATGCCGTAAAACAAAACAACTAAACTAAACTCAAAATCCATTACATCATTTTGATTTCAGTAAACGTTTAAAGCTTAAGGGGTCTAAAGATTCCGACTGTGATTGTGTGTATCGAGGCAGCATTTTTTTCTCTAAGGCACGTATTATTAAAAATAACCGACAACTCGTGTCTGGATATTTTTGTATGAATCCTTTCCATTTTCCGGATTAAAGTCCTAATCTCGGATGAGAATTGGCTGATGAATCTGCCGTAATTTTCTTTTAAGTCCAAAGTACAAGAAATAAACGTATACATTGGCTCGACTACCACGACTTTGTCCAGGAGGTTGACCATGCATCTATCGGATAATAGTGCCATAGCCAGACACCTAATTAACGAACATCCATGTCCCCGCTCGCAAATCCGAAAACTTCTTGTAGACAACACTAAAATCCTAGAACACAATACTAATATAAAAAAGCACTCCATATACTAGAAGCTTTACACATCAAAACAAAAAAACGGTTATTAACAGGATTACTTTTAACACTAGTACTAATATACTTAAATGTTTATAATACTAAATAAATATAGTTTTGTATTTAAATTTTCCTGCCAAAATTAACTATAAACTCACTCCAGGTCTTTACCTGATTGACATTATTCCCACTGAAGATGGAGCCAGATGGGTCAGAAAGTACTCTGGACTTAAAAGAAAATTACGGAAGATTCATCAGCCAATTCTCATCCGAGATTAGGACTTTAATCCGGAAAATGGAAAGGATTCATACAAAAATATCCAGACACGAGTTGTCGGTTATTTTTAATAATACGTGCCTTAGAGAAAAAATGCTGCCTCGACACACACACATTATATATATATATATATATATATATATATATATAAATATATATATAAAAAGAGATATAGAAAGGCCTTGTAATATGATCACCACCAATAAAGTCGTTCATTCAGCAATTGTGTTTATACAAAAATGTACAATTCGCCCTTAAAAAATATTAGCAATCCGAACAAAAGGAATCAGACGGATTTAAATTGCAACCAAGTTTGAATCTCACCAGTAAAAGCTTCCCACATCTCTCAGGATACAAAACAATTATCAGGATACAAAATATTATCAGGATACAAAACAATTATCAGGATACAAAACAATTATCAGGATACAAAACAATTCTCAGGATACAAAACAATTCTCAGACTAGTGCATAGAAAATCAGTGTCACATACGTAGAACTATGATGAAACGATGAAACGATGAAGTGACTTGTGCACTATAACGTTTTTGATGACGAATATTTGGAACTTGTATACTTAATAATGAATATGTCATAATTTGGCATCTTTCTAAGTTGTTATATATATATATATATATATATATATATATATATATATATATATATATATATATAGAGAGAGAGAGAGAGAGAGAGAGAGAGAGAGAAGTATATCTGTACAGGAGTATTGATTTATTCCTCTCCAGGAGTTAGGCACAAGGCCAGTTTTTATCTTACTCCCACAAGTAAGATGTGACCCAAGGTCGGGTCGGGAAAGTAGGGTTTGAAAAGCCAGCGCCCAAGAGGTGAGCACTCTGGCCATTAAAAATTGCCTGGGCAGCCCCGTCGGCATTCCCCGGTAGGGGCACCTCAGGCAGTAAGCAATAAACTTACTCTTCCCCAAAGAAGGGAAGGCGAAGCCTGGGAGAGTGGACCTCCTAGAACTGCACAGGACAGACCCATAGACCGGCGTAAATCAAGTCCGAAGGCCAAAACAATACCAGTCTATGGGGTGCAGTATTCATCGGAACAGATACTACACTTTGATCTTAGCCAAAAGGCCAAG
This sequence comes from Sepiola atlantica, assembly GCA_963556195.1. Lineage (NCBI taxonomy): Eukaryota > Metazoa > Mollusca > Cephalopoda > Sepiida > Sepiolidae > Sepiola > Sepiola atlantica. The sequence goes on along the minus strand of OY744552.1, from coordinate 23,494,213 downwards.
AACCTAAAGGAGTAAGGCTACCAACATTTGTAAAAAGTATTTTTCAACATTTATTTATTATTTTGTTATTTTAGCATTTTATAATTTTATATAACGCGTTTCAGGCGGTGGTCCGCTCGCATCAAATCATCACCGGGCGGTGTTAGTCTTGGTGTTTTTAAAACTAGTCACAACATTTTAAAGTGTCTACATTATCTAATATTACCAAATTCTTAGCCGTTAAGCAATCAAACTTTTGAATTTTGCACGTGCCTAGAACGTAATCCGGTTCGCATGCAACATCTCAATATTACAGACGCTCATTTTAAAGTTGTATATTACTAGCTGTTAAAAAAACTCATCAGTAAAGACATATTTGTAAAGACACCAAGACTAACACCGCCTGAAGATGATTTGGTGAATCAAATCGAAAGTACTCGCGGAAAAGGAAAGAAAAATGAAACAAGAAACCTACGGAACTTACACACACCAATTTGACGGGAATACTTTTTTATGTGCTTATTTCGATGCTTTTACATGTGGATATTCTCTTAATCAAAAGACGAATCGAGGACATTACGAAAAAAGATAACATCATTTTTTTAAGTGTCTTTTAGTATTTGTTTTCGTTATTTACCTAAATAAAGATGCAACTAGAATTTTTTTTTCATTAAAAAAAAAGGGTAAATGAAGACAACAATTTTGAGGTTGACGGTTCTGTTTTTTGTTTTTTGTTTTTTAGGAAGGAGGGGGTAATTTGATGGGAGATAAAACTTCACTGAAGAAGCTTTTAGAAAACGTCTTGTTTCAACATCGGCAGAAACCATTGTATGAATAAATGTTGTTTTTTTAATAAATTCAAAACATTTATTAAATTATATATATATATATATATATATATATATATATATATATATATATATATATATTGTGTGTGTGTATTTAGGCAGTATATTTTCATTTAGGCAAACATTATTAAATAACACGGAGTGTTTTTGCTTGATAAGACTTTCTTATTTTTTTTTCAATTTTCCGAATGGTCCATTTAGTGTTTCGGTCAAATTGCTGTATGTAAGTTTCATGTGTTTCTTGTCCCATTTTCTTTCCTTTTTTTGCGAGTACTTTCGATTTGATTCGTCATAATATTTTAAAGTGTCTAGCATAGTAATAAACGTTATCAAATGCTTAGCAATCAAACTTTTGAATCTTGCACGCTCTTAGAGCGTAATCACGCTCTCATGTAACATCTCACTATTATAGACTCTCATTTTAAGTTGTAAATTACTGGCCGTTATAATGATAATAAAAAAACTCAACAGTAAAAACATATTTTTATAAAAAACAATATATATATATATATATATATATATCAGCATTGGTGAGGACAATAGAAGAAATGTAAATAATTATAACTCCTCATCCAAAAAATTTCAGACAAAAAAAATCTCTAACTTTATTCTTTATTTTCTTTTTTTCAGTCTAGACAAAATAAATTGCAGAATAATACACTACATAGAAATTTTAAAAAAATATTTGTTGTTATCTGTAGGTCGAGAGGTTGCGGTCTGTAAGGTGAAGGGCAGGAGAGAGGAAGTGGTAGGGGGTAAAATCAGGTGCCTGTTTGAAGAATGGCGAAGTGCCTGGGTATATAGGTGTATCAGTCAGTACATTCGAGTAATTATAGGCTGGACATGAGACTAGTAGACATCATGTGACTATTTGGCGGCGAGGGATAATAGTCAGGAATAAATACAGAGTGTGATTGTTAAGTAAATTTTGCTGACATGGTGAAAGAAAATCTCAGGGTTGGTGGGAGGTGGAGAGAGACAAAAGTAAGGGGGTGTGGAGATAAAGAAAGAGGGGGGAAGATTGAGGGAAGAAAGATAGAGAGGAGGATGGTTTAGTAAAGGTAGGAAGAACAGATGAATAGAGAGAGAGGAAGAAAAGAAAGAAGAATGGAGAGAGTGGAAGAGAAATAAGAATGAAGAGATGGAAAAGTAAGAGGTTAGGAGGTGGGGTGTTAAAGTGGGAAGGAAAGAGGATTGAGGGAAGAAAGGTAGAGTGGAGGGAGGGTGTAGTAAAGGTAGAAAGAATAGATGAATAGGGAGAGGGGGGAAAGAGAAAGAATAAATTGAGAGATGAAAAAAGTAACAATAGGGAGAGGGGGATAAAAAAGAGAGAAAGAGAGAAGGGGAGAAAGAAGAATGGTGATATGGAGAGAGAGAGAGGGGGGGGGGAGAGAAAGGGGGGGGAGAAAAGAGTTACCAAGTAAAGAACGCGGTGCTTAGTTGATATTAATTCTCTCAACTATACCCATACCCTTGCGCCCTTGGAGTGGAGTAGCATTATGTTTGGTCTAAAGGGTGGAGGGAATCTTTCCAGGCATTACCTCCTCCTTCAAGAGGAGGAACTGGTTTATTGCCGGTCGCCTGAGGCGCCCCTACCGGGGAATGTCGACATGTCCGATCGCGGCAAATTGTGCAACCGTCCAGAGAAAAAAGGAACTGAAATTCAGGGAATCTTGCTTCATTGGTGTCTAATGTCTATGAATCAAATTTAATGCAAATCTGAAATATTTGAATTTTCAAATGGGAGGTTGTGTCCATATTATGCCCCCTTAAAAACTATTTAAAATACTCCAAAGAAGCTGGGGAATATTTATTAATTGATGCCTAATACCTATTGTCAAAATTTCACAAACATCGTAGGTATCTGAATTTTTACGAAGGGTTTCCACCCCCTTTTTACCCTCGTTGCATAAAACTATATTGAATTACATTTGGAACTCTTATGCCTATCAGTTGTGTTACAAAATTCATAATGATCGGTTAATTAGTTTAGGAGTGCCTCCTGTACATACAAATATATAAACTTATACACATACATAACTCTATACAGATAGAGATAATGGAAAAAAAGAAGGAACTGCCCAATTTTTTGTTGTTGTTGTTTTGGTGTGGGATGGGAGTGGAAGGGGCTAGTGAGAATAGTAAAATAAAAAAGGAAATGAAAAAGAAAAAAAATTATCAATGTATCTTTTTTTGGGGGGGGATAGGTGAGGTCGAAAGAGGTAACTCATTTTTTTTATTGTAGGGGAACGAAAATCAGCATAACTTTTTTTTTACTAATTAGTAACTGCTTATCAATTTGAACAATTATTATCGATATAAAGCCAACTTCGCATGATTGTAAGACGTACCTTTTGTTCTCGGCAACATTCTGATATTCTTCATAGCAGGACGAATTCCAGTTAATAAGACAAACACATTTTCGTAAGCTTCCACGTGAGACGTGCATTTGTTTTTACTACTAGATAACAACAACAGAACAAAGAAAATAAAAAGGGCAGACAACTCTGACTCATAATTTACTTACAGTAAATTCGAATGTGTTAATAACAAGTACTGGCTATAGTGAGTAATTTCAAGAATCAAGGCCAAGAGGCCACTCGAGGGTAAGGGTTAATGAGTTTGTCAGATGAACAGTAAGACAGCATCGTGATGATTAGTAACGGTGGCTGAAAATAGACAGTATTTTATTTAAGAGAACGACTCAACAAGAATTTGTTTACATTAGACTTGTATATACCCATGTTGTAGTCAGCTGGGAAGCAGGCCCGTGGTATTGTGTTCAACAGACGAGTAATTCTAGGAAATAAACTTAGCTCATGGAAGCTTTGTTTAGCTCTAGGTAATCAGAGGGGAGAAAGAGACAATTTTGACAGTGGTTGTAGCTAGACGAGTACTTGTTGTGAATGTTTTACGGGGGGGGGGGACCATAGATTAGAGCTCAGTCGAGCACCTATCATGAAAATAACGATAAAACAGAGAAGACTAACTACACATGTTTTCTGTGAGAACGTGGCTGCACGGAAGAGAAAAGGGCATTCTCCATTAGACTTCGAAGTCGGTTTTGAATTCTGTCAAATCAGGAAAGAGTGCTCTGAGCAGCACCTCCCCAGATGTGGCAACAGTACCCCATCTTAATTTCAATTTAATATCCTATGTATATTTTTCGAAAAAACTGCTAAAAAATGTTGCCCACATTTATGATCGAACTTCCAACCTTTTTTTTACCAGACCAGTTCTCTAACAATTGAGCTATTGTGTAAACTGTACAATCAGGTTAGGAAAAGGGTTAGGGTTAGGGTTAAGGTTAGGGTTAAGGTTAGGGTTAGGGTTTTTAACATTGATATAGTTGAATTGCAATAGCATTACAGCAGGAGTATTGTGCATGCATAGCTGACATAAACATCGCTATTTTTGTTTTGTTTTGAGGACATGCGTTGCATGGAAAGAAATGATATGAGAATGATAAGATGGATGTGTAATGTGTGTCTTCGTTGTTTTGTTTGGTTGTTTTGTTTCACGGCATATCAACCCTCCTCTTATGCTTCAAGTATTTATTCATGGTGTTTGGTTGAACAAAAGGGGTGAAGGGAGGGAGGGAGGGAAATTGTTTTTTTTTGGGGGGGGGATTTTGCAGAACATGATTGAGTTTGCAAAGAGAAAAAAACAATAAAACATCAATGTTTGGTGCATTTTGGGTCAGGAAGCCGATATCTTCAGAGAGCCTGATTTGGTGATGTGTGTCTTAAAGGAAGGCTTAGATCTAATGACTTTAGAGAAAGATAAAATATGGACAGTATAGGGAGATGCATGCAGAAGAGAAGACTTTGATGCTATGGCTATGTTGAAAGAATGGATAAGAATTCTTGGGTTAGTAGATGTAGAACAGTTGAGGTAGCAGGGTCAGTTCACTGGGGAAAGCGAAGGAAAACATTAGAAGTGATAAAAATGGACTTTAGAAAAAGAGGGATAAATAAAGACCTAGTTAGATCGGGTAGTTTGGAAGTCAATTTCTTAAAACAATTCAATGCATGCCAGCATGTAAAACATACGCAAATTAATGAAATAAGAAAAAAGAAAACGGAAATCGGCGTATTGATTTATATGAATTTAGATAATGAAGTACTATTCGGTGACTGAAGGAAGCACTATTTTCATGTTAATTTTAGATTGGTGTCGTAAATGAATTGTTTTTAATCGGCCCAATTGGCATAATGGCAATAGTGTTCGCTAATGGGCCGGGAGTCCAGGGTTCAATCCTCCGTCGAGTCATACCAAAGACTTAGATGCCCCCTTGCTAAACACTCAGTATTATAAGGTGAGGATCAAGGGTAAGTGAAGTCATTCTGGAAAAAAAATGGCGCCCTCCCCTACATTTCAATGTAGTAGCTAATTAAAAAGAAGTCTTCAAGTCGCCTTCTGTGGTCAACCACTTTACTTCTTTTTTCTTTTGTTAACCGGGTTTAGAAAGTTAACAAAAGAATGTGTTTAGTTATTCAAAAGAAATGTTTAATATCTACATTAATAAAATGACCCAATGAACTACAAGATTACTTGCAATTTCCAATGTTAACAAACAGAGCGATTTCATTGGATAACCATATCTGTTGATTATCCAATGAAAAATGATGGTGAATTTCATGAAGTACATGTTACTGAAAGAAATATCGGGCCGGATATAATATGTAATCAATGTAGTCTATTGGAGTTTAAATTTGTCCGTAAAGAACACAGACTGAGAATTTCTGTAATTGACTGGTGAGGTAGAATCAGATATCGATTTGTAAGATTCAAAGCTATCACTGTCTAACTTCAATAATGATGAAATTAAGTCTAAGATAGGTATATTTACTGATGACACCACACTTTACTCGTGACATGTGAGGAAAACAGACGTGCACATATCCAAGGCATTGGCTGAATCCTTACAAAATGACCTCCAATCTGGAGTTGAACGGGGATACAAATGGATGGTAATATTTAATGCTACTAAGACAAAGTTCCTTTCCTTTAACAACTACAAGAAAGCTTCTCAACCACCGATTACCATGGCTAATAACCCCCTACCTGAGAGTCCAATGTTCAAATTCCTCGGCCTAACATTCACAGGTAACATGAGTTGGAACAAATACATAGAAGACATTGTCAATGCTGCTGCAAAGAAAGTGGGCTCCCTCTACCGTGCTAGAAAACTTCTAACACCGACCAGTATCCTATATCTATACAAGGCCACCATGGAGTATTGTTGTCACATCTGGGCTGGTGCACCAACCACTAGTTTCTCCTCCTTAAACAGGGTCCAAAAAAGAGTCGCTAATCTAATAAGTCTCTCACTATCCACCAAGCTCCAACCCCTGTCCCATTGCCGCAATGTTGTATCCCTATGTTTGTTTTACAAGTACTTTAATGGAATGTGCTCCGATGAACTTGCTGCTCTGGTGCCCCTCAACGTAAATACACCCGACCCACTCGACAATCAGTTAAATCCCATCCATTCACTGTGGAGGTCCAGCTCGTTTGACTCGTTGGTCTAGTGGTCTCCATCAATTCGCTGTTTTGATACTTCATTGTAATACAGCTTCCTATTCCTGTAGCTTCTTTCCAAGAACTGCAGGCTTGTGGAGCTCTCTTCCTGCTGACTGTTTTCCTCCTACCTATAGCCTTGTTTTTTTCAAGACTAAGGCCAATAGGCATCTCCTGTCTTTGCGATAATCATCTTTCGTTCTTGTTAGCTCCTCACATCAAGTGGCTTCATACATTGTCTGAAGCGATTTCCATAAAAAAGACATTCTTCTTGCATAAAAATAATAAGTTTCTGTATTTCTATATTATTATTATTATTAATCTTATATAGAAGTAAGGAGCTTAATTATTTTGCCATCTAATTTACATATGTGTTTATGGTGTGTACAAACACATGTATGTAAATGAGATGAGCATGCTGAAAAGGGAGAGTCACTCTTTCTCTAAATACTCATGGAGACATTACGAAATATTAGAGAGTGGTTGAATCAACATAGAGTGAGAGATGCAAGAGAGATGGGTGACTTGTTCAGTTATTTATAAATTACAGCTAATTAAAACAATTAAAACCGAATTTTTTTTCAAACATAACTCAATCCCAGAACTAAAGAACGTTTCAGCATGTGTTTTGCATTATTAAAGCATATCGGAAAAATCCTTAGGGAAAGAAAAGTTAATCAAATCACATTTAGTATAATAATAGATGTTGTTACGGCGATTGTGCAGTATAGTTAACAAAAAAGAGGGTGAAAATAACAAATAAACAACAAATAACTGTTACCAAACGCAAGAACATTTACTTTTCTACTTATCTATATAGTTTTCACATGTATTTACTGATTGTAATCCATGTATCCATGCATTTCTTAGCATCACTTTTACTTAGCCAAGCCAGCGTGCTTTTCAAGATTGATGACAATTTTGCCTGGACCTGCTCGCGAATTTCAGGCGTAAAAAAATTATTTTAAAGTGGGTTAGTGGAAGCGTAAGCCTAAGTCCGAGGGTGGTTGCCAATCGGATTAGAGTAAGCTTCTTTTCTAATTATTATACTGCACAATCGCCTTTGTTGCAATTAAAAGCAACTCTATGACTTTAAGTAAGGGGACAAATTTCCAACATATGCCAGCATGTAAAACGGATGATGATGACGACGACAACGACAATGACCAAATATATAAAACAATTTGGGGGGGGGGGGGGGGGACAAATAGAAAAAAATATCCAGATCGCTGCAGGAATCCCCAACATGGTTGTGTTTCCTCTGGTTGGGGTGCTCGCAGATAGGTACCATTGATATTTATTTGTCCTCTCCTTAATCTGGATGGGCTTCGGTAAAAATTGGTTCTGTTTTCTCCCATGTGGCAGGTTTTGAACTTTACTGATATTCTAAAATCAGGAAAAAACATGTACTGTTTTACTTTTTCTTATTATCTCTCTTTTGTTTTTATACATTGTTTTTGGCCACTATGCAAGATTTAACATCGACCCATTCATCATTATCCAGAATGCCACACCCAAACTCTCACCGAGAATATATAGGAGGCGGGTCATAATCAATGGCAGGGTTGTGAAAATTCATTTGTTTCTGAAAATAGCTGATAAACGGCATCCGCATGATTGGCGAAAATGATCTAAATTTGATCGAGTTTTTAAATTTAGCCAATATGACCTTGCCACTGGTTATAGGATACAGAATTCTTGGATGCTCTCATGATCTAGTTAACAGTAATACTAACCTCTTCGTGCAAGCGTGGCTTTACGGTGCATGTGGTCTGTTTCAAATTTTTTTTTTTTATTTATAAACGGACACAAAAAGAGGGATGTAAAAAAACATTGCGAACAAAAATCAACAAAAAATTGCGATTTGAAACGTTATCCCAATATTTATATACTACTAAAAACTGTGGATCTTGTTAACTTGTTTCTTTGTCCCCGTGCACGATGGATGACGTCACAAAGAGATCGGAAAGGACCTGGGAGTACTGCTAACTGAGGACTTACTTCACACATGACCAAAGCCCCTAAATCGAGGTCTTATACAGGTTTGCGTCATACACAGGACGATTGGGGATAGACAGAGGGTGTGAAGTTCATAGGGTTGGGAAATAGGGTAGGCAGTAAAAGAGAAGAAAAAAAGTAGGAAAGGCTGGGAAAAATAATTTCGGGGAGAGGCAAGAGGGTCCTAGATAGTTTCCCCTCCAAAATATATGAATAACAACAATTGTTCTTTGTTTTGTTTTTTACTTTCATTGACCCCAAACAAGGGGGCCATTGCTACTGTGAATTAGGGGGCAGATTTATAAGGGGCATCCTAAGTGGGGAGTTGTTCAGCAAGATGTTTGTTCACATTACATTAAAATTTATGCATTTCGGTATGGTCGGGGAAACTGAGAGCAGGGAGGGAGTTTCAAAGACCAACCGTTCAAGGAAAGAAGTTATTAGAGTAGAAAGCCCTCCAGTATCTGGGGGACCTCCACAGTGAATGGATGAGATTTAGCTGTATGTCGGTTTGATCGAGTGTATTTACATCGAGAGGGCACATGAGCAGTAAGTTCGTCGGAGCACATTCTATTGAAGTATTTGTAAAACAAGCACAGGGATGCAAAATTGCGGCGATGGGACAGGGGCTGGAGCTTGGTGGACAGTGAGGGACTTATTAGGTTAAAGATTCTCTTTTGGACACTGTCTAAAAGGGTGAGACTGGTTAGGGTTAGGGCACCAGCCTAGATGTGAAAACTCAGAAATATCAACAGATGTTATCATACAGAGTTATCCGTGGTATTTAGGGGGAGGGTCATTAAGCCAGCATTCACGAAACAGCACAAGTTCATATGGTACTATTGTTCAGAATTGAAGGACTATTTTAAAATGTTTGAATTACACATATCTAAAATTAATTAATCAATTTAATTATATCACATTAACATTCTTAATAAATTAGTTTCACTATTTTTATAAAATATTACATTTGCCTCTAGTTTAATAAACTAAACTAAAATTCAGTATAAATTTATAGAGGAGTTTAGAAGGCTATCACAATGCAAAAAATGGAAATATGTCAGTGTTGAGCAGGAAGACAAAAACAAGTGATTTACTATAGTAAATTTTACTTGTTTAGTCAAAACTTCTACACAGTGATCTAATGTGTGTAATCGTGTTCCATAATATATTTCGAGGAAAGACCTCTTTATCAAATTGTAGGTGTTTGAAATCTCCTGAAATCCGTGTGGACCGGTAATGTTTTATGGTTATACCGCAGTAAATATCAATGTGGCACACAGCAAAAGGAATAAAATTTAAATTTCTTCATTTTATTTAAGTGATAAAATGTCTATATACTAAGTGTTTTAATCTATTAATATTTTGTTTCTGAATTTTTGAGATGAGGATTGATAATTTGTATAATTTTGATTATTCGGACTACTGTTCTCCCAGTCTTGGCTGACGGAATGAAAGCATGCTAGCCCATGGATTAAATAAAGAGTTCCGTTCGAAATTCCGTCCAGATTCCCGAGTTCGACAGAAATATTTCAGAGTTCAAAAAGATACACCTGAAGAAGGCCAGAGATTACAGCAGCCGAAACGTTGTGATGATAACACTCAATATGAAAACAGTTGTCTGAATAATCGAAATTATACATATTAATATTTTCTTAATTTTTTAAAAAATCTATTTATCTATCTATTTATTTATTTATTTTAGGGGGGAGGGTTTAATCGTAAATCATATCCTAAGTCTGTTATTCTATTAATATTATGATTATTATTTTATTTGTTTTTAATTATTATTATTATTATTAATATTATTATTATTATTATTATTATTAGTATTATTATTATTATCATTATTATTATTATTATTATTATTATTATTATTATTATTATTATTATCATTATTATTATTATTATTATTATTATTATTATTATTATTAGTATTATTATCATTATTATTATTATTATTATTATTATTATTATTATTATTATTAGTATTATTATTATTATCATTATTATTATTATTATTATTATTATTATTATTATTATTATTAGTATTATTATTATCATCATTATTATTATTATTATTATTATTATTATTATTATTATTATTATTATTATTATTATCGAACGGTAATTCAATATAAATTTGGCTTTAAATAACTTTTAGAAAGAAATACAGAAATTACAAAGAAAACAATTAAATTTTATCATTAATAGCATAGAGAAAATATTAATTTGATTTCATGCTACGCATACTATTATTGTTTCTTGCAAAGAAAAGAGACTTGCTAAGGAAATGTTATCACTATGCAGTCAAACCTCGGTTCATGAACTTCTGGTAACTGACACAATTCGGATTTCAAACAAAAAATTCACACCAGAAATTCCTCGGTTTTCTAACAAAATTTCGATTCCCGAAACGGT
>OY744552.1:23370944-23478444 GCA_963556195.1 Sepiola atlantica | reverse complement strand
ATATTTCATATAAAGTAGCACTATTCGATACTTCATATAAAGTAGCACTATTCGATACTTCATATAAAGTAGTACTATTCGATACTTCATATAAAGTAGTACTATACGATACTTCATATAAAGTAGTACTATCCGATACTTCATATAAAGTAGCACTATTCGATACTTCATATAAAGTAGTACTATTCGATACTTCATATAAAGTAGTACTATACGATACTTCATATAAAGTAGTACTATCCGATACTTCATATAAAGTAGTACTATCCTATACATCATATAAAGTAACAGCAATCCATCATATTTGTTTACGTCTAAGCAAAATCAATTCTTGTAAGTACCAACAAATATTAAAGTTTTAAATGTAAAATATTGGGATTTAATTAGGATCTCCTGGTGATAGTCTCTATCGACTCTGAATTCGATGCCATTCTGCTTGCATGCCCTGCTTGCTCTGAACCAACAAGGAATCAGTAACGAGTACATGGCACTGTAGCAGATGTTGAACAGGAGTTGCAACATCGCTATCACCTTGTTTGACTGGCCACTGCACATTATGGTCGGCCATGGGGTCAAACAGGGGGATCCTCTCTCCCTTAAGTTTTTTAGGGAACCGGATTTCTCCATATTAAAAACTGACCTTGTGTCTAACACTGCCATCGTGGGTAGACAAGTAAATAGGGACCAGCACCGTTTCTGCTGTGAGAACATGGATCTAGCGAAAAGAAGAGATCATCCCCTACCTGTGAACTATTATAGAAAATTTACAAAAATGTAATTTCACAAAAGTAAAAAAAGAAATTACTAAAAATAGAATTGAAGAAAATTATAAGCAGAAAATTTGATCTCCTATTCATGTGATACATCATCATCATCGTCATTATCATCACCATCATCATCATCATTATCCTCATCATCATCATCGTCATCATCATCGTCATCATCATCATCATCGTCATCACTATCGTCATCGTCGTCATCATCATCATCGTCATCACTATCGTCATCGTCGTCATCATCATCATCGTCATCATTATCCGGTTTATTTTTTTTTTATGGAAATCGCTCCAGACAAGGCATGAAGCCACTTGATGTAAGGAGTTAAAAAAAATACCACTTCAAGGTCAAAACCCAGCTAACGATAAGTGTTATATAGATAGATTCTTACCCAGAAAACAGCAATTCTTCCCCCTTTGTCAGAAACATCGCTCATGAAATTAATCCTCTGATGAGAGTGGGGCCTGATTGTCCAGTCTCATTTTGACTAGACATAGTTTTTAAGGCAGTTTTACGACTGGATGCCTATCCTTCACCAAATTTAACGCCTTTGGTAGTCCAAGACCTCCACCGTTCCAGCTAACTAGGGCTGCTGTTATTTCTACTTGGGCATGCACCAATGTCACATATTACGTGTGAGTTGCCGCATACACTATTGTCAACAACATTGTGACAGGCCATCCAAATATAGCATTTGAAAGCTACGATGTGCTGCAATTTATTTTGAAATAAATTAGAACTTCGAAAACAGTTTCAGTATGTTAAAAATATACAGATCGGTGTAAAGTTTCACATAATCAACAACCTTCTATTTTATGTCAAATTTTTTGGCAAAGTTTCACGTAATTAACACTTTCAGATTTTGTGAAAATTGTCACTTTCGGAAATTTTTCAAATCTTTTTTATGTTTTTTGTCTCAACTTGCTATGTGTGATATATCTACTTACAATTTAATATATCTACTTACAATTTCATATATCTACTTACAATTTCTAATAATGTTTATCCTTCATTACAGACGCCAACCTCTTTGGAACAACTTGCCGAAGATGTTTCCAGTAGTGCGGTCCTCACCCGTCTCGATGACGATGGAGGAGATGACATTATGGAACGTGGAAACTGGAGTGGACGATTCGATTTCCTTATGTCCTTGCTCGGATATTCCGTGGGACTTGGAAATGTATGGAGATTTCCCTACCTAGCCTACAGTAACGGTGGAGGTAAGTCACTTTATACTTATGTACTTCTTTTTCTTTGGTTGTTAAATACCATCTCTCCGTATCAGGTAAAAGAATCACACGAACTCCGTATTACAAAGATAAACTGATATAAGAGGGTGTTGTAGTTTGCTTGAAGACATTGTTTGATAGAAAATCATAACAGACAAATGTAGATAAAACAACAATGTTGACGAAGTGAATATTTATCGATTAAATATTTTACCAACATATTGTATTAAATCAAAAATGGTATGGTGTTATTTTTTTATATTTCGAGGTAAAAACCTCCTTCTCAAAAAAGACATCACCATTCAACTTGGAAGGCACTGATTTCATACTTATGAGAGATGTGGCCTGCAAATGGATCTGCTTGAAAATAACTGGGAGCTGGCAATATTCCTCGAACCACATACTTTATTTTACCCTGAAATGAAGAAAACAACGTACACACATATATATAAGAAGTTAGATATTTGAAATCAGTGACAATGTAATATTAGGTTGAAGACAGTCATCATCATCATCGGCATCCAGTTTATTTGTTGAATAAGGCAACAATTAATGCTCTGTGGGGCCTAATTGTCTAGTCTCATTTTGACTAGATATAGTTTTTAAGGCAGTTTTGCGGCTGGATGCCTATCCTTCACCAACTTGAACATTTTTGGCAGTCCAAGAGCTCCACTGAGCATGCACACATCCAAAGATTGCATTTGCCACATGCCTTGTGGCCGGGATTGAATTGGTGAGTGTTAGTACTTGTCAACATACCAGTGGGCCTTGCAAACTGCACCTCTAGGGCTCTAATCTACTCGGAGATCTCTAGCCAATTAGTCTGGGGCCTCAAGGAACCAAGTACCCACGGTGTATCACGGGGAGGTTTGGCCAGAGCCTTGTCGGTGGAGAGATTATCTACCAGCAGGGAAGACTTATGCACTCAGTTTCCTTTTCATTCAAGGACCAGCAGGCGAATGAGACTGAAAGATTTGAAAATCATACACGGCCAACATACAATACAATATTGAATTCAGTAATTATCGATTAAATATTTACCGACGTGTTGTATCTAATCAAAATTGGTATGGTGTCATATTTAAAAGTTCTTTTCAATTGAAAAACATTGGTCTAATCTAACCAGAGGCTATTTTGAAGATTTTCAAGATGGGTGTGTGTTTTTTATATGCTGAGTGATGCATTATGGTTATGAAGTAATTTTTTTTTTCAATTGTAGATAAATAAAATTTTGAAATAATACTGAGCAGCATTTTCTGGATACCCCTAAAATTAACGTTAATCAATATTTCAACTTAATTTTTCTCCTCTTCTGTAAACAGCGCACAGAATATTACGTCTTCTTTCGAAGCAATACATTTTCCTCGCTACTCACTCCAATTTTAATGGTGGTAGATCTGTTGGTCCAACAAACAAGCTCGAACTTGTCCATGTTGCCAAAATAGCTTCATCAAAAAATGCAGCTCATATTCTGGCATCATCGCAATTTCTACGCACTTACAAAAGTCTGTAGAAAAAAAAGATTTTTTGATGACAAACTTTTATTCTAATGTGTATCAACTTTATTTCGCGTCTTCGCTTAACCATCAAAAGACAAAGGTTATGAAAAGATTTGACGTCAAATATAAGGAAGGGATTGGTTAGTTGGACTCGTGCACGACACGTCTGCTCAGGTTTACATCTTAAGCTATTTTTAGAAGCGGGAAAAAACTGTAAGTAGTGCAATGGATGTAATGAATCGCCAGCTTATTATTTATAGGTTGTCCTGAAAAGTCCTCGTTAAAAGTGTTCCGAAGCAATCAATGGATCCAATGCAAAATCAAAGGGCAGAGTCTATACTATCTACCACTGAATACCCTAACCTAAACCCTAACCCTAAACCCTAACCCTAACCCTAACCCTAAACCCTAAACCCTAACCCTAAACCCTAACCCTAAACCCTAAACCCTAACCCTAACCATAACCCTAAACCCTAACCCTAAACCCTAACCCTAACCCTAACCCTAAACCCTAACCCTAAACCCTAACCCTAAACCTAACCTAAACCCTAACCCTAACCCTAAACCCTAACCCTAACCCTAAACCCTAAACCCTAACCCTAACCCTAACCCTAACCCTAAACCCTAACCCTAAACCCTAACCCTAAACCCTAACCCTAAACCCTAACCCTAACCTTAAACCCTAACCCTAAACCCTAACCCTAAACCCTAACCCTAACCCTAAACCCTAACCCTAACCAGGAAGGGTGGCCTAAGTGCGGTGACAGAACAGATGATTTCTGAACGAGGCTTCCTCTGTCTTATTCTTTGTCACCTTACTTAGAATGTTGGTGGGAAAACTATCTAGAGTCGCTCTTTAGTTGTGACAACATCTTACAAAAAAAACGTTACTGCACCCTTAACAAAAACTTAAATACGTCAAATATTCACTTTTTGGGAAAATCGCTATGATGCTAACTTTGTAAATTTTGATGATAGTGATGAGATAAAAAATGTACACTTGTTGCGGACGTTATAAAATATTGGAGTATTTTGTATATGAAATAGTGGATAAGCATGGAAACAGACTAGTAAAAATAGAAACACAAAAACAACACTTAAGCAGAACTAAGATATTTCTGTAGATTTAGACGACTCTAATTTTTATATACACCAAATGATTATGGTCGTCTGAATCGACCGAAATATCTTGGTTCTGCCTTAGTGATGTGATTCTGTCCTTACTTCTACTAATCTGTTGCATGCTTATAAAATACATACTTTAAAAAATTGTTGACGTCAAATATAAGGAAGGGATTGGTTGGTTGGATTGGTGCACCACACGTCCGCTCAGGTTTACATCTTAAGCTATTTTTATAAATGGGACAAAAACTCTAAGTAGTGCAATGAAAGTACATCCCACGCAAAGTGTTTTCATTAGATAATAGATCAATCACTCTATGTACAAACATAAGCTTACATAGAAAGAAAATAGCCCATCGAAATACAACTGCTACATTACCCCCTGCTTAAGCTTGTAGCCGATAAAAACAAGATATGCTTTATTGATGGTAACAATTTAAAAGTCTTTCCTATTTCTAGTTCAGTTGTTTCTCCCTCTGCTCTACGGTATTTACGAGACAAAGACATGCTGTTCCACTGTATATTTGTTAATCTTCTATATATACAAACTAGAACAATACCTGTCCCAGGGCGGGTAAAATTAATTCCCAGAACAGTTTTGCACCACTTTTATGCCTTGTTACAAAAATTAAAATAAAGATATAATGATACTAAACCTTATGTCTCGAATTATATTCTAATTTTGATTAAAATCCATTACATGATTTTGATTCTAGAAAATGTCTCAAATTCAAGGCTTAAGGAGTCTTAAGGAGAAACTGAAATTGATGGAATCTTGCTTAATTGATGCCTAATAACTATGGATCAAATTCAATGCAAATCTGAAATATTTAATTTTCAAATTATGACTCCTAAACCACTTTACAATACTCTAAAGAAACTGAAATTAGGGGAATATTTATTAATTCATGTCTAATACCTATTGTTAAAATTTCACAAAAATTAGGGGTACCCCCTTTGCATAAAACGAAATTAAACTAAATATAGCCTACATTTGGATCCCGTTGTATAGCTTTATGCAAAACATAAAGTAAATTATAAGTGTTATCATAATTTTAATATTAGATTGTCTGAAATATTCAAATTATAACATTCATCAATTACTAGCAAGAAGACCCGGCGTTGCTCGGGATTGATTGAAAATCACTACTATGTACTTTTTCATTATGCTCATAATACCATATAAACTTTTTTTGTTTTTACTGCCTTCCCCTCCCGTTTCGCCTTTTAATATTGTCGGAAGAAGTTGAAATGTTGACAAACTCTCTGAATTAGTGTCTTATACATATGGTTTAAATTTCATTAAAATTGGATATACGTATTTGAAGTTTTAAGCGGGTTCTGTCAACACGGGTCATTTAGGGCATGTAAATATTCACAAGATAGAGGGTAATGTACATATTCAGGACCACTTCCATTGTCTTCCCCGGAGAATTTTATACATATCATTTAAATTTCATCGAAATAAGATATATTTTAAGTTTTAAAAGAAGTTCAGCTCCCATAGCTCCCTTAAGAGGGCACTTAGAGATTCGGGACCACTTCCATCGTCTTTCCAAGGAAATTTTATACATATGATTTAAATTTCATAAAAATAGGATATATTTGGAGTTTTAACTGGCTCATGCTTTACTAACCCCCTTAGGGTACACATAGAGATTTGAGTACCCTTCCATTATCTTCCCTGGTACATGTTACATAAGAATACGCTTATATATTTTATGTAGCTTCTCTAACCTTTGTTTCTATAGGGAACGTACAAGACATACCGGTGACCGTTCGGTCACAATCACTACCACTATTTGTTTCACTTTGATTTCCTTTGAAAATTCATAATGTGTGACATATCTGTTAAGAAATTCTTTTAGTATAACTAAAAATAACAAGCCGCGTGTGCGTGGTCCCCCTCTGTATGTGACTCGATGTGGCGAGTGTAAAATGCAATAAATTTGGGTAATTTGGTGCATTTATGACCCCCCTTTGACCCCCTGGGGGCGAGAACCAGAATTTTTCTGAGGTCAAGGATGCTCATTTTATATCCAGAACAATTGCCTCTACATTTTGGCCAAGTTTCAGAAAAATTGAATGTATGGATAAAACGTTATGGGAGGAAAGGGTCATTTTTTTCCATTTTAGGGGGCTTTTGACCCCCTGAAGCCGCGAACCAGATTGTTTCCAAGGTCAGCGATACTTATTTTCTATAAGGAACAATTGCTTCCACATTTTGGTCAAGTTTCAGAGAAATTGAATGGATGGATGAAAAGTTATGGGGCAAAAAATGTCATTTTTTGCCATTTCGGGGCCTTTTGACCCCCTGGGGGTCTAACTAGATTTTTTTTCAAAAATCGGAGAATGTCACTTTCTAACCTGACCAAAGTTACAACTTCATGCAAAATTTCAGAGAAATTCAATGGATGGTTGCGGAGAAAAATCCGGACGGACACACGGACGAACAGACGGACGGACGGACGGATGGAAATGCCTCAAAACATAGGTCTCCCGATTTTATAAATCGGGGGACCAATAACAATCTCAATTTCTTAAGACCCCTTAAGCTTAAGCCTTAAATTTTAAACATTTCTTAGAATAAAAATCATGTAATGGATTTTTATTAAAATTAGAATAAAGATTCTTGACATATGATTTAAATATCATTATATCTTGATTTTAATTTTCTGTAAGGGGACATAAAAATTTATATATATATATATATATATATATATATATATATATATATATATATATATATATAGGGTAAGGTACACGATAATTCATGAAAAAGAAATGTCGTGGTGGACAAAATGTGTGAAAATAAATGACAAACGGAAAACAAGTTAAAGTGCTTGTTTTTGTTTTTCTCCTGCACTTATACTTGTTTTCCGTTTGTCATTTTTTTTTCACACATATATATATATATATATATATATATATATATATATATATATATATATATAAACAAACAATATTATGCTACATTCCAGTGACAAAGATTTTATTAACCTTGGTGTGATCATCTTTTCAAAACAAAAACTTTGGTACATTTACAGACGTTTCGTTCACAGAAGAATATCCGACAGAAGAAGAGGATCGTTCCTCTATGGACTCCTCAGAAACCAAAAAAGTTCTCCTTCAGAAAAAAAAAATACACACACACACACACACACACACACACACACATATATATATATATATATATATATATATATATATATATATATATATATATATATATATATATATATATATATATAGTTAAAGCAAAATAAATATTAAAATATTATTGTCATAAATAAAAGTAAAGTAAGGTATCTTATTTATAGATGCTAAGTGCGAATGTAGCTCCCACAATATTGTTATAAATAAAATAAAGTAAAACCTATTTCTTTTTCATAGGTGTGAGAATAAACGCAGATACCACAATTTTTTGTATAAAAAAAACTAAGTCACACGTATTTCCGTTTTGTGGATGTCAAGCGCGATAGAAACTAATAGGAAATTACAAAATGGCCGCTAGCGATTAAGGCATTGCATTAAAGTTCGATTTTCAAGTATTTAAAAAATAAATTAGAATTTTGTTTCGGGTTTTAAAAAAATACAAATTTAAGACCAATTAATAAATTTCATCCACAATGTGTGCAAAAATCAAACGAAATAAGCAAGATATTCAAATAATCCCTATAGTACAATTGAACGCTGAACGGAAACGTCTATTTCGTCCATTCAGTTTTTAATTTTAACTCTTTAGTAATTTGAAAAGTTTGTTTTTTTAAGTTTTAAATGTAAATGGGGGATGTAATACATGGGAGGACGGTCTTATGACAACCAAACTGATACTACACTTCCGATCAAAGCAAGTTCTTTTTTTTTCATTCATTTAAAAATATCTAGTGACAAAAGAATAATATTTTATTGCTCCTTGGCCTTTTGGCTAAGATCAGAGTGTAGTATCTGTTCCAATAGATGCTGCACTCTGTATACCGGTATCGTCTTGGCCTTCGGGCCTTGATTCCGCTAATCTGAGGTGCAGTTCTAGGTGGTCCACCCCTCCAGGCTTTGTGTTCTCACCCTTTGAGAAGGGGTTAGTTTATTGCTAATCATCTGAAGCGCTCCTACCGGGGAATGCCGACGGGGCTGCCCAGGCATTTTTTGTCGGCCAGAGTGCTCTTTCTCTAGGGCACTGTCTTTTCGATCCTACTTTCCTGACCTTGTGTCACATCTTACCACTGTGGGAAATCGATAAATACCAAGTATAAACTGAAAGTTTTTGAAGGTTAATAAACTTAGGAAAGATTCGCATTTATTCATATTTAGATTCAATTAGATTACATTGGGACATTAGATTAGCTAAATGTAGTTTCTCTATTATGTATTTATTACGTTTACAAAATTGCGACTGACGGACAGACGGACCAAATGTCAATTTACATCAGAAGAGCTGAGTATTTATTTATATATTCTGTTACAGAAGATCAAGTGAGAACAATATAATATCGTCGGTTTCAAGTCAGAGGTTGTGCAAATTTCGCTGACTATCCTCAGTCATATCTGAGAATTAGGTATATATATATATATATATATATATATATATATATATATATATATGTATATGTATATATATATATATATATATACATATATATATGTATATGTATATGTATATATATGTATATGTATATATGTATATACATATGTATATATATATGTATATATATATATATGTATATATATGTATATATATGTATATATATACGCCTAATTTCAGAAGTATATTTAACTTTCTTTCTAATTTTTTATATATATATATATATATATATATGTATATATATATATATATATACATATATATATATATGTATATGTATACATATATATGTATATGTATACATATATATGTATATGTATACATATATATGTATATGTATACATATATATGTATATATATACATATATGTGTATATGTATACACATATATGTCTATATATACACATATATGTGTATATGTATACACATATATCTATATATATATACATATATATATATATATACATATATATATCTATATATATACATATATATATGTATAGATATACATATATATATACATATACATATATATATATATATGTATATATACATATGTATATATATACACATATATATATGTATGTATATATATATGTATATATATATATGTATATATATGTATGTATATATATATGTATATATATATATGTATATATATATATGTATATATATATATGTATATATATATGTATATATGTATATGTATATATGTATATATATGTACATATATATACACACACCTAATTTATATGTTTATATATACATACACTTAATTTATATATATTTATATATATATATATATATATATATATATATATATATGTGTGTGTGTGTGTTTGTATATATATATATATATATATATATATATATATATATATATATATATATATATGTACACGCCTAATTTCAGAAGTATATTTAACTTTCTTTCTAGTTTTCTTTATTTACTTGCAAAGCAGCCATGTCTACCTCTTTCCTCTCTAATCTCAAATCACAAAGCCAGACTGGAGGTGACAAGGCAAAAAAAAATAATACAAAAATGCAGAAACCGGTGAGGGATAAGTAGATGGTGGGATGCAACCCTCAGGACGTGGGGGTGGATCACAGAGAAAGAAGGATGGGGGAGTGCGGGTTCAGGAGTGTGCATTCAGAAAGAAGAAGAAGAAAGAAAGAAAGGAAGAAGAAGAAGAAGAAGAAGAAGAAGAAGAAGAAGAAGAAGAAGAAGAAGAAGAAGAAGAAGAAGAAGAAGAAGAAGAAGAAGAAGAGCAGGAGGGGGAAGAAAAAAGAGCTTTGAAATGGGAGTGAAATTCCTGCCTGATGCTTAAGGAAAAGCACATAACGGAAACAAAGAAAGAATGAAGAAATTAATTGTAGAGAGAGAAAAAAAAAGCAGGATAGTTGGTTTGCGGGGGTGTAGGGCGTAGTAAGTCTTTTCAAGACATTGCCTGCATATTTCAGTGTGTCAGTGGGCCAACTGGTACAGGCGGGATAGCCAACCGGGTGGGATAGCCGGGTGGGATGTCTACACAAATGATATTTAAATCTCCGCTGCTGTCTGGTGAATACGGGTTAGTGAAAGACGCCAATGGAGACGGAAAAGTGTAGGGGTTTGCAGGATTGGCCTGATGGGCTATGATATCGCTTTAAGTAAAGCAGTGAGTAAAGTTCTTTTCTAAGGCGAAAACTCGTAGGGCCAATGCTTAATCGCAGTTTTGTAAAGTTACTAGATGAAGTACCCGTCCATCCTAGGTTTCTCAAACTGGTAATATAGAAAGTATCCACTCGGTCATGACGGCCGTTTTTTGAAATAGGAAATAACAAATAACAACTTCAAGTGTAGGAGATGCATGAGACAGGCGCATCCTATTGACGGCCGTCCTCACAAAGAGATCGTACGAGATGACAATACCCTGGAGGTAGTAGACTCTTTCTGCTATCTAGGAGATATGCTGAGTGTAGATGGTGGATGTGAACTCAGTTCGGCCACAAGGGTGAGGGCAGCTTGAGCGAAATTTTGTGAGTTGTTGCCTCTTGTAACATCCCGAGCTGTCCCTCTCAACATAATAGCTATGTCAGGAGCATCATGATATATGACAGTGAATACGGGGGCCGCAATTGCGAAACTGCAGACCAATGACGGATCCATGATTAGATGGATCTGCAATATGAAATCTGACCAAACCCAATGCATCAGGTCAGATGATTTACAGGAAGCACTACACTTGCCAAGCATGGAGGTTACTCTTAGAGCGAATTGGTTATGCTGGTTAGGGTTATGTGGAGCATTCATCCTCCTGAATAACCTGTTGTAGAAGCATAGATGTCTTGAATCAGAGGAGGATTGA
Organism: Sepiola atlantica; assembly: GCA_963556195.1. NCBI lineage: Eukaryota > Metazoa > Mollusca > Cephalopoda > Sepiida > Sepiolidae > Sepiola > Sepiola atlantica. The sequence continues at coordinate 23,466,888 of OY744552.1, read as the reverse complement.
CCGGCCAAGGAAAACTTGAAAGCAATCGATTAGACAAGACCATACAGAGTGGTAGTTTTGTTTTACGGCATATCAACCCTTTTTGGGTTATTTAATGCCGAATCTGGTCATTATAGTAAAAGTTTTTATGCTTCAAGTTCTTTATATCTTCAAATGTTTAATCATCGTTTTTGGTTTGGTAGTTTTGTTTTACGGCATATCAACCCTTTTTGGGTTATTTAATGCCGAATCTGGTCATTATAGTAAAAGATTTATGCTTCAAGTTCTAAAAATAAAATAAAAAAGGGGAGGGAGAAAGGGAGAGGGGCTGTTGTTTTTGTTTTTGGTTTTGTAGAACATAATTAAGTTTTACAAAAAAAAAACAAAAAAAAAACGTCAATGTAGGTGAATTTCGTCTCAGGGAGCCACAGGGCAACCTGATCTGGTATCACCAGCATACAGAGTGGATTTTGGAGACAGTTGACTCATTGAACCGTGAGAACTGGAGAGTGAGCTTGCATAACATCAAAAAACATCTGTCCTGAACAAGGCAAAAGTGATGTTGAATGAATAGAAGAAGAAGTTAAATGATCGTATGAATAAATTAACGGTAATTATTTTGAAATTGTTGTCTGTGTAAACGTTTCTATGCCAATGGCCTTCTTGTGCAGCGACTACACTTAACCCAGTTTCTTTGGAAACGGACATATTGGAACTGCTAAGTTATCGCATGTTAATATTTAAGACTAATTTTAGTTAATAACACAAAAATAATACATTCTGAAACCATTTTTAAAAAAAATACAAATCCTCGAAAAACAAATCACCTGAAGATGATTCGACGTAGAATCGAAAACGTTTGTGATACATATGGAACATACATTAAATTTTTGATTTTGACACAAAAAACATCATTAGAAAAATTGAGAAAATAAAATAGCTATAATCACGCAGACCAATTTCTGTTATTTTTAACAATGTTGACTTAAATGAAAGAATACTGCCTCCACCAAATAATCATTGTGTTTGAATTCTTGGAACTGATATAAACAATGTTCTATTTTTGTCTATCTCAACTTACATTATATATATATATATATATATATATATATATATATATATATATATATATGTTAAAAATTTATTATCTCAACTTACATTATATATATATATATATATATATATATATATATATATATATATTTCTATATATATATATATATATATAGAGAGAGAGAGAGAGAGAGAGAGAGAGAGACATTTTCGTTTTATTAGCTGCTCAAGCGCTAGTTCGTGTAGTAATTAATATGAAGTTATGTAACACACGGTGTAATACAAAAAAGTTATCCTAATTAGATTGATCAATGCAAGGTCCCTAAAAATGGTTGGATCATTCTACCATTCCAGAAGCAATCCTCTACCTGTATAAGAGCCAAATACGTTGTAAGATAAAGTACTGTTGCCACATCTGGGGAGGTGCTGCCCAGAGCATCCTTTCCTGTCAGCTACAACCACTGTCAATAATTTCCCTTTCTCCCTCTCTGTGCCTAAAACTAAACGAAACTTCCATGAGTAAAATTTCTTTCCTAGAACTACCTGTTTGTGAAACTCAATACTGCGGGGCTGCTTCCCACCTTACTACAACATGGTCGTTTTCAAGTTCAACACGGTCACTTCAATAATGAATTATCTTTGGTCTGTCTTTTCAAAATCTGAGCAAATTTTACCATTTATAAACCTAATTAGCATTACAGAAATAACATCTGACACTTGTCTCTTATGAGCATGAAACCCACTGTAATGTTGGAATTTGTGAGCTGAGTTCTCTCTCTTTCTCTATTTCTCTTTCTCTCTCTCTCTCTCTCTCTCTCTCTCTCTATATATATATATATATATATATAGAGAGAGAGAGAGAGAGAGAGAGAAAGAGAGATACTACAAGATAGAAGAATACCTGTCCCAGGATGGGTAAAATTTATTCCCAAACAGAACAGTTTTGCACCACTTTTATATCCTCTGATGAAGATCAAAATCAAGATATAATGATGCTAAACATTATGTCTAGAATCCTTATTTTAATTTTGATCAAAATCCATTAAATGATTTTGATTCTAGAAAATGTCTAAAATGTAAGGCTTAAGCTGAGAAAATCTTAATTGATCAAATTTAACGCAAATCTAAAATATTTTACTTTTCAAATGGGAGAGTGTGCTCATATTACGCCTCTAACAAAGCCTTCAAAAAACCTGAAATTTGTGGAATATCTATTAATGTGTGTCTTACATCTATCGTTAACATTTCACAAAAATCGGAGGTATCTGAATCATTTGCATAAATCTAAATTAAACTAAATATAGCCCACATTACACACGCTTACACCTGTGTTCCAAAATGTATAATGATCAGTTGATTTTTGCTTAATCCTGTACATACAGATATTTAAATATATACAATAACTAACTTTATATAAATATATATATATATCTTCTAAATGAATAAATGCAAAAGTTTTTTTAATTTATCATTCCTATATTATAATCAAAACGAGTTACTGTTATTTAAATCAATAATACAACATAAAATCTTGATATTCTGTATATATAGTGAAGATAAGATTAAGAGAGAATCTTTTGACTGCCTAATTAGCATAACTATTTTTTAAACCGTTCATAATTAATTAATGTTTAATATTATTAATTTGGAATTGCATTGGCTTATGTTTGCTATCTATATGCAAAAGTTTCGTCTATATTAACAGTAATTAATTAAAGTTATTTAATAAATAAATCGGAAAAATAACTTAAATACCTTAAGTTTTAACTCCATGTGCTCGTTGACGACTTTACCAAAAGTTGTGGCTTGCTACGAGCACGTCAGAAGCGAGACGAGAAAGGGGGAGTGGGAAGGAGAGTGTGGTTGTCTTGCTTGCTCTCTCTCTCTCTATCTCTCTCTCTCTCTCTCTCTCTCTCTCTCTCTCTGCTCATTTCTTTTGCTCTCTTTTTGCACTTTTTACATTTTCCGTGAAAAATAGATACATAACTTTTTTTTATTAATTAAGTTAATGCCTAATTTATAAATTTTTACAGCAAACTTATTTTTTTAATGTTTAAAAAAATCTTTTCACTATTCTCATTGACAAATAAAAACAAAAGTTTAGTAGAACTGTGATTTGTTCAGATTACGGAAATAAAATAAGCGATTCATATTTTGGTATGATTTTAAGATTAACATCCTCCCCTAAATCCCTCCCACCTAAAAAAGTTTTCTACCTTTTTTAACTTGATGGAAAGAATAAAAGAAAAAACCCCAATTATTTTATGATTTAAAATGGGGAAAATTTTCATATATAAATTCAATTTTTCAGGCCAGTTTTAGGACAGTTAACTAAATTCTTTTTTGTTATGGGAGTTAAATCTGCTGCATTTTTTTTTGGAGGAGGTCACTATTTTTTTAGGAGATTATGTGTGGTTTTATGACCCTACCATTCGGACTTAGGGTTAGTAGTAAAAAAATGTGTTAAGTTCCTTAAAAAAATACAATGGCCCGGAAATGTGGGAAAATTTTATGTTAAATATATATACACCTGATCCCTCACTCTAAATTTTAAAATATTTGTTTTTCTTTCCGTTTTCCATAATCCCCTAAAAAAGCAGAATGTCATTTTTTGGGGGTAGTGAGGTATTAATAGAGGATGTTAATCTGCAAATTTACCCATATTTAATTTTTTTAAATCTTATACTTTTTTTTTACGTATAGACGTCCCTTTTTATTTTCATTTTAAGCAATTGATTTTAGTTATGTTAACCTTTCCGGTGAAAATTAAATAAATAACTTAAAAATGATCTAACTAATTAAATATCTTATTTTTATGGCATAAATAAAAATATTGAAAGTTTGGACATTATTGTAGATTAACACCCTCAATAACCACACCACACCACACCATACCACCCCACCCTCGATAAAATGAGATTCTACTTTTTCAGGCGATTACGTGTGAATACCCTGAAAAACCTGGCTGAAAGAGAAACAACAAAAAGTATTTTAGAATTTAGAATGGGGGATCAGTTTAGCATAAGGTAAAATAATCATCTATTTTCATACCATTCTAGGGTTTTATGGCAGTTTACCATTTTGTTAGCCATTGAAGTTGAATTCTGTGCATTATTTTTTTTCTAGGGAGGGGGGTGACCTTCTTGTGGCGATTGCATGTGGTTTTACGACTTTGCTAGTCAAACTTAGGGTTAGGGTTAAAAATATATTAACTGCCCTAACAATCTAGAATAACCCTAAGTAGAATCTCATTTATAAGGGGGAGGGGATAATTTAGCTGAGGATGTTACTCTACAAATTTAGCAAAGTTTATTAAAATTATGGAATTCTTTAAGTAAAAAACTTTTTTTTTCATTAACGACCCCCCCCCCTCCTTCCAATTAATTACTGCCTAGAGGTCGGGTAGGTTTTGCTAGTTTACTTTATAAAATTAAGTTAGTTGGATTTTCAAAATCAGACCTAAATAGCAATTCATCTGACATATCGACATTTGATTCAGACTAGCCTATTTTTTCGATTTCTTCTTCTATTATGTTATTGGTATAAATATAATTTATTTTGATTTGCTTTTGTTTTTTTCTTAAAATATTTATTCATACTCAACTAACCAGAACGGTGAGCTTATATGCCCTTAAGGAACTTAATTCGCATGTAAGTTCAGTTTCCATGCACTCTTCAAGTATATCTTTCTGAAGGGGCTTTTTTCTATCAGTTGGTCTGTCAGGCTTCACTTTAGTCTGTTGTCACATTTAAGTTTATTTTAAGCTTCATGAAAATTGATCTATAAGTTATGATAATATCGCTTAATATGTGATTAAACACTGGGTTGGATTGACTCAAGACTTTTGAAATGATTTAAAACACTAAACTTTCTTTCTCTTAAGTTTAAAAAATCATTTTTGTTTGTTTGTCATGCTTAAGTTTAAAATAGCATCTTTGTTGATCTGGCACACTTAAATTTGAAATAGCCTTTTTTTTATACTGATGGGTCAACACTTATCAAGGCCCGGCGCTACTCAAGGATAAGGGTTAAAAAGACCGTCAGTTACACGATAATTGCTGCCACGAGAAGACCGGAAACAATAGGATAAAAGAGCAGAAGATTATTAAGAGAGATTTATTATCCGAGAGGACGGCTCAACAAGTACTTGTTCACATTAGACTAGAAGACGACCATGCTGTAGTTGGTTGGAAAGCAGACTCATTGTATCTTGTTCCACAGATGAGATGTTCAAGGAAAGAAACTTTGTTCATGGACTTTCCGTTTAGTTTTTGGTAAAGAGATCGGGAAAGGAAAGTTTTTTGCTGTGATTGTGGCTAGATGAGTTCTTGTTGTGAATGTTTTACAGGGAGGGCCCAGGGATTGGAGCTCAGTCGAGCACCTACTATGAACATAACGATAGAGCAGGGAGAGACTAGCAATATCTCATCTGTGTTAAACAGGCTGTAGGGACGAGAAGAGATCATCCCCCACTTGATTGTGAAGTGGATTTTGTGCTCCGAGTGGCACTCCCAGATATAATAACAATACTCGATCTTAGGACGTATTTGACTCTTATACATGTAGAGGGTTGTGTCAAGGGTGAGATACTTTCTGGAGCAGTAGAATGATCCAAACATTTTTCCAGCAACCTTAGAAACAGATTTGATGCAAGTCTTTTGTTTTAGGTCTAGGGTGAAAGTCAGTTCGAGAAGCTAATCAAAGAAGAAGGCTTCCTTGAAGAGAGAGCCATTCCTTTCGACTGGTCTGTCACACCTAAGTTTGAAATAGAATTTTCAGTGATCTGTCACGCTTAAGTTTGAATAAGCATTTTTGTTGCTCTATCATGCTAAAGTTTGAAATAGCATTTTCAATGATCTGTCACGCTAAAGTTTGAAATAGCATTTTTGTTGCTCTATCATGCTAAAGTTTGAAATAGCATTTTCAATGATCTGTCACGCTTAAGTTTGAATTAGCATTTTTGTTGCTCGGTCATGTTTAAGTTTGAATTAGCATTTTTGTTGCTCTATCATGCTAAAGTTTGAATTAGCATTTTTGTTGCTCGGTCATGTTTAAGTTTGAATTAGCATTTTTATCGTTGAATGTTCAGATTGAATGGCTCATTTTTATGGATATTCAGTCTTTCTTTTTTGAATTAGTGTTTATTTTTTAACCAATATGATTTTCATATTGTTAAGTCAAACTGTTATTGTGATTACATTTGATAGTAATTCATGCCTTTCCATTATTAAGAAGTAGTTCATCTTTTATTTACTTGGAGGAATATTAAAATTCTACTGAGTAAATGGAGAAAAGAATTGCTTTCAAAATGTAGGTTTTCAGTTCAAAATAATAAAAAACATCTGTAAAGATAAAAATGTTTGATAATTTAAAAAATGCAATCTATTGCATTTGTTTTAATCTATTACAAAATTTTAACAAAAATTTAGTAAAAAATGAAATAAATAAAAACATAAAAATGTCCTTCAAATATTTGGACAATCACATTGAAACAATTCTAATAGGCAAATGAATCCAATTTCATACATATATATATATATATATATATATATATAAAGTATTCTATTTAAAAACTATACATTACAGTGTCTGGTGTACCAGGGTTTCATCGGTCTGAACATGCCAGTTCTTGGGTAGAAACCGTCTTAATTTATTAGACCAAATCCTCAGCACCATTCAGTAGACAAAGACTTTGAGAAAAATGGGGAAAAAACACAATTATCTTTTTTTGTGTGTTCCCCCATAACAGATCATCTGTGTTCGTAAACAGACATTGTTATGCATAGTTTTTAAATAAAATACTTTATATTAGTTTTTGTAGAAACTACGATTTAGCACTTTGTTTTTTCAACCAATTTATGATATATATATATATTTCGCCGGCCCGATGAGTTGGTAGCTATTCGCACCAATGAAACAAAACCTGTTTTGTCACAACTAATGGAATAAAATCAAAAAATATATATATATATATATATATATATAAATATATATATATATATATATATATATATATATATATATATATATATATATATATGTATACCCTCTGTCACAGATAATAGAAAAAGATGTTATGCTTTGCCAGTGTTTTCACTCGCTATTCATCTAGATATCTATCGATTAAAAAGTTATGGTGTTTTGGGAGTTTGTTTATATGCAAATAGAAACACGTGATTGGTTGACAAAATAGGAATAGGCACTCTGCCTATTCCTACTAAGGCAGTAGTTGTTTTACGATTCCAATACCCAAGTTCGAATCTCACATAAGTCTGAAGGGTTTTATTTAAACTGGATACTTGTTTAATAAATTTAATAAATTTAAAGAAATTAACATAACATAATAAATAAAAAATCATTACATAAATATTTGAAACGAAATTCCCTTCTTTTTTGATAATGCGTTAAAAAAGTAGGCATAAACGTTATTCGGCCTTAGTTTAAAGCGAATTATTAAAGCTTCAAAACAAATTTATGGAGTGGTAGAAGCTTTGTAAAGAATTACATTGACATCCCCAGCTACTGTACCAACATTGTTCAAGCGGCGGATATAAGCGAATATTTTACTCAAATATTTATATAAAATCATAGAATAACGACAGCAATTAAATTTTTCATTATATTAATTCTTATTATCATTTCTGATGACCTAAAGAGAAAAAAACACCCACTGATGACTTTTTATTATAGAGTGGAGAATTTCTTTCCGAATGCATTTTAGGCGGCGGGGTAAGTCTGAGGTGGTTGTCTGACTTGCTATTTGCTTTCTAGCTTCCCCTCACCACTTGAAATGGTCATCCCCCCGGGCTAGAAAAAAAATGTGTTTTACTCTCTAATTTTTGGGTGATGGGGTGGAAGTACATATTTTTATTTTTTTTAGGGGTTAATACACATATTGGATGCAAATATTTAAATGTATGACATGGAAGGGGGCATATTTGAAGTTTGATTTTTATAAGTATACTAATTTAGAAGATTGCTAACGGGGTTGATCTGGTGGCGATAATGGGTGTTTTGAGTAAATATTTTAGTGGAAATTAGTTAAAGATGGCGATAATAGGTCTTTTGAGTAAATATTTTAGTGGAAATTAGTTAAAGATGGCGATAATAGGTCTTTTGAGTAAATATTTTAGTGGAAATTAGTTAAAGATGGCGATAATAGGTCTTTTGAGTAAATATTTTAGTGGAAATTAGTTAAAGATGGCGATAATAGGTCTTTTGAGTAAATATTTTAGTGGAAATTAGTTAAAGATGGCGATAATAGGTCTTTTGAGTAAATACTTTAGTGGAAATTAGTTAAAGATGGCGATAATAGGTCTTTTGAGTAAATATTTTAGTGGAAATTAGTTAAAGTTGTGGTTACTGGTAGATTAAAACTAAGCATAGAAACAATATTTGTATTGTTTACCGAAACAATTAGGCGCTCTTGTATAAGCAGTAACCGATCTGAGGGAGATAACTCTATTTTTCTTAGCCGCCGCTATTCCGAATTCGCTTATACTTTGGCAAGGGAGATAACTTTGTTTATCGCAGCATGAAAGAAAATAACTTCTTTCATGCTGAGATAAACAAAATTATCTCCCTTGCCAAAGTATAAGCGAATTCGAAATAGCGGCGGCTAAGAAAAATAGAGTTATCTCCCTCAGATCGGTTACTGCTTATACAAGAGCGCCAACAATTATACTTGAGGCACCCCAGAATTAAAAACGACCAAAAGGACACATTTTTCTTTCACTTCCGGTTCAATTATAAAACTTGCTTTTGAAGTTTGTTTACAAGTCAAATCGGAAGTCAGCTGAGTGGACAGCAGCAGGTGAAAGCCGTCCAAAGATGCAAACATGAGCAGGCAAGGTTTTGGCCTTTGTATTTTGTATTTTGTTCATTGATTACCTTTAGAAGGGAAGAACCATCAATAGGGAATATTATATAGCATTGCTAGTGTGTTTGAAGACCACAAATGGAGAAAAGAAAAGTGCTCTTTCACAAAGACTATACGCACCCAACCACCCTATTCTACAGATCTGGCCCCCACCAACTACTGGCTGAAAAATGCTCCATGAGAAGAGATTTGGCTCCAATGAAAAAGTGATAATGAAAACTGAGGCGTATTTTGAGGCCAAAGAAAAATCGTTCTTCAAAAAAAAGCATCGAATTGTTAGAGAAAGGTTAGAATCATTTTATCACCTTAGCAGGAGACTATGCTGATGACTAAAGTAAAACTTTTTTGTAAAAAGTTGTATGTCTATTAGTTAGGTCCGGGACTTATTGAGTGGTGTGTTAGGTCCGGGACTAATTGAGTGGTGTGTTAGGTCCGGGACTTATTGAGTGGTGTGTTAGGTCCGGGACTTATTGAGTGGTGTGTTAGGTCCGGGACTTATTGAGTGGTGTGTTAGGTCCGGGACTTATTGAGTGGTGTGTTAGGTCCGGGATTTATTGAGTGGTGTGTTAGGTCCGCTACTTATTGAGTGGTGTGTTAGGTCCGCTACTTATTGAGTGGTGTGTTAGGTCCGGGACTTATTGAGTGGTGTGTTAGGTCCGGGACTTATTGAGTGGTGTGTTAGGTCCGGGACTTATTGAGTGGTGTGTTAGGTCCGGGACTTATTGAGTGGTGTGTTAGGTCCGGGACTTATTGAGTGGTGTGTTAGGTCCGGGACTTATTGAGTGGTGTGTTAGGTCCGGGACTAATTGAGTGGTGTGTTAGGTCCGGGACTAATTGAGTGGTGTGTTAGGTCCGGGACTAATTGAGTGGTGTGTTAGGTCCGGGACTAATTGAGTGGTGTGTTAGGTCCGGGACTTATTGAGTGGTGTGTTAGGTCCGGGATTTATTGAGTGGTGTGTTAGGTCCGGGACTAATTGAGTGGTGTGTTAGGTCCGGGACTTATTGAGTGGTGTGTTAGGTCCGGGACTTATTGAGTGGTGTGTTAGGTCCGGGATTTATTGAGTGGTGTGTTAGGTCCGGGACTAATTGAGTGGTGTGTTAGGTCCGGGACTTATTGAGTGGTGTGTTAGGTCCGGGACTTATTGGGTGGTGTGTTAGGTCCGGGACTTATTGGGGGGTGTGTTAGGTCAGAAATACAGCCGAAGCTGACATCTGACATCTGACATCTGACAGACAGATTCTAAATAGAGTTGTCTCCCTTAGACCAAAAAAAAATCGCCGATTTCAAGACAGAAACAAAATAATCTGCACAAAAATACAGAATGAATGAATTAATATTTTATCTCCTATTTTTACTGATGTTCATTTACTTATCGATTTAGAAAGATCCACCATAATTAAACCTGATCAATATTTATTATGACTTACATTAAAATAAAAAATCTACCCCCCCTGCCCTATCATGAAACTATGAGGAAGTACCCTTTCATCCACACCTGATAAATTGAGAGTAGATTCACCCAGGGATTTTTACCCCACCTAATAAACCGGTATCGTCCGAGCCTTTGGGTCTTGATTTATGCTGGTCTATTGGGGGTTGTCGGTCCTGTGCAGTTCTAGGAGGTCCACCCTCCCAGGCTTTGTCTCCCCTCTTTGGGGAGGAGTAAGTTTATTGCTTACTGTCTGAGGTGCCCCTACCGGGGAATGCCGACGGGGCTGCCCAGGCAATTTTTAAACAGCCAGAGTGCTCAAATTCTCGAGCACTGGTTCTTTCCCACTTTCCTGACTTTGTGTCACATCTTACCTTGTGGGAGGAAGATAAATAGAACCATTCCCACATACCGGGGCTTGATTCCATCGGTCTGTGGGTTTGTCCTGTGCAGTTCTAGGAGGTCCACCCTCCCAGGCTTTGCCTCCCCTCTTTGAGGAGGAGTAAGTTTATTGCTTACTGCCTGAGGCACCCCTACCGGGTAATGCCGACGGGGCTGCCCAGGCAATTTTTAATGGCCAGAGTGCTCACCTTCTCAGGCACTGGCTTTTCAAGCCCCACTTTCCCGACCCGGCCTTGGGTCACAGCTTACCTTGCGAATAAGATAAAACTGGCCTTGTGCCTAACCTCCTGAAGAGGAGTAAATAATACAAGCAATTCGAGGAAAGAAGTTATTTGAGTAGATGGTTTACCGGCATCTGGGTACCTCTACAGTAAAGGAGTGGGATTTTTCTGATTGTCAGGTTTTTACATTTAGCAGTTACAAGTGTAGTAAATTCGTCGGAGCACATTTCGTAGAAGTACCTGTCAAATAAGCACAGGGAAGCAACATTGCGGCGATGGGACGGAGGCTGGAGCTTGGTAAACAGTGCGGGACCTATTAGGTTAGAGACTCTTTTTCCGACCTTTCAACAAGGAGAGACTAGTGGTTGGTGCACCAGCCCAGATATGGCAACAATACTCCATGCATGGACCTTATAGAGATATAGAATACTGGCAGGTGTGAGATGTAGAAGGATCCCACCTTCTTTGCAGCAGACTTGGCAGTATCCTCTATGTATTTATTCCAGTTCATGTTGACCGAGTAGTTTGAACGTTGGTTTTTCGGGAATGGTTACTATCAGCACCACGTCTCCCTTCAAAACCATTTTTACAGCCACAGTTCCATTTCTTTGAGGGTAAACGTTTTATCGGAACCCACAAACAGGTCAAGCAAATAAAAACTGTGAAAGCCGTATCCGATTACAAATCATTGATTGTAATCAAGGCATTTTTTTTTATTCTGCTTATATATTTAACTTACATAGAAATCAAATCTTTCACCTTCATACGTTGAACAGTGATACGAATGGTTTTAAAGCATTGCTAAGGTCAGTTATCTGCAAAACAAACTAAACGTCATGTAAGTAACACTCCCATGTTATCACTTGAATCGGTCTTGTGACCTTAAGACTTCCAACAAACCATATTGGACTTTCCTTCAGACGAGTACGTTTGCAATTTTTGAAATTTTATATAGGTTTCCGAGTTTCAGATAAAAATCTCTAAATTTGAAACGATGCACCTGGGGAAGGTCGAAGGTGACGTCAGTCTAAATAATCCAAATCTAACGTATAAAGTCGTCGTTGTCGTCGTCATCGTCATCATCATCATCAATCATCATCATCATCATCATCATCATCATCATCATCATCAGTTTAACATCTGTTTTACATGCTTGCATGTGTTGGACGGCTTTCAGAAATTGACTCCCAATCTAACCTACCTCTGGATAGATCTTTATCTCGCTTTCTCTCAAATCTTTCCTTATCACTTCCTACCATGTTTCCCTTGTGAACTAACCCTAACTCTAACCCGAACCTCTTACCTCAACTGTTCAGAAGAGTAGACTTTGAAGATATGGTCACGTTGAAAGAATGGATGAGAATGCTTGGAATAGTAGATGTAGAACAGTTGAGGTAGCAGGGTGTTTGCAGGGAAAGGCCAAAAAACATGGGAGAAAGTGATCAGGAAGGATTTGAGAGAAAGAGGGATAAGTAAAGACCTGGCCAGAGATAGGTTAGTTTGAAAGTCAATTTCTAAAAGCCGTCCAACACATGTCAGCATCTAAAACAGACGTTAAACAAAGTGCAATGATGGTCATGGTCCAAGATGACCCAGAAAAAATGCCAACCATGAAATCGTTAATAAAATTCACAATCCTTTATGCAATCCAATCATGTTTGGTACAGATAAATTTCAGTCTATGCCTGACTTGTCCAGTTTGACTCATGGATGTTCAACAGTCTTATTTTTATCGCTGCTCAATTATATCCAGGGACACTTTGGCTATCATCTCATTAATAGGAGTTGTGATCCTGAATGGGCTTCATACTCACCGGATCTTAATCCCCCAAATTTTTATTTTTGGGGTTACATTAAAGATAATGTCAATTAATACATATGGTATAATCACGTTGACGCATCGGTTCCGATTAGATCATCGAAGTTAAGCAATGTTGAGTCTGGCCAGTACTAAAATGGGTGACTATTTTGGAATACCAGGTGCTGTATGTGCTCTCCGCTTATCCCGACATTGTTTCCAGTCGTCGTGGACTTCTTTTTGCCACTGGAATCAAGCAGTTCTGACTCAGGAGACGTGTGGTTCGAGATTGTGCAACTCTTGCTTCACAATTACACGTGCAGGCACATTTACAGGGGGTATCCATTGTCTCTCAAGATTGAACGGCGCCTTCTTTTGTGTGGGGCAATGTGAAGACTTCTGCTACCCTGTTCTGATTGGTTGGTCGCAACACTCACTGGCGATTCTTCATAGCAATGTCTGTGATTGAATCTTTAGTTCTCGTCGCTAATGATTACACATTAAGGAATCTGTAGCTAAAATATACGCTTCACAATTACATGCGCAGCCACCCTTACAGGGGGTATCCATTGTCTCTCGATACTGAACGGAGGCCATCAATGTCTATAAAAAGAATCCCTAGACTATGCTTGAACTGAAGAGGGTCAAATCAGGGCAGTGTCAAGAGAGAAGCTGGGCCAGAGTTATTGGAACTTTGTCCATCGTGTCCAGGTGCCATTATTATTGACAGGCAATAAAATAAAGACTGTTGGATATGCATGACTGAAACTTGGTGGAAAAACCTGACGTTTATTTGTACCGAATATGGTTGGCTTGCAGAAAGAATTGTGATTTTATTGGACCAAGATGGCCTGGCTGGAAATATGTATCATTTTTATCACCTAAATATTTAATGTGTTTTTATGTAATTATTTTTATTGGTGATTGTAGCGTTCGTTGTTTTTGCTTACTATTATTTCGATTGTCTCACTTTCCTAAGTGATTAAAATGCAGAAAATTGCATTATTAGTCGAAAAAATAGTAAGCAAAAAAACAACGAACTCTGTAATCACCAATAAAATAATTACATAAAAATACAATATATATATATATATATATATATATATATATATATATATATATATATATATATATATATATCTATATATATAGATATATATATATATATATATATATAGATATATATATATATATATATATATATATATATATAGATATATATATATATATATATATATATATCTATATATATATATATATATATATATATATATATATATATATATATATATATATATATATAGGGTGGGCAAAAATAAGGGTCCTATTTTTAAAAATTCATAACTTTTTTATTTATTGATTTAAAAAAAATTTTTTTTTTAGAATAAGTAAAGGACCCCTTCCGAAGCAAGCATGAGCCGTATTAGCCCTAAGGAACGGACCCTCATTTAGAAAACATTATTTTTGCTTAAAAAACTCAAAACAGTGTAAAAAACAATACTTTAGTTTTTGTAAGTTTTAAGAAGTGTTTTTCGGCTAAGATTTGTTTTGTTTATTTCAAAAAATCTCGGAAGGGTCAGTCTACACACACATAAAGTTTGGTGAGTTTAACTTTTATTTTGTGGAAGTTATTCAAATTTAAAGATAGGACCCTTATTTTGGCCCACCCTGTATATATAAAATTCAAAATGGCATAGTAGTGGGTTCCCCCACGTGTGAGTTTTGCTCTGTTCTTTTAGGGGACCAGGGGGTCACCCTATAAATAAGCCCTTTTTGGGATCATTTAATTCCAAAATACAATATCTGATGTAACAATTTATTGATTGCTTGTTTTCTTTTTCTATTTTTTAATGGAAATCACTCCAGACTAGGCATGAAGCCACTCGATGTAAAGACCTAAAAAGAAATACTACTTTAAGGTCAAAACTAGCGAACAATAAGTGTTAGATGGATAAATTTCGACCCAGAAAACAGCAATTCTTTCCCCGTTGTCATAAACATCGCTAATGTAATGTGAGGACTAAAGGACAAAATAAGGGAAGCAAGAGTTACGAGGTGCTGAAAGTCAACGCAAGGTTCACTTTCTACTCTCCTTTTGCCTATTTGGACCCTTTTTTTAGTCAATTAATCTGAAGCACAATCTAACATATAAAGTTATCCTGTCAGACTTTCAAACTCAGACCCAAATAGCAATTAAGCTGAGAAATCAAACTTTGCTTCTGACTAGCCAATTTTCATTTGTTATTGTTGTGCCATGTTATTGGCAATATAATAATGTACTTCGATACAATTTATTTTAAAAATTACTTAGTCTGACCCAGACAACTGATAATATGAAACATTTTTAAATAATCACCTAATAATCAAAATCAGCAAGGCGGGTAACTCATATTTTTATTTGAATAATATAATAAGATTTGTCTCCCTTATAACTAAAATTTTATTTCTTTTTCTGCATAAGTTTAAGAAATGTGCAAATAAATAAAAATTTTAAAAATAAGATGACTTCCCTGCATCTTGGGCAATGCACATTTTAAAACTTATACAGAGAAAAAAATAAAATTTTACTTGGAAAGTAGACAACTCCTATTATATTCTTCAATTAAAAATATGAGTTATCCCCCTTGTCGATTTTTATTTTTAGATTATTATTTAAAAAATGTACATATTATCAGTCTCCTGGGCCGAACTAAGTATTTTTTAAAATAAATATAGCAAACTATATTGCTAATAACACAATCAGTGGCATACAGATTATCTGGTGATGCCTTGATTGTATGCCCCAAAGACTCAAATATAAGTCTTAGTACTGGAAAATATTATAAGAAAAGGAGATGGTTTGAATATGATTTGATGCCTCCCTCCCCAAATTAGATGCTCAGGACCGCCCCCCCCCCTGCCCTCTGCACATGACGGAACAGAGTACAACAATAAAAAATGAAAAGTTTCTATTTGGGTCTGACTTTGTTTATATGTTATATTTTTTTTATTATACAATAATATATATATATATATATATATATATATATATATATATATATATATATATATATATATATATGTGTGTGTGTGTGTGTATGTATACTCACTGAGAATTTAATAGTAAAATTTATTTTTTAATTTTTCCACTCATACGCTGAAGCGTCTAGGTCGGGGCCGGCACCCACATGTGCATTCGCACTCCTGTACATTGGAAGAGATTGAATGCTCCCCCCCCCCCCCCTGACAAGGTCGCTAGTGTCACTGCAATTCTCTACATACACAATGCCGAGTTGAATTCTATTGAGGTTTCAGTCGCCCTCACCTCCCTGAAGGCACTATTTAAATAGTTGTTGCTCTCAGCAAAAAACCGTTTGACCCACATAGAATTAAACTTTGGGGTAAGGGTGTTATGAAAGCGCATAGGGCTAGACAGTGTGAAACTTTTGGAAAATTTCTTCTTTTTTTTCAGATTTAGGAACTGGCTGTTCTGAAACTAAAATAATATTCACTGCAATCATCATCATCATCATCATCAGTTGAACGTCCATTTTACATGCTCACATGTGTTGGACGGCTTTTAGAAATTTACTTCCAAACTAATCTATCTCTATTGTCCGGTTTTTATTTATCCGTCTTTTCCTCAAATCCATCCTTATCACTTCCTCCCATGTTTTCCTGGGCCTTCTGCTGTGAACTGAACCCATTACCTCAACTGTTCTACATTTACTGACCCAAGAACTCTCATCCATTCTTTCAACATAGCCATACAATCAAAGTCTCCTCCGTTTCTGCACACATCTCCCTATACACTCCAGATTTAATCTTCCTCTGAGGTCATCAGATCTAAGCCTGTCTCTAAGACTCACATTACACATCCATCGTATCATTCTCATATCGTCCTCAAGCCTCACTGGCCAGGTTTCACTTCCATACAACATCACACTGTGTACACATGCCTGATAGACTTTTCCCTTGGTCGACAGTGGTAACGCTCTGCTGGTTAGTAATGGCAGAAGTTCCCTGAACTTACTCCATCCACTCTTAACTCTTGCAATTACACTGGCAGCTGCTTCACTCTGTGCTCCAATCAATGGTACCATTGTGTATAATAAATTGCGCACAAGTAATTTTACCCATAGCTTGGGGCTTTGGGTTCATACCTTTCCCATCAGTATGAGTAAAGTAAAGACATTCACAACAAGAACTCGCTTTTTCTTTTATTTTTTTCCTGTGTGCCTAATATCAAACACAATTTCCATAAAAGAGCTTCTTTCCTCGTGCTGCTGACCTCTGAAACTCCATCCCTGCACCCTGTTTCCCCGACGGTACTGACATGCAGAAATTTAAAACTAATGTAAACAGACATCTCGCTGCGCAGCTCCCAATTTAAGTTGACCCCCCCCCCAAAAAAAAAAACCTTCCCCTTTTTCTCAGTAGCCCCTTATGTCTACAGTGGCGGCCTGCCTTGTTTGGGTTGAACTATGTTTAAAAAAAACCAAAAAACTTCCTATCTGTGGAACACATTACCACAGGACTGCTTCCCTACAGATTACAACATGGTTGTATTCAAACCCAATCTCAACATTTGTCATAAACCATCCTCAGAAGTAATCAGATTTTCTCCATTGCATTCATCATTTTCAATCCTCTCATAATATTCTTCATCATTCAACTGACAATCTATCCATTCCATTAACCCTTGTCCTCGGGTTGCTTTTGACCTTGATAAGTGGTAACTCGTAGTAGTAGTAGTAGTAGGAAGTCTAAATATGTCTAAAATATCATGACGAACGAATACCTGCCTTTTGGTCGAGATCAAAGTGTAGTATCTGTTCCGATGGATACTGCACCCCATAGACTGGTATTGTCTTGTCCTTCGGGACTTGATTTACGCCGGTCTATGGGATTGTCCTGTGCAGTTCTAGGAGGTCCACCCTCCCAGGCTTTGCCTCCCCTCTTTGAGGAGGAGTAGGTTAATTACTTACTGCTTGAGGCGCCCCTACCGGGGAATGCCGACGGGGCTGCCCAGGCAATTTTTGATGGTCAGAGTGCTCACCTCTCGGGCGCTGGCTTTTCAACCCCCACTTTCCGACCCGACCTTGGGTCACATCTTACTTGTGGGAGTAGGATAAAACTGGCCTTGTGCCTAACTCCTGGAGAGGAGTAAATAATACCTACTACACTGTCCCTGTCCCCCCCCCCACCCAAGAAGTAGGTAATGCCTAGCCAGATCGTCTCATGATAACAGAAGAGATACTACATTACTTAGCCCCCTCTCCCTCAAAAAAGGGCGAGGTAACGACTAAGGTGAATAGGCATCTCCTGTCTTTGGGTTAATCATCTATTGTTCTTCTTAGCTGCTTAGATATGTGGAGCGACTTCTATTAAAAAATAAAAGTAATAGTTTACTTTCGACTTCAGACAGACAGATACCAAATATCCATCAGTAATAGATTAAGAGATAACTTCATTTGTGTGTGTGTGTTTCTCGTTTCAACGTAACATTTATTTATATTTTTTTTTTAAATTATAAATAATCATATTTTTACTGAAATCTCAAATTCAATAGCGTTAATCAAAGCGAGATTTTTTTAATATCCAATTTCAAGTTTCATTAATATTCATTCTCTTCCCCCCTTTGCTCGCATACAAGGATGACACTACATAGCCAGTTTCCCCCACCCTGTATTCGTCACCCAACTATATGTAAGGTTTGTTCATAGCAATTTTTTATTATTTTTCTGTGTTCATATTTCAATTTGTATGCTCATAATATATATATATATATATATATATATATATATAGATTTAGATTTTTCACTTATAAAATAGATCATTCAGTGAAGACCGGGGTTGTTCCAATAAAAACAAGCTCGATGATACTCGATTACAGAGTACAGAGCATTTATATGTGATTTTATGAAGTCTTACCAAAGCATTCCTTTCAGGGGGGGGGGGATTTATTCATCATTGTGCCGGCCGACGTGAAAGTGTATTATCGCACATTGTTCCGTTTTTTTGGTTTTTGAATGTATTTGGGATCGATTATTTGCTTGTTGGCTTGGTGGAAGAAATAATGCACGAGCTACTTTTCTAAGACTTTTCTAGGACTTTATTTTTTATCGTTGTTCTTCCTTGTTTTTTAATTTTAACTTTTATTTTTATTTTTTTCCTCTTCTCTTCTTAAGTGACCTCAACTATTGCAACGCCACATTGTGTATTGTCGGCAGTTGAAACCAGTATTCCAGACATTTAATTTCCCTGATGATCTGCCAAGCAAGTAACTGCTTGGTAGTGAAACACGCGTAGGAAAAAACATTTAATTTGAATAAATAATATTTGTAAGAAAAAATATCTTTAATGGTGATCATTGGTGTCCTGAAAGGAATGCTTTGGTAAGCCTTCATAAAATCACATATATATATATATATATATAATGTAAATATGAAGGTGAGAATTCTGAGGCAGAAGCAATGCAATGTTGAAAAATCAGAAGGTGGAATAAGAATGAACAAAAATAAATGACAAGAAACGGTAAATCTCAGATCAATTCATTTATATTTCAAAATTTAAATATAAAGACAGTAAATTGTAAAATTGGTGGGCTTACTGTTAAATATTTAAAGGTGCGGAATGGTAGAGACTTTAATCATTTCGAGAGTAACAACCTCTCTTTTTCAAAAAGAAAACAAAAGTTGGACTGGCTGTGTCAGTTGAGGAGAGCCAAGTGGACGCTGCTATTCAAAAAATAGAAACATGAGATTCGCAGAAAGAAAGACAAGTCCTGCAGAAAATGCAATATATATATATATATATATATATATATATATATATATATATATATATATATATATTATGATACAAAACTGGAATTTTAACTTTGATATGACACTAGTATATATTATTTTTATATATACTAGTGTCATATCAAAGTTAAAATGACACTTCATACTATTTTCGATAACACGAAAAAAGTGCTATGACACTACTAGCCAGACATGTCAAGGACCTTTAAACGTGACAGAGTATTCACACATGTATGTGTGTAAAATCATTTTGTGTGTGAATCCATAGATTTGGTTGCAGACCAGATTGTTTTTCAAGAAGTTAATGTTGTTTAGATATATTCTTTCAAATAGTTATCTCACGCTTCTAACAGTATAGTATTTTCTTAAAAAAAACTTTTTTTTTTTAAATTTTATTGTCTGCTATGAATTATTTTAGGAATAAATGCTAATTATATCTATGATAAAGAAAATTATAAGACAACTTTGCATGCGTCTGTTTTTCTCGCATCAACATAACTTCGATAATTTGTGTAATTATTGATTGAATTTTTTTTTATTTATTATTAATCGAATATTTATTGAAATAAAAAAATGTAGACTAAAATGAATTTTTTTTTATTTATTATTAATCGAATATTTATTGAAATAAAAAAATGTAGACTAAAATGAATGCTTTAAAATCTTATTTCGAGCTTTAATATTCACTCTCGTCTCCGTTCGCTCGCACCAAGGCTGACACTACATAGCCAGTTCCATCTTCTCTGTATTCGTCATGTAATAGCACCCTCTTTCTGATTTGGCACCTTTGGCTCATAGGTTTTTATTATTTATAGATTTAAGAGTTAAAAAATAAATTAATTAACTAGAAAGTACAGGGTGGGCAAAAATAAGGGTCCTATTTTTTAAAATTCATAACTTTTTTATTTATTGATTTTTTAAAAAAATTTTTTTAGAATAAGTAAAGGACCCCTTCCGAAGCAAGCATGAGCTGTATTAGCCCTAAGGAACGGACCCTCATTTAGAAAACATTATTTTTGCTTAAAAAACTCAAAACAGTGTAAAAAACAATACTTTAGTTTTTGTAAGTTTTAAGAAGTGTTTTTCGGCTAAAATTTGTTTTGTTTATTTCAAAAAATCTCGGAAGGGTCAGTCTACACATACATAAAGTTTGGTGAGTTTAACTTTTATTTTGTGGAAGTTATTCAAATTCAAGTTATTCAAATTTAAAGATAGGACCCTTATTTTGGCCCACCCTGTATTTATGTGATTTAAAAAAAAAGTGAAACAAAAATGAAAGCAAAAAGATTCCCGGGTGACACCGGAGAGGTACGGTTAGTATTCTATAAGTCAAGTCAAAGTTTAACTAAGAATGAAAGTGACACTTTTCAGTTCAATTCTAGCTTAACCTTTCTCCTTTGAGCGCCAATGTTTACATGGTGATCTCATTTTGACCTACAATCACCTCAATGTGTAAAACAAATATAAAAGTTAAAAAATCTACCGGGCAATGCTGTGTTGGGACAGCTAGTTTTTTCTCTTCTGCAAACATTTAGGCACGAGATGTTCTGGTAGAATTTTATACCCCAGATGAAATCGGGTATTCAAATCATCGATCAGTTAACAAATTTGTTTGTTTAGAATTGAGATAATTCAATGAATCTCTTATGTATGTGTTTATTTTATATAGATACTAGCATTGCTAACCGGCGTTGTCTGGGAGCATGAATAACAAAGTAGAAGAGTTTTAAAAAGTGCGTGTAACATCTCTATTTCTCTTTTCCTCCCCCCCCTCTCTCTCTCTCTCTCAACTGGTTCAATAGAGAATAGAAGAAAGCTGACTAACCTAATTTCAGTGATTTTGAAACAGCAACCATTAAGAATTTAAAAAAAGGAAATTGTTTTTAACCCCCCCCCCACCTTCAAGCATCAATTTGGTCCCTTGGAACAAATATTACAGTATCTTTTTTACCATAACCTGGTTAGGGTTAGGGTTTAGGGTCACACTAAATTCGATGATGTAAAGTTTGTAAATATATCTTATGTAGTTTCTTACTTTTAGCCACACATATACACGATTTTCCTTAATATAATACCATCTGGCTTTATCAGCTCGCAATCACTTGGCAAAGTTCACTACTTGACATACGTAAAACCAAAATTTGAAATAATAAACACTTCATTCATAAGCTTTTGTAAACTCAAAACTAAAACTTTCACATTTATTCGTATAAATAAACATTAACATCTTGGTAATGTTGATACAAATTTATTTATCTTTCAAATAAGTCCCTAATAAAATTTAAAAAAAAGAAGAAATCAATTCGCCTGAGAAAAATACTTTTCTCTTCTCGCTTTTGCCTGTCGGTAAGAATTTTAGTGAACGATGTGAGAAGAAAGGGAAGAAAGGTTTTTAGTAAGTTTTTTTAATTTTTTATGAAATCATTTTAGTTAATTACTGCTATTATTGACAAAACTGTTGCATATATAGAGACAACATAGGACAATAGAATTACAAATGTATAACACAAAACATTAATTTATTATGAACTGTTTAAAAAATAGTTATGCTATTAATTAATTGTCTTTCGATCGTTCATCGGTACTATACAGAGAGTATTTCAAAATATGTTGTATTATTGATTTAAATGAAAGTTTTGATAGTAATATAGGAGTGATAGATGAAAAAAAAACTTTTGCATTTATTCATTTTGAATCGCATTTTCAAATATCAGGAGAAAAAGTACTAATTAACACCAGATTAATGGAAAAAAAACAATCACTCTAAATGTCGAGCCCCCCCCCCTCCTCCACTGACTAATGTTGTTCCTATTGAACCCAAAATGAATGAATATTACAAAAAAATGTGTCCATATTCTATCTGAGGCAATGCCTAAAAAGAATATATCGATTTTGTTGGTGTGTCTTGTGTAGTTTATGAGTTTTAGGTACACACATATACAAACATACATCTACCCTTTATATAGATACAATCTAATGTCTTTTTGATTTTTTTTCCAGGTGCTTTTCTCTTCCCTTTCATCATAATGTTATTACTGATCGGAACGCCGCTGATGTTTATGGAACTGGCCTTTGGTCAGTTTGCCTCTCTTGGGCCAGCGGCTATCTTCGACCGATTCTGTCCATTATTTCATGGTAAGTGTCCATCAAGTTACAATTAATCAACCTAACCCTAACCCTAACCCACATTTGCTATTTTCATATAAAGAAGATGTAATAATTTTTACAAAATGGAAAGATATTTTTTAAATCTGTAGTTATTTCCCATATTGTATTCTTTGATTTGTTTATATCGGCCATATTAAAGATTCACCATAATGAGATGTTCTTTCACTGTGTGAACGTGTGTCTGTTTGCATTCACTGTACCGACCATGAGTGTGCACTTATTATCTTCATCTGAATTCCGTGCTCGATTCCGACACGGGTTGCCGTGTCAATTACGGGGTCTCTGTCAGTGCTATAACAGAAGCATTCTCCATTCAAACAAAACTACAACTCCAGTTTAAAACAAATGACAAAGTTTTATTTTTCGAGGTTACAATGAACGACAGACTAGCAATCAAAACTCTGAGCCTAACCAAATCAAAACGTGACACAAAGTAGAACGTGACACAAACAGTCAATCAGTGAAGACTCAAAGGACGTTCCATCTCCAAAAACCACAGAAACCAAATGGACCTCCTATGCTCTTCTGCTAGAATATATATAAATATCACTTGAACCACACTGGAGGACCACTTGAGATTATCAACTGTTAATCTATTGACATAAAAAGATTGACTGACTATGAGGTCCACCATCTTGTATGAACATTACTTCTGCAAAATCTCAAGTGGGTTATAATCACAGCATGGAACCTCGTATCAAAGAAGGCATTGCTATTTCAAAAGTCAGTTCATTTCTTGGGTGGTCTCTCTTCTCTTAGCTAAATAGTTCTCCTATTGCAGGTCTGCCATCTGCATGCATTGCGACTATACATGAAGTATTGCACATGTTTACAGAAGTATTTGACATTGCTCAGGTGATAAAAATTCCATAGATCATAAGTTCAACTTTTTTTTTGTTTTCAAAAATTAAATAAAGTGTGAAATAATGCCACCCATGAAAGCATTAATAAAATTCACAATCCTTTCTGCAATTAAGGTACAAATAAACTTCAGTCCATGTTTGACATGTCCACCAAGTTTCAGTCATGAATGTCCAACAGTCTTTGTTTTATCGCCATTCAATGATAAGCATACCTGGATACAAGGTGAAAAATTGTCAATAATGCCGACGCACTCCTCTCTTGGCATTACCCTTATTTGGGTTGTAATGGGTTTTTTCAGGTAAGGAATAGTCGGCTAATTGTTTTTTATCGGCATTATCTTTGTGATAACCCTTCAGATAAAACTTGCGGGGGGGGGGGGGGGTCCAGTGAATGTGAAACCCATTCAGGATCACACCTCTTACTGATGAGACAATCACCAAAGTGTCTCTACATATCATTGAATGATGATGAAATAAAGACTGTTGGGCATCCCTGACTGAAACTTGGTGGACAAGTCAGACATAGAATGAAGTTTATTTGTACCAAATTGCAGAAAGAATTGTGAATTTTATTAATGCTTTTTCCAATCCAGCCATATTTGGTACAAGTAAACTTCAGTCTATGTCTGACTTGCCCACCAAGTTTCAGTCATGAATGTTCAACAGTTTTTGTTTTATCCCCATTCAATGATAAGCACACCTGGATACGACATGTAAAATTATCAATAATGCTGATGCACCCCTGTCTTGGCACTTCTCTGATTTGGACTGCGATGTCCTTCTTGAGTTCAGGAATAGTCTAAGGATTGTTTGGATAGCCGTTGTCATATTCTAACATTTACAGTAGACTCTTATATTGTGTACACGGGCAGATATAAACACTACCTATTGCATTGTGGGAAATAAAGTTAATCCAAATCTGCCATAAGACCTTGTTAATCTGTATTGTTATTAATGAGTCCTAATCTGCAACCATCAATACACATGAAATATGACAAATATTATCTTTGAAATGATCTCACATATAAAAAATGGGTGCTTGAGGTCCGGTGAGTGTGAAGCCTATTCAATATCAACCCTTCTACTGATGAAGCAATCACCGAAGTGTCCTAATAACTATTTCAACGAATCATTTGAAGTATAGGGAGGTGTCCCATCCTGTCGAAACCATGGTTCATCCCTCAACACACCTTTTCTTCTTCCTAAAACTTCTTACCGACAACGAGGTAGCATTCAGTATTCATCATGACTGAACAGCGATAAAACAAAAACTGTTGAACATTCATGACTGGAACTTGGCGGACAAGTCAGGCATAGGTTGCAGTTTATTTGTACCAAAAATGGTTGGATTGCTGAAAGGATTGTGAATTTTATTAAGGATTCCATGGGTGCAAGTTTTGGAGAGGAGTTCACCCTGTATAATAGTTTCATGCAATAATAAGGTGCTTTTTGAAGACAAAGTGTTCTGAATACTAATGGGTGTAGACTAAACTAGTGAGACCTGTGGAAATTCAACGGTTACGGTTATAGCCTGCATCTGTTTTATATTGCTGTTGTGCTTAAAAATATTTACATATCAATTATTGGAGCACTTTATGCTGGTATTTTGACCACTTTATTGGGGCACTTTATGCTGGTATTTTGACCACTTTATTGGGGCACTTTATGCTGGTATTTTGACCACTTTATTGGGGCACTTTATGCCGATATTCTGACCACTTTATTGGGGCACTTTATGCTGGTATTTTGACCACTATATTGGGGCACTTTATGCCGATATTCTGACCACTTTATTGGGGCACTTTATGCTGGTATTTTGACCACTTTATTGGGGCACTTTATGCTGGTATTTTGACCACTTTATTGGGGCACTTTATGCTGGTATTTTGACCACTTTATTGGGGCACTTTATGCTGGTATTTTGACCACTTTATTGGGGCACTTTATGCCGATATTCTGACCACTTTATTGGGGCACTTTATGCTGGTATTTTGACCACTTTATTGGGGCACTTTATGCCGATATTCTGACCACTTTATTGGGGCACTTTATGCCGATATTCTGACCACTTTATTGGGGCACTTTATGCTGGTATTTTGACCACTTTATTGGGGCACTTTATGCTGGTATTGACAAGGAGCCTCTTCTTGGGGCCAACACATGATCTCTATATAAGATACATAAATACTCAAGTGTTCCATTAAAGTTCTCTTTTACCTGTCATACGTTGAGTTAAAGAAGTGAAGAACATTAATTTTCCTCTCCCCAATTGACCAGTTAAGTATGTTATAGCTTATCACTTTGTTGTCTGTTCTTGGTTTTGCCGTATTCCAGAACAAGAATTCATCTAGTCTGGTGGAGCTGTTACTAGAGGCAACATCACTTGGAGAAGGTGCACCACTCCTCGTATAAGCCAGTGTGGTGTAGCCATACCATGTCACAGTTTATGAATTTTCAAATGAAATCAAAGAAGAATAAATATTGTTGTTACTGAACAGGTCGCGGGGACGTCTAATTAATATATGGGTTTTCTTTTTCATTGATGCTATTTGTTTCTCTGTTTCTCATTTCAGGCCTTGGTATCGCCATGGTGTGTGTATCGAGTTTAGTTGCCGTCTACTACACAGTCATCATTGCCTGGACGATACTTTATTTGATTTCATCGTTTACGTCAGAACTTCCATGGGAGAGTTGTAAGCCGGAATGGAAAACACAATGTAATTATCTCCCTTTGTTAAGTTAACTTTCTTTGGGATTATCTCCCTTGGTCCATATTTTGGATTTCAGACAAAAATCATCTAATGGCATTTACTATCTCGGTCAATATAAAGTTAGGTATGTTCATATATTTATGTACTTGTATCTACAGGGTTCACTTCTAAACTAATTAACTGATCATTATGAATTTTGGAAAACACCTGCTCGGCATAAGGGGTCCAAATGTGGGCTATATTTAGTTTGATTTTGTTTTATGCAAAAGGAGTAAAAACGGTGTTGAAGTCCTTCGTGAAAATTCAGATACCTCCGTAGTTTGTTAAATCTAAATAGGTATTAGGCATCAGTTAATAAATATTGCCAAAAATTCAGTTTCTTTGAAGTATTTTAAAGACTTTTAGGAGGCCTAATTTAAATATATCAGATTTGCATTGAATTTTATCCATAGTCATTAGACACGAATTAAACAAGATTCCCTGAATTTCAATTTCATCTTAAGACACCTTAATCTTAAGCCTTAAATTTTAGACATTTTATAGAATCAAAATTATGTCATGGATTTTGATCAAAATTAGAATAAGGATTCTAGACATAAGGTTTAGTATCATTATATGTTGCGTTTAATCTTTGTAATGGGACATAAAAGTGGTGCAAACTATTCTGTTCACGAATTAATTTTACCCGTCCTGGGACATGTATTCTTCTAGTTTCTTATAAAACTATGTTCTCAGTTGTAATTTTTTGATATTTTGTGTCAATATGTGAATAGACGCCAAACACCAATAAATACAGATTATTCTTGGTGTTATTTTATAGATCAAATCAAATCAATTCAAATTTATTGCCAAAAAATAGCAAAGTGCAACAAGCCATGTAAAAGGGCAGTTAGAAGATGTGTACGTCTATTTACTGTCTAGATATTTGTTTAAGGCGATTTTAAATCTGTATACGATAGACATCGTAACTATCTCTGGTAGACTGTTGCACGAAGCAGAAACACGGACATGAGCAGAAAGTGACTATGGTACATCTTTTGCTGTGCCCCGTGGAGATCACAACTTGGCACTGGGGTGAATAACTCCTCAAAAGGTAGATTTAAATTCCTGTTGATGCTGTTTTATGCCAGAATCACGTCCCTACACATCCTCTACTGCTCAAGTGAAGGGTAATTATCCAAAGATTAGCAGCCACTATGCATCCAGCGCTGTCTTGAACTGTTTCGTCGGATGCAGGCTGACCACAGCTTCTGACCACGGTGAAGGAATCCGAATCGAAAAAGATGCCTACCAACAATGAAGCCTAAATCAGGCCAGGTACAGCTTTTCTGAGTTTCCATGAAGCCCTCTCTACGGAGCTGGTGTGAACGAGAGGTCATGTTGTTGCGCATTGTAGTTGTTGCGCATGATCTTAAAGACGAGGGTTACGTGTTCACACTCCAGTGAATACAGATAATCTACACAATTACAGTTTGGGATGTTCACTGTCTTCTTGTTGATGCAGTGTATATGGACGTCTGGTGTAAACGCAGACCTCATGATATTATTGTATCATCTTTGGACAGAACCGTTACACTAATCCTAGCCCGAACGCCAATACAGTATATTTTAGTTTTGAGTCGCACGTTCGACACAACAACGGCATCAGATGAAATTCCATTCTCATAATTTTTATTTATTTATTTTTCTCATTTGTATCGGAATCAGAAATTTACAACAGGATCGGCAATTGTATTGACATTAGGAATTATGAACAGAATCGGTAATTGTATCGGAATCGGGAATTTAGAACGGGATTGGTAATTGTATCGGAATCGGAAATTTACAACGAGATCGGCAATTGTATTGACATCAGGAATTATGAACAGAATCGGTAACTGTATCGGAATCGGGAATTTAGAACGGGATTGGTAATTGTATCGGAATCGGAAATTTCGATCAGAATTGGCAATTAGAATCGAGAAAAGTATTGGAATCGTCTCATTACTGTTACCCATTTCTGTAAGATCTTCATTTCAGTGATTAAGTATGCTATGTTTTCCCTAAACTATGATCCTGTCAACACGGCCCTTTCATAGAACTTACGCGTATGCTTAAGGGGGAGGGGGGGGGAGTGGGATGACCGTATGGTTTATTTGATCGCACTTAGCACTATGGGCCCCTTTTCCTTTATTAATGTGAAAACTGAAATCGGATTCGCACCTAAATGAGTGCGCAATCGCAGAAGAACTCTAGCAACATACCCGTCCCAAGGCAGGTATAAGCAATACATATAGAATTATGTTTCTAAATTTTTTAGATGAGGATTGATAATTTGGATTAGTTGGATTATTTGGACTACTGTTCTCATCTTGAGTGTTATTCTTACAACGTTTCGGCCGATGTAATCTCCGCCCTTCTTCAGGTGTATCTTGTCAAACTCGGAGATCTATCTGTCAAACTCGACGACTACCTGTATTTTTTCCTTCATCAAAATTTATATTTATTTTTTTTCCAATTGTTTTATTTTTTTATATCTTATGCGCATTTCACAGCTCAGTCAAGAAAAGTATATAGTTTTTATTTTAACATCGCTGATCATCAGAGAAAGTGTTCATTTAATAGTAATCGAAAAAAAAACATATCACTCCAGAACAGAACACAGGAAGATTAGAAAGACCCAAGGAAAAAACTTGATAAAAACAATTGCAAGTTAAAAGGCATGAAAAACTCACATCAAAAGTTGACATATATCTCGAATCCCCCCTAAAGGCGTTGCACCCGAAACTTGAAACGATTTTCACATCGTCATATAAGATTCAAAACCAGTCGAGCCAGTCTTAACTAACTTTTTTCAAAACAGGACACTGATGGAAAATATATATATATATATATATATATATATATAGATATATAGATATATACAACAATAAAATGCTAAATTCCAATGGCCACTTCTTTATTCATTTTTCAAAAAATCCATATAACTTTACAGACCGTTTTGTCTATACATGAACAACCAAATAAAGAGATATATATTTCAGGATTTTTCATGCATCTGACTCTCCAAAAATTGCGTCCAGAAACATCAGGAAAAAAAACAACATTCACATTGATATAGGATACATAAAATACAGTTCCAAAGAGGAACGTGACTTTGCTAATATATATATTTATATTTGGTTGTTCACGTGTAGACGAAACGGTCCGTAAAGTTATACGCATTTTTTTAAAAATGAATAAAGAAGTGGTGATTGGAATTTAGCATTCTATTGTTTATTTATATATGCTCTGCTGTTAAAAGTTTAACATCCATCAGGCTTTAACTTTGAAAGTTTGACTATTAATAATAAATATATATACAAAAATATATCATTTATATATATATATATATATAATTTTATAACTTTTAACAAATTCACAATAGAATAGAAAATTTACAAGAAAAGATATTTATTTAAAACTAGCTGGCCTTACCAGTTCTATATCGCTTTGCAAAGTTCACTACTTGAAACCAAAATGTAAAATAATAAACATCTTATTCATAAGTTTCTTGTAAAGATGATGCAGAAACATAACATTCGCATTTATTCATATAAATATTAACATTTTGATAATTTTGATACAAATTTATTTAGCTTTTAAATAAGACCGTAAAGAACTGAAAAGAAGAAATCAATTTGTGTGTGTGTGGGGGGGGGGGGGGGTTCTTTTAAAAATAATAAAAAGAAAATTTTGTATCGCTAGAGAAAGGAGGGGGAGAGAGAGAGAGAGATAGAGTAGGAGAGAGACTGAGAGCAACTTAATTTTTCTTTTTTATTGTTTTAAAAGAGCCCCTCACTCCATAAACAGAATGAGAGAGAGATAGATAAAGAGAGAGAGAGAGAGAGAAAGAGAGAGAGAAAAGAGAGAGAGAAAGAGAGAGAAAAGAAAGAGAGAAAGAGAGAACATCATGCCATAGGAGGTAGTGACGATGTTTATCATATCCAGAAAGAGAGAGAGAAAGAGAAAGAGAGAGAGAAAGAGAGAGAGAGAAAGGGAGAAATAGAGAGAGAGAAAGAGAGAAAGAGAGAGAGAGTCACTCTTCCTCTCTCTATGAACTCTTATGCCTCATCGGTATATCTTTCTTTCTAGCTAGTTGAGATATATTAGTTTAATTTAAATTATCTCCTCTGATAATAAATGAACATATAAACTTTAAGAAAGGTTTTCATAATTTATCGTTTTTTTTATTAAATCACTTTAATTACTTACTGTTAATATCGACGTAACTATTTCACATATATAGGAAGTATAGAACAATAAAATTAGAGATGAATAACACCAAACATTAATTTATTTTAGACTGGTTGAAAACTAGTTATGCCAATCAGGCATTGAAACAGCTGTCTTTTAGGTCTTTCCGCTGTACTCTATATAGAGTATTTCAGAATATTAAGTTGAATTATTGATTTAAATTACAGTAATCTGATTTGTTGGTAATATAGGAGTGATGAATGAAAACAACTTTTGCATTTATTCATTTAGATGTCATTTTGTAAAATGCTCCTTTTTTTTTCTTTTTCTAATGTGTGCCCACCTAGTTGGGAAACTCTGATATATGCATATATATATATATATATTTTTTTTTTTCCTTCCAGTTTGTTATCCATTCCGGGAAGCCGAAGCGTGTATGAAAATCAATGGAAGCCAATTTTACAATCAAACCTGCTTCAATGCCACAATGGTGGCGCGAGAAAATATCGCTGAACTTGCTAAAAATATCAGCAGACACGCGCCAGCTCAAGATTATTTTGAGTAAGTATCGACAGATTAAACCAAAAACTTTCTTTTATACCTTCTTCTCTAACTTACTTACTCAGACTTAGGAAGACCCGTAAGACACATGAGGCAGTCAAAGAGTTCCACCACCTTCCGTCTGTAGCGTTCCTCCAGCTTCTGCTTGTTGCTTGTAAATCTCTCTCGATTGTTTGCTTCCAGTTGCTTTTTGTTCTTCCACTACTACTTTTCACGTCAGGGGTCCATTGAAGCATTTGGTTAGCAATTTTCTCTGGAGCCAATCTTAGTGCATGTCCGAGGCAGCCTAGACGTCGTTTACAGATTATTGACGATGCGAGCTGTTGGTTAGTGTGGTCTCTGACTCCTTGGTTGGTAATTCAATCGCTCCATTTGATCCTTAGATTCTTTCTAAGATATTTGGAATCAAACGTGTCTAATTTATTCTCTTGGCTGATTTTGAGATGCCAAGTTTCACTTCCATATAGCAATGTGGATAAAACGTCGCTGTTATAAAATCTTAATTCAGATCTCAGGGTAAATTTGTTGGGTTTTTTTTTCAGATCTTGCAAAGCTAATTAAATGCTGCTGAAGCTTTTTCTATCTTGCGATGCAACTCGTAGTCCATATTGCCATCCTGGTTTATGGAGCTTCCATTATAGGCTTGCTATCTCGCTAATATATGTGATTAGGGTTAGGAGCTTACATTATAGGCTTGCTATCTTCCTAGTATATGTGGTTAGGGTTAAGAGCTTCCATTATAGGCTTGCTATCTCCCTAATATATGTGGTTAGAGTTAGTTACTTCCATTATAGGCTTGCTATCTCCCTAATATATGTGGTTAGGGTTAGGAGCTTCCATTATAGGCTTGCTATCTCCCTAATATATGTGGTTAGGGTTAGTTACTTCCATTATAGGCTTGCTATCTCCCTAATATATGTGGTTAGGGTTAGGAGCTTCCATTATAGGCTTGCTATCTCCCTAATATATGTGGTTAGGGTTAGGAGCTTCCATTATAGGCTTGCTATCTCGCTAATATATGTGATTAGGGTTAGGAGCTTCCATTATAGGCTTGCTATCTCCCTAGTATATGTGGTTAGGGTTAAGAGCTTCCATTATAGGCTTGCTATCTCCCTAATATATGTGGTTAGTGTTAGGAGCTTCCATTATAGGCTTGCTATCTCCCTAATATATGTGGTTAGGGTTAAGAGCTTCCATTATAGGCTTGCTATCTCCCTAATATATGTGGTTAGGGTTAAGAGCTTCCATTATAGGCTTGCTATCTCCCTAGTATATGTGGTTAGGGTTAAGAGCTTCCATTATAGGCTTGCTATCTCCCTAATATATGTGGTTAGGGTTAAGAGCTTCCATTATAGGCTTGCTATCTCCCTAATATATGTGGTTAGGGTTAAGAGCTTCCATTATAGGCTTGCTATCTCCCTAATATATGTCGTTAGGGTTAAGAGCTTCCATTATAGGCTTGCTATCTCCCTAGTATATGTGGTTAGGGTTAAGAGCTTCCATTATAGGCTTGCTATCTCCCTAATATATGTCGTTAGGGTTAAGAGCTTCCATTATAGGCTTGCTATCTCCCTAGTATATGTGGTTAGGGTTAAGAGCTTCCATTATAGGCTTGCTATCTCCCTAATATATGTGGTTAGGGTTAGGAGCTTCCATTATAGGCTTGCTATCTCCCTAATATATGTGGTTAGGGTTAGGAGCTTCCATTATAGGCTTGCTATCACCCTAATATATGTGGTTAGGGTTAAGAGCTTCCATTATAGGCTTGCTGTCTCCCTAATATATGTGGTTAGGGTTAGGAGCTTCCATTATAGGCTTGCTATCACCCTAATATATGTGGTTAGGGTTAGGAGCTTCCATTATAGGCTTGCTATCTCCCTAATATATGTGGTTAGTGTTAGGAGCTTCTATTATAGGCTTGCTATCTCCCTAATATATGTGGTTAGGGTTAAGAGCTTCCATTATAGCCTTGCTATCTCCCTAGTATATGTGGTTAGGGTTAGGATCTTCCATTATAGGCTTGCTATCTCCCTAATATCTGTGGTTAGGGTTAGGAGCTTCCATTATAGGCTTGCTATCTCACTAATATATGTGGTTAGGGTTAGGAGCTTCCATTATAGGCTTGCTATCTCCCTAATATATGTGGTTAGGGTTAAGAGCTTCTATTATAGGCTTGCTATCTCCTTAATATATGTAGTTAGGGTTAAGAGCTTCCATTATACGCTTGCTATCTCCCTAATATATGTGGTTAGGGTTAAGAGCTTCCATTATAGGCTTGCTATCTCCTTAATATATGTGGTTAGGGTTAGGATCTTCCATTATACGCTTGCTATCTCCCTAATATATGTGGTTAGGGTTAGGAGCTTCTATTATAGGCTTGCTGTCTCCTTAATATATGTAGTTAGGGTTAAGAGCTTCCATTATAGGCTTGCTATCTCGCTAATATATGTGATTAGGGTTAGGAGCTTCCATTATACGCTTGCTATCTCCCTAATATATGTGGTTAGGGTTAGGAGCTTCTATTATAGGCTTGCTATCTCCTTAATATATGTGGTTAGGGTTAAGAGCTTCCATTATAGCCTTGCTATCTCCCTAGTATATGTGGTTAGGGTTAGGAGCTTTCATTATAGGCTTGCTATCTCCCTAGTATATGTGGTTAGGGTTAAGAGCTTCCATTATAGGCTTGCTATCTCCCTAATATATGTCGTTAGGGTTAAGAGCTTCCATTATAGGCTTGCTATCTCCCTAGTATATGTGGTTAGGGTTAGGAGCTTCCATTATAGGCTTGCTATCTCCCTAATATATGTGGTTAGGGTTAGGAGCTTCCATTATAGGCTTGCTATCTCCCTAATATATGTGGTGGTACCTGTATAGGTTTATGTGAGCCATTGTATTTTGATTAATTCTGTTAATTTTTACCTAACTACGATTATGTGTCTATCAGAGGATCTGTGTGTTAGATTTAAATCTTGATCATATATATCTTTTCATTTTGTTTAAAGGCACTCGATAAATATATTTCTAGGTATTTAACTAGTAAGATTGTTTAATACATTTAAAAACCTAAAAAATTAGAATATGATGATGTATATATTAATTTATGTTATTTGTGATTGGTGGGGATTATGAGGATGTGAATGTAGGTTATATTTTGATTGGTAGGAAAGATGTATATTAGTAGCTAGACATGGGAATCTATCTATATACTACAAAACTGTGGACCTTGCTAGTTTGCTTGCATCCATCCATTTTGGATGACGTCACAAAATGTGCCATGCACAGTGTTGTATTTCTTCTGTGTAAGGGGTATCAAATAAAGCGGATGGGTCATTATAGGCTTGCTATCTCTATAAAATATGTGGTGGTACCTGTATGGGTTCACGTGGGTGATTGTATTTGAATTAATTCTGTTAACTTTATTTGAATTAATAAGCCTTTAACAAAATTAATAAAATTTAACAAAATTAATAACAAAATTAATATTTAAATTTACATTTAACATAAATTAACATTTAACATTTACATTTAACATTTTACATTTTACATTTACATTTAACATTTATATTAACATTTAACATAAATTAACATTTAACAAAATTAATAATTAATAATTCTGTGTAAGGGGTATCAAATCAAGCGGATGGGTCATTATAGACTTGCTATCTCTATAAAATATGTGGTGGTATGAGTTCATGTGGGGTCATTGTATTTTAATTAATTCTGTTAACTTTTACCTAATTACGTTTATGTGTCTATCGTTGTTGTTCACTTAATGTAATCTTTTGTTCCTTGTAATTATTCAAAATGTCATTTCATTATTTGGAATGTTTAATAAGTTTTCTATATTCATCTCAAAAAGGTTATGTTATACGGAGTAGTTTTCCATGATGGCTTGGATTGATAAATAGAACAATAAGCTATGGCAAAAGGATGCTTATTAATAGGAATGTTCGTCTCCATAAAGAGATAGTACTAGATGGCAATACCCTTGAGGTAGTAGACTCTTCCTTCGATCTAGGAGATATATTGAGTGCAGGTTGTGGATATGAACTCAGTATGGTCACAAGTGTGAAAGCAGCTTCGGGCAAAATTTTGTAAGTTGTTGCCCCTGATAACATTGCAAGCTGTCCCACTCTACATCCGGGATAAGTTGTATAGCAGCTGTGTCAGGAGCATCATGATATATGGTAGTGAATGCAGTCCTCTCTCTGACCAAACCCAACATATCAGATCAGAAGATTTGCTGAAGCACTATATTTGGCCAGCATAGAGGTTATCCTAAGGGCGAATAAGTTATGCTAGTATGGTCATGTAGAGTATTATTCTTCCTGGATAAACAGTTGTAGAAGCATGGATGTCTTGAATCACAGGAGGATTAGCTGATCAAGAAAAACTGGACGTAAGTGAATAGACAAAAGCACACAGAATAGAATTTGGAGACAACTGACCTGCTGAACCTTGAGAATTGGAGAGTAAGCTTGCGTAATATTAGAAAATATCTGATCCCTGAACCATAGGAATTGGAGAGTGAGCTTATGTAATATAAGAAAACATCTGATCCCTGAACCATAGGAATTGGAGAGTGAGCTTGCATAATATTAGAAAACATCTGACCCCTGAAGCATGGGAATTGGAGAGTGAGCTTGCATAATATCAGAAAACATCTGATCCCTGAACCATGGGAATTGGAGAGTGAGCTTGCATAATATTAGTAAACATCTGACCCCTGAACCATGGGAATTGGAGAGTGAGCTTGCATAATATTAGAAAATATCTGATCCCTGAACCATGAGAATTGGAGAGTTAGCTTATGTAATATCAGAAAACATCTGATCTCTGAAGCATGGGAATTGGAGAGTGAGCTTGCATAATATCAGAAAATATCTGATCCCTGAACCATGAGAATTGGAGAGTGAGCTTATGTAATATCAGAAAACATCTGATCCCTGAACCATGGGAATTGGAGAGTGAGCTTATGTAATATCAGAAAATATCTGATCCCTGAACCATGGGAATTGGAGAGTGAGCTTATGTAATATCAGAAAACATCTGATCCCTGAAGCATGGGAATTGGAGAGTGAGCTTGCGTAATATTAGAAAATATCTGATCCCTGAACCATGAGAATTGGAGAGTTAGCTTGCGTAATATTAGAAAACATCTGATCCCTGAACCATGAGAATTGGAGAGTGAGCTTATGTAATGTCAGAAAACATCTGATCCCTGAACCATGGGAATTGGAGAGTGAGCTTGCGTAATATTAGAAAACATCCGATCCCTGAACCATGGGAATTTGAGAGTGAGCTTGCGTAATATTAGAAAACATCTGACCCCTGAACCATGGGAATTAGAGAGTGAGCTTGCGTAATATTAGAAAATAT
Organism: Sepiola atlantica; assembly: GCA_963556195.1. Taxonomy (NCBI): domain Eukaryota; kingdom Metazoa; phylum Mollusca; class Cephalopoda; order Sepiida; family Sepiolidae; genus Sepiola; species Sepiola atlantica. The sequence goes on along the minus strand of OY744552.1, from coordinate 23,430,440 downwards.
CTGATCCCTGAACCATGGGAATTGGAGAGTGAGCTTACGTAATATTAGAAAATATCTGATCCCCGAACCATGGGAATTGGAGAGTTAGCTTGCATAATATTAGAAAAGATCTGACCCCTGAACAAGGGGAAAGTGATGTTAAATGTGTAGAAGTGAAAGTTAAAAGAAAAAAAAAACAGTACACACAAAATAAATCAAAAGTCAGACTCCCGAATTGTATTAACAATTCTTCAAAACAGGACGAGGCCAACTCTCAAAAAATCTGACTCTAGAATTGTAATTAACAATTCTTTAAAACCTGACACAAAATGCCAATTCAATTTCTTTCTCTTTTTTTCACTGAACCGTCGACATATCAAAATTTTATTGTCACACTGGGAGAAAAGTTTCTACTCTTTTTATTTCAACAAGAATTTTTTTATGCAAAACAATGATTATTTGCATAAATGGACTCTTGTCCTCGCACAGAAATAACAAGATTCTATCTTGTAATCGAAATGCTCTGGGTTCAATCCCCTATGAACGCCACATGGCGTGACCCTCACTCTGGTACCTCGTGGACCCGCATGATGGTTGCTACAGAAATGAATAGAAGAAGCCATTGTAAAAATCAAGGGTGGATAAGTAGGCTAATATTTGGACTTCAAGGATTAACTAAAGGACTTAACTAATACAACAGTAAAAGGTCCCTGAGTTATCTACCTTGCTCCAGTTGAGGCAACGTTACAAAGGTAAGTCAAAATCGTCATAATTCTAAATGATACATTATCTAGCCTGCACTTCATCCCGAATCACAACGGCCCATGCACGGCAGTTCTTAACAAGGTCGCATGAGATGGTTAGCTAATTGTGATTTCACTATCAGAAGCCGATCACCTGTGGACCTGAGAGTTCAACTAATCCTACTTGATTGTTGTCATTCAGCTCTTCAACTATCCACTGATTGCGTCAACCAGGCAGAGAGATAGGGAGGATTACGTCACAAATAAGCTCTCTTTGGGCGACAAGCTACATGCCCAAACCATCAAAGACATCACTGCAACAGGACAGATGGCAGAGACTTAAGATTGAGGTGTTGGCAGAGAACAGCAGTTCGGACATGGTCAGCTCGCCGGCAATACAAGATACTTTGTGTCTTTGATTTTATATTAGTATAAAAACTTGTTTACTAAGAAAATTGAAGGTTTATTAACTGACGGGGTCAGTAAAAATAACACAAAAACAATGCACTTGCAAACAGTAGGTCCAATCAGAAGTCTGTTATAAAAGTTTGAAGGCAAAGCAGTCATAATCGGTCTCGCAAGCAGAATACGTTTACCAACAATAGTTCAAATATAATCTCAAATCAGTGTTCACAAAGTCCGAGAGCAAAGCAGCTGTAAACAGTCTTGCAAACAAAGTCACAATTCATCACAAATACATCCCGAAAACAATAAAAGTCCATCTTTCCATGCATATCAAAGGAAACACACATACACTTCCAAAGTTAAAACTTTACACTAAACAATATCATACAGAAAACAATATTAAATTGCCTTTGCAACAGATATGTTTTTTTAAAGTGAAAAGTTGAGCTTTTTACATAAATCTTCTGGGTCTCAATTGCACTATGATTCAACATTTAATATAGAACGCCATGAACCAAAATAATAATATCTTTCTTTCCTCTTTTTCAGGCGTCATATACTTAACATATCAACTGGTATTGAACATATAGGTAATATCCGATGGCAGGTGGTTTTATGCTTACTGTGTGCCTGGACTTTAACTTTCCTCTCGCTCAGTCGAGGTGTCAAGTCCACCGGAAAGGTGAGTATCTCTATTATCACATCTAGAGTCATCATCATCATCATCATCATCATCATCATCATCATCATCATCATCATCATCATCATCAGTTTAACATCCATTTTACATGCTGGCATGTGTTGGATGGCTTTTAGAAATTGACTTCTAAACTAACCCATCTTTGGCCAGGTCTTTATTTATCCCACTTTCTCTCTAGTCCATCCTTATAACTTCCTCCTATGTTTTCCTAGGCCATTCCCTGCAAACTGATCCTGCTACTTCAACTGTGCAACATTTACTAACCCAAGAACTCTCATCAATTCTTTCAATGTAACTATGCCAACAAAGTCTCCTATTCTGCACACATATCCCTATACTGTCCAGATTTAATTTTCCTCTGAGGTCATCAGATCTAAGCCTGTCTGTAATACTCACATTACACATCCATCATATCATTTTCATATGATTTTTCTCCATGCAACGCATGTCTTCAACCCTCATTGACCAGGTTTCACTTCCATACATCATCACACTGCCATCACATGCATGATACACTCTTCCCTTGCTGGTTAGAAATGTCAGAAGTTTTCTGAACTTACTCCATCCATTCCTAATTCTTGTAATCACACTAGCACCTGCTCCCCCTGTGCTCCAATGGTATCACAAAGATAACAAAACATCTGAACAACCTTAATAGCCTCACCATCCAAATATACTTTCTCCACATCTGAGTTCTCATCCATCTCTATTGTGTTACACTTTTTACACATGAACTGGTTATCATTTACCTGTAATTCCACTGCACTTTTTGTGTACCTGATGCTTGCAGGACCACAAAAAATTGAGTTGCACCCGACTCTTTCTACAGAGTGATCAAAAAATTTACTTTCCCCCTACAAGGATAAAGTTAGACACAAGGTCATTTTTAAATATGGGGAAAACCCAGCTTCTCAAAAAGGAGCACACTTGATTGGAACAAAAATACTTGCATAATCACATCAGCACTCCCTCACGAATGAAGGCCCTTCAAATGATGAGAAATATAAATAGATACTACACTTTGATCCTAGACCAAATGTTAAATAAAAATCTATGTGGTGTCTCGCAATATATATATATATGCAAATGCAAATGAAATACAAATGAAACAATAAAGATAAATATTATATCTTTATATTATATCCTATCGTGATGAATCAATGCTCGATATACTGGATAGAGCAATAATATAATAAAATGAATGATAGAAATATAAATTGGATAAAATAAAATATTTATTAATTCATCAAATATAAAAAAAAAAAATTTTCTTTTCCTTAATCCATTGATTTTCAAAAATAAGTTTTTTTTCATCAGAGGAAAATCAGAAGAAAAAATCAGCAAAAAATTGCATTACTGTTTAGCAAATATTTGTAAATATAAAAAGTAGTGAGCAAAAAAAATAAACATCTTCAATGAAAAAATATAAATATATAATGTGTTCATTTCAATATCCAGGGGATTGGATAGAAAAAGCAGATATAAGGTGAACATTGGATTGTAATCCATAGAGTATGAACATTAAGAAATCCAAGTCCAAAATATGAAAGGATTCAGAATCCAAAATAAAATATTAGCAAAAAACAAAATAAAACAAAAGACAGAATGATTTGAATTATTTACAAGTGATGGGCAATACAAATAGATACTACACTTTGATCCTAACCAAAGGTCGAATAAAAATGATATTGTATTATTTGGATTATTCTGACTACTGTTCTTATCTCGGATGTTATTCTCACAACGTTTCGGCTGATGTAACCTTCGACCTTCTACAGGTGTGTCACGTGAAAAAAAATGGTTGGCTCATTCTATTGCTCCAAGAAGTACTTAACTCCTGATACGATCCTTTACCTATATAAGTGCCAAATATGTCCGAAGACGGAGAACTTCTACCGCCTCTTCGGAAGTGCTCTCTCACAAATATGGGACCCTCAAGTGATGAATAATACAAATAGATACTACACTTTGATCTTAGCTCAAAGGTTGAGTAAAAATGTAAGCTGTGTCGCTGAAAAAAAAAGACAGAATGTTTATATCATTTGGATATTTCGGAAACATAAAGGGTTACTATGATAGGGGCCAGATTTATAGGAGGAGCAACCTAGGTGGGTAGTTGTGCAACAAGATGTTTGTTCACATTGCATTTAAATGTCAACATATCATACAGTCGGGGAAACAAGGAGCAGGAAAGGAATTCCAAAAGCAAGCTGTCTGGGAAAAGAAGTTATGAGGGTAGAAAATCAACCTCTACAGAGAAGGGTTGTGATTTTGCTGCTAGTCAGGTAGGATCGGAAGTATTTATGTTGAGGGGGTACAAGTGCAATAAGGTCATCGGAGCATGTTCTGTGGAAGTACTTGTAAAACAAGCACAGGGATGCAACATTGTGGCGATGTATGTGGTGTCTCACAAAGACAAGATGAGTTGTATTATTTGGATTATTCTGACATACTGTTCTCATCTTGGATGTTATTCTCACAACGTTTCGGCCGATGTAACCTTCGACCTTCTTCAGGTGTGCAACGGATAAAGTACTAAGGTAACAAAACTTCTCAACAACCTCAATAGCTTCGCAAACTAACTGGCTCAAACAATGGACACTACACAAGTGTATTAATAGACAAGACAAGACCGGTATTGTCTGGGTCTTCGGGTCTTGATTTACGCCGGTCTATCGGTTGTCCGTCCTGTGCAGTTCTAGGAGGTGCACCCTTCCAGGCTTTGTCTTCTCACCCTTTGAGAAGGGGTTAGTTTATTGCTAATCGCCTGAGGCGCCCCTACCGGGGAATGCCGACGGGGCTGCCCAGGCAATTTTTAAATGACCAGAGCGCTCAAATTCTCGAGCGCTGGTTTCTCAAATCCCACTTTCCCGACCTTGTGTCACATCTTACCTTGTGGGAGGAAGATAAATAGAAATATACAAGACAAGATGCACCTGAAGAAAGACGGAGGTTACATCGTCCGAAACATTGTGATGGGAACATTCAATAACAGCTAGTTTCTCCTTAAATAGTATTTAACTATTAATATCCACAAAGCGGCTGATTCCTGGTGCAATCCTCTACCTATATAAGAGTTAGATACGTCCTCAGGTGGAGAGGTACTGCTGCAACATTTGGGGAGTTGCGGCTCAGAGCACTATTTTTTGGCTTCACAGAATTAAGAATCAGCTTCGAAATCTAGTGGGGGATGATTTTTTCCGTTCCTTACAGTCTCTTTCTCACAGAGGAGATGTTGCTAGTCTCCCTTTACTCTATCGTTATTTCCATGGAAAGTGCTCGACTGAGCTCAAATCTCTGGTTTCCCTCTATAAAACATTCACAGCAAGAACTCATCTTTTTACCACACTGAAGAAAAACGTACCAATAGTAATATGGATAATAATAGTGGTGGTGCGACTCTTCGCACCACTTTGCGGCCATCTCGAGTAGACAGCCAAAAAAATCTCAAAGTGGTAGTGTGTGCATATCCGCAGCCAATGCCACTCACGTCCGGTTGGGGGGGGGGGGGGCAGATTAGTAGGAAGGCTATGCTTGTGGGGCGACTTCACACCACCAACAACTCACTCACTTGTGACAATGACGTTTAACAGCTGTAGTTGGTGGTGTGAATTGTCAGGACAGGCGCTGGCTGGGGAGACGTGGTGTGACTCTTCTGCATTGCGTTGCAGCCAGCCAAAACGTCACAAAGTAGTGGTGTTCATACCTGCAGTCAACGCCATTAGCATCACGGGGGGGGGGCGTCAGCAAGTGGGCAGACCCCACTTCTGGGGCGGCTTGTCCATGACCATGATGACAGGACGAATTTTTGTTAAAAAAAGTGCATTGAGACGACTTTATCTGTGTTTGTTACCTAAGCTGTCCATCGTCTGTGTAATAGTATTACACAAATAAAAACCTAATTTTAGTCAAATCCTGAATTACTTTTCAAATATTTGATGAAACATATTATAATTGCTCATTATTACACAAATAAAAACTGTTGCGTTTTAAATTGTCTCCACTTTCACCAGATTCCAAAGAGTGACAAATGGTATGAAAATGGAAGGACGAGAAACTATGTAAAAATGAGTTATCTCCCCTTTCCTTCTTTTCATATATATAATATAATCCAGGAGAGCAATCCATCGTCAGTAGTTCCATGGAAAATCTCCAGATAAGCTAAGACATGTAAATATTTAGATGATTTATGTAGTTTATGTAAAGTTATCTCCCCTATTCTCCTAAAATAATTACCTCCCTTTGTTCATTATGACGATGAATTAGCTCCCTTGAATCCCCAAATAATCCTTTTTGATTGGCCATAGAAATTCTCTTTGACCAATCACCAGACAGTTAATTTTAAATGATTACTATAATTTATGTTTGAGCGAAAGATTAGAAATTTTGAAGTTCAAAGATATCAAAAATATTATTTAGAAGAGAAATAATCATGTCTTCAATATTAGATTTTTCTATATATTTTTTCTCGGTTTATGATTTAAGTACATATAAATGCATGTAAGTACATAGTATAGATATACATACAGTAAGTACATATATATGCATGTAAGTACATAGTATAGATATACATACAATAAGTGCATATAAATGCATGTAAGTACATAGTATAGATATACATACAGTAAGTGCATATAAATGCATGTAAGTACATAGTATAGATATACATACAGTAAATACATATATATGCATGTAAGTACATAGTATAGATATACATACAGTAAATACATATATATGCATGTAAGTACATAGTATAGATATACATACAGTAAATACATATATATGCATGTAAGTACATAGTATAGATATACATACAGTAAGTACATATAAATGCATGTAAGTACATAGTATAGATATACATACAGTAAATACATATATATGCATGTAAGTACATAGTATAGATATACATACAGTAAATACATATATATGCATGTAAGTACATAGTATAGATATACATACAGTAAATACATATATATGCATGTAAGTACATAGTATAGATATACATACAGTAAATACATATATATGCATGTAAGTACATAGTATAGATATGCATACAGTAAGTACATATATATATATGTATGTATGTTTAAGTTTTTTTAATTTCCTATGCCTTTTTTTTAAATTCCAGGTTGTATACTTCACTGCCCTGTTTCCGTATGTAGTCCTGTGTATATTGTTTGTTCGTGGTGTCACACTTCCAGGTTCCGTCAATGGAGTCATCTTTTATCTGACACCAGAATTCCACAAGCTTAAATCAGCAAAAGTAAGTTCATTGAACGTTTCTTTTTGTAACATTTAATTAACAAACTTATAAGAAGAATACCGGTCCCAGGATGGGTAAAATTATTTCCCGAATAGAACAGTTATGCACCACTTTTATATCCTGTCACAAAGATTTAATGAAGACGTAACTGCGAACAGACTTAATGAAGACGTAACTGCGAACAGACATAATGGAGACGTAACTGTGAACAGACTTAATGAAGACGTAACTGTGAACAGACTTAATGAAGACGTAACTGCGAACAGATTTAATGAAGACATAACTGTGAACAGACTTAATGAAGACATAACTGTGAACAGACTTAATGAAGACATAACTGTGAACAGACTTAATGAAGACATAACTGCGAACAGACTTAATGAAGACATAACTGCGAACAGACTTAATGAAGACATAACTGCGAACAGACTTAATGAAGACATAACTGTGAACAGACTTAATGAAGACATAACTGTGAACAGACTTAATGAAGACGTAACTGCGAACAGACTTAATGAAGACATAACTGTGAACAGACTTAATGAAGACATAACTGTGAACAGACTTAATGAAGACATAACTGTGAACAGACTTAATGAAGACATAACTGCGAACAGACTTAATGAAGACATAACTGTGAACAGATTTAATGAAGACATAACTGCGAACAGACTTAATGAAGACATAACTGTGAACAGACTTAATGAAGACATAACTGCGAACAGACTTAATGAAGACATAACTGTGAACAGACTTAATGAAGACATAACTGTGAACAGATTTAATGAAGACATAACTGTGAACAGACTTAATGAAGACATAACTGTGAACAGACTTAATGAAGACATAACTGCGAACAGACTTAATGAAGACATAACTGTGAACAGACTTAATGAAGACATAACTGTGAACAGATTTAATGAAGACATAACTGCGAACAGACTTAATGAAGACATAACTGTGAACAGATTTAATGAAGACATAACTGTGAACAGACTTAATGAAGACATAACTGTGAACAGACTTAATGAAGACATAACTGCGAACAGACTTAATGAAGACATAACTGTGAACAGACTTAATGAAGACATAACTGTGAACAGATTTAATGAAGACATAACTGCGAACAGACTTAATGAAGACATAACTGTGAACAGACTTAATGAAGACATAACTGTGAACAGACTTAATGAAGACATAACTGCGAACAGACTTAATGAAGACATAACTGTGAACAGACTTAATGAAGACATAACTGTGAACAGATTTAATGAAGACATAACTGCGAACAGACTTAATGAAGACATAACTGTGAACAGACTTAATGAAGACATAACTGCGAACAGACTTAATGAAGACGTAACTGCGAACAGACTTAATGAAGACATAACTGCGAACAGACTTAATGAAGACATAACTGTGAACAGACTTAATGAAGACATAACTGTGAACAGACTTAATGAAGACATAACTGCGAACAGACTTAATGAAGACATAACTGCGAACAGACTTAATGAAGACATAACTGCGAACAGACTTAATGAAGACGTAACTGCGAACAGATTTAATGAAGACATAACTGTGAACAGACTTAATGAAGACATAACTGTGAACAGACTTAATGAAGACATAACTGCGAACAGACTTAATGAAGACATAACTGCGAACAGATTTAATGAAGACATAACTGTGAACAGACTTAATGAAGACATAACTGTGAACAGACTTAATGAAGACATAACTGTGAACAGACTTAATGAAGACATAACTGTGAACAGACTTAATGAAGACATAACTGTGAACAGACTTAATGAAGACATAACTGTGAACAGACTTAATGAAGACATAACTGTGAACAGACTTAATGAAGACATAACTGTGAACAGACTTAATGAAGACATAACTGTGAACAGACTTAATGAAGACATAACTGTGAACAGACTTAATGAAGACATAACTGCGAACAGACTTAATGAAGACATAACTGCGAACAGATTTAATGAAGACATAACTGTGAACAGACTTAATGAAGACATAACTGCGAACAGACTTAATGAAGACGTAACTGCGAACAGACATAATGGAGACGTAACTGCGAACAGACTTAATGAAGACGTAACTGTGAACAGACTTAATGAAGACGTAACTGCGAACAGATTTAATGAAGACATAACTGTGAACAGACTTAATGAAGACATAACTGTGAACAGACTTAATGAAGACGTAACTGCGAACAGACGTAATGAAGACGTAACTGCGAACAGACTTAATGAAGACGTAACTGCGAACAGACTTAATGAAGACGTAACTGCGAACAGACTTAATGAAGACGTAACTGCGAACAGATTTAATGAAGACGTAACTGTGAACAGATTTAATGAAGACGTAACTGCGAACAGACTTAATGAAGACGTAACTGCGAACAGATTTAATGAAGACGTAACTGCGAACAGATTTAATGAAGACATAACTGTGAACAGACTTAATGAAGACATAACTGTGAACAGACGTAATGAAGACGTAACTGTGAACAGACTTAATGAAGACGTAACTGCGAACAGATTTAATGAAGACGTAACTGCGAACAGATTTAATGAAGACATAACTGCGAACAGACTTAATGAAGACATAACTGTGAACAGACGTAATGAAGACGTAACTGTGAACAGACTTAATGAAGACGTAACTGCGAACAGATTTAATGAAGACGTAACTGCGAACAGATTTAATGAAGACATAACTGTGAACAGATTTAATGAAGACATAACTGTGAACAGATTTAATGAAGACATAACTGTGAACAGACTTAATGAAGACGTAACTGCGAACAGACGTAATGAAGACGTAACTGCGAACAGACTTAATGAAGACGTAACTGCGAACAGACTTAATGAAGACGTAACTGTGAACAGATTTAATGAAGACGTAACTGCGAACAGACTTAATGAAGACGTAACTGCGAACAGACTTAATGAAGACATAACTGTGAACAGACTTAATGAAGACATAACTGTGAACAGACTTAATGAAGACGTAACTGCGAACAGACTTAATGAAGACATAACTGTGAACAGACTTAATGAAGACATAACTGTGAACAGACTTAATGAAGACATAACTGTGAACAGACTTAATGAAGACATAACTGCGAACAGACTTAATGAAGACATAACTGTGAACAGATTTAATGAAGACATAACTGCGAACAGACTTAATGAAGACATAACTGTGAACAGACTTAATGAAGACATAACTGCGAACAGACTTAATGAAGACATAACTGTGAACAGACTTAATGAAGACATAACTGTGAACAGATTTAATGAAGACATAACTGTGAACAGACTTAATGAAGACATAACTGTGAACAGACTTAATGAAGACATAACTGCGAACAGACTTAATGAAGACATAACTGTGAACAGACTTAATGAAGACATAACTGTGAACAGATTTAATGAAGACATAACTGCGAACAGACTTAATGAAGACATAACTGTGAACAGATTTAATGAAGACATAACTGTGAACAGACTTAATGAAGACATAACTGTGAACAGACTTAATGAAGACATAACTGCGAACAGACTTAATGAAGACATAACTGTGAACAGACTTAATGAAGACATAACTGTGAACAGATTTAATGAAGACATAACTGCGAACAGACTTAATGAAGACATAACTGTGAACAGACTTAATGAAGACATAACTGTGAACAGACTTAATGAAGACATAACTGCGAACAGACTTAATGAAGACATAACTGTGAACAGACTTAATGAAGACATAACTGTGAACAGATTTAATGAAGACATAACTGCGAACAGACTTAATGAAGACATAACTGTGAACAGACTTAATGAAGACATAACTGCGAACAGACTTAATGAAGACGTAACTGCGAACAGACTTAATGAAGACATAACTGCGAACAGACTTAATGAAGACATAACTGTGAACAGACTTAATGAAGACATAACTGTGAACAGACTTAATGAAGACATAACTGCGAACAGACTTAATGAAGACATAACTGCGAACAGACTTAATGAAGACATAACTGCGAACAGACTTAATGAAGACGTAACTGCGAACAGATTTAATGAAGACATAACTGTGAACAGACTTAATGAAGACATAACTGTGAACAGACTTAATGAAGACATAACTGCGAACAGACTTAATGAAGACATAACTGCGAACAGATTTAATGAAGACATAACTGTGAACAGACTTAATGAAGACATAACTGTGAACAGACTTAATGAAGACATAACTGTGAACAGACTTAATGAAGACATAACTGTGAACAGACTTAATGAAGACATAACTGTGAACAGACTTAATGAAGACATAACTGCGAACAGATTTAATGAAGACATAACTGCGAACAGATTTAATGAAGACATAACTGTGAACAGACTTAATGAAGACATAACTGTGAACAGACTTAATGAAGACATAACTGCGAACAGACTTAATGAAGACGTAACTGCGAACAGACTTAATGAAGACGTAACTGCGAACAGACTTAATGAAGACATAACTGTGAACAGACTTAATGAAGACATAACTGTGAACAGACTTAATGAAGACATAACTGCGAACAGACTTAATGAAGACGTAACTGCGAACAGACTTAATGAAGACGTAACTGCGAACAGACTTAATGAAGACGTAACTGCGAACAGATTTAATGAAGACGTAACTGTGAACAGATTTAATGAAGACGTAACTGCGAACAGACTTAATGAAGACGTAACTGCGAACAGATTTAATGAAGACGTAACTGCGAACAGATTTAATGAAGACATAACTGTGAACAGACTTAATGAAGACATAACTGTGAACAGACGTAATGAAGACGTAACTGTGAACAGACTTAATGAAGACGTAACTGCAAACAGATTTAATGAAGACGTAACTGCGAACAGATTTAATGAAGACATAACTGCGAACAGACTTAATGAAGACATAACTGTGAACAGACGTAATGAAGACGTAACTGTGAACAGACTTAATGAAGACGTAACTGCGAACAGATTTAATGAAGACGTAACTGCGAACAGATTTAATGAAGACATAACTGTGAACAGATTTAATGAAGACATAACTGTGAACAGATTTAATGAAGACATAACTGTGAACAGATTTAATGAAGACATAACTGTGAACAGACGTAATGAAGACGTAACTGTGAACAGACTTAATGAAGACGTAACTGCGAACAGACGTAATGAAGACGTAACTGCGAACAGACTTAATGAAGACGTAACTGCGAACAGACTTAATGAAGACGTAACTGTGAACAGATTTAATGAAGACGTAACTGCGAACAGACTTAATGAAGACGTAACTGCGAACAGACTTTATGAAGACGTAACTATACTAAACCATATTCTAATTTTGATCAAAATCCATTACATGATTTTGATTCTAGAAAATTTCTAAAATTTAAGATTCAAGCTTAAGGGGTCTTAAGAAGAAATTGAAATTCAGAAAATCTTGCTTAATTGTTGTCGAATAACTATGGGTCAAATTTAATTCAAATCTGAATTTTTAAATGGGAGGTTCTGCTTATATTATGCCCCTTTAAAAACCCCTTTAAAATACTCAAAAAAAAAATTAGTGGAATATTTATTAAGAATTAAGAATCAAGAATATTATTATTACCTATTGTTAAAATTTCACAAAAATCGAAGGTATGTAAATTTTCACAAATGGGCTTCCACCCCATCTTTACATAAAACTAAATTAAACTATATATATATATCACACATTACCCACCCATACGCTTAACAGCTGTGTTCAAAAATTCATAATGATTGGATAATTTGTTTAGGATTAAATACATGCAAATACATAAACATATACACATACTCAACTTTGTATATATATATATATATATATATATATATATATATATATATATATATATATATATATATACCAGCTGGCTTTGCAAAGTCCACTACTTAAAATACTTGAAACATTAATTTAAAATAAACATTAGCATTTTTGTAATTGCGATACATAAACAGTATATAAAAAATATGGCCCGTTTATTGTGTAAAGTTGAATTAGCTTGAAATAGGGCGTTTTGACTTTTGCATCTATTCATTTAGATATATATTAAGGCAGTCGGATTTTCCAAGTTAGACCTAGATAGCAATGCATTAGCAACATCACTATTTGATTTTGATAAGCCAGTCATGTTTGAAAATGATCATTCTGTGTTATTTGCTAAATAAAATTAATCATAAGTCTCTTTACTTCTATATAAGAATATGTTTTTATGCGTTTCCAATACCTTACGATTCTCAATGAAATAATCCTTTACTTGACTAAATATGAAACATCCAATACATAAAATCAAGCCGGTAGGATTTTTCAAGTTAGACCTAAATAGCAATGAATAGACCAAATCGATATTTGATTCTGACTAGCCAGTCATGTTTGAAAATTATCACTCTGTTATTCGTTTAAAAAAATTGAAATTCCAATTGCATTCATCGTTTACATATTCTGTCCGACCTAATAATAGAGTTCTTAGTCGGAATAAGTATTTTCAGAAAAAAACTAAAGCACAATAAAATATATTCCTGGCAATAACATAGTGAAAGGAAAAAAGGAAAAGATAGGCTAGTCTGAATCAAGTATCGATATGGCAGACATATCTGAGTAAGATAACATTATATGTTAGAAAACTCAATTTTAATTTTTTTTGTTCTTTTTTGTTTTACAGGTTTGGAAAGAGGCTGCTGTACAAATCTTTTTCTCACTCAGTCCAGCCTGGGGAGGACTTATAACATTATCTAGCTATAACAAGTTTCATAATAACTGCTTTAAGTAAGTATAAAGGCATGGATTCCACAGTTCTGTAAATCCCCCGCCCCACCAGAATGCAGTGAAGTCATTTTAGCTTTTACCGCCTGGCGTTGCCCAGAATGCAGTGAAGTCATTTTAGTTTTTACCGCCTGGCGTTGCCCAAAATGCAATTAAGTCATTTTTGTTTTTACCACCTGGCGTTGCCCAGAATGCAGTGAAGTCATTTTAGTTTTTACCGCCTGGCGTTGCCCAGAATGCAGTGAAGTCATTTTAGTTTTTACCGCCTGGCGTTGCCCAGAATGCAGTGAAGTCATTTTAGCTTTTACCGCCTGGCGTTGCCCAGAATGCAGTGAAGTCATTTTAGTTTTTACCGCCTGGCGTTGCCCAGAATGCAGTGAAGTCATTTTAGCTTTTACCGCCTGGTGTTGCCCAGAATGCAGTGAAGTCATTTTAGTTTTTACCGCCTGGCGTTGCCCAGAATGCAGTGAAGTTGTTTTAGTTTTTAATTCTTATTTGTTTACACGTTTTTTTGATTTATACAAAAAAATAATTTTGTTGTCCTCTGTGGTTTAACTGGGGATTGGACATCCTACCGGCTGCTAGACATTTACCTATTTTGTAAGAGACTCCAACCGAGAGATCTTTTTAGGATTCTAACCGTTTCTTTAAGTTTGGATCTTTCTCGCACTTGATTTACTGGGTATATTCGCCAGGTAGTTTTTAAAATTCCTTTTCATTGGTTCGGTTGCTCCTATAATTACTGGAATGATGGAGATCTTCCTAAGATTCCAGTTTCTTTTTTTATCTCGTGCATGAGACCTTGGTATTTAGTTCTCTTCTTCCTCTCGGCTCCGTTTAAGCCAGCATCATCATTTTTTCTTTCTGTATAAGTTTTTAAAATGTGCAAATAAATAAAAATTAAAAACTAAAATGACGTTACTACATCCCGGGCGACACCGCATAGGTACAGCTAATTATAAATAAAATTTGATATATTGTAATTAATTTTCTTCTTTTTTTTCCTACAGAGATGCTTTGATAGTGTCCATTGGAAATATATGTACGAGTATATTCGCAGGTTTTGTTATATTCTCTATCATTGGTTATCTGGCCAACGAGTTAAACATGCCTGTGGATAAAGTAGTCGATCAAGGTAAGTGTTTAAACTTATCTATATAACTCTATCTCTTCCCTCTTTCCCCTCCCACATTTTCCCCACTCCCTCTCCCCAACCCCCTCTTTCCCCCCCCCCCCCCGCCCAGCCCATTCCTCTCTAGCTTGATATACACACACCCATACACCTCTCCTTTATATAATAGATTCCCTGAGGAATGAGTTAACATTTTCTTTCCAAATTAGTACATAATAACACTGAAAAACCGAGCCCCCTGACGAAACCTGGTCCAGTTGACCCCCAGAGAATGAATTCTCTTTCTTAAATTTTAGAATGCTGATCAAAAATATATAAACTTTGTGTGTCTTTGTAATTTTGTAATTTTTTAAAAAGCTTTTAGCTGGATTGTACACATACAGACATACACACATACACACAGACACACAGACAGCTGCCCTTTATATCATAGACTAGCAAAACTATGCGACCAAAGGAAGCATATTTTTAGCTAAGCTAGGAAGATGATATCATGCTGAACAGACATATAATACACCGACCCCGAAGCAGGAGTTCATATGATATCATGCCAAACAAACAAACACTACCCTCTACCCCCGCCAACAAAAAAGGAGTTAATGCCTGGGAGGATAATATGACAACAGAATGAATAATACACTACCCCCACCTCAAAAAAGGAGAAGGTAGTCCCTGGGAAGATGGTCTTATGACAATAGAACAGATACTACATTACCCTTTTCCATAAAAGAGGATGTAATATCTGTGAGGATTAGACCTATCCCTTAAAAAGGAGGAGGTAATTCCTGGGAGGAAGGTCTTATGACAACAGAACAGATACTACACTAAACACCCCCTTAAAAGATAATACAATAATAGATTAAATCAGGGTTTGTTTTTTTTTCATTCATTTAAAAATTATTTTTATAGTTTCTTAAGATCAAAATGTAAATAAAAATTTCAAACTGATTTGGGGATATCTTAAGTAGGATGGCCCGAGAGTAAATGTGGTATTGTGGTGACTGAGATGATTCCAGTTAAGAGTAGGATAGACATTTTTTATCAATGATGACCAACGACCACCATTTTCCACACACTTTTGGTATGGTAGTTTGGTAGTTTTGTTTTACGGCATATCAACCCTTTTTGGGTTATTTAATGCCGAATCTGGTCATTATAGTGAAAGTTTTTATGCTTCAAGTTCTTTATATCTTCAAATGTTTAATCAGGGTTTTTGGTTTGGTATCTGTTTCTATTTAACCCATAGTTGGGACCCTAACAGGTACTACCACTCCGGGTCAGGGTGGACCTGGGAGCAATGGTAATTAAGAGGAGGCACCACATTCCCCAAAGTCCGTAAGCCGGATCTCACCATCGGATGTAGTTTAAGGTCATATCCAGGACCGGGAGTAGGGTAGGAAAAATAAAAATAAAAAGGGGAGGGAGAAAGGGAGAGGGGCTGTTGTTTTTGTTTTTGGTTTTGTAGAACATAATTAAGTTTTACAAACAAAACAAAAAAAAAAAAAAAAAAAAAAAAAAAACGTCAATGTAGGTGAATTTCGTCTCAGGGAGCCACAGGGCAGCCTGATCTGGTATCACCAGCCACACACTTTTAATGGCCTTGTGCCTAATTTGCTCCAAATGTAAATTTTATATTTTGTGCAAATAAATATTTCAAAGTGTAGTATCTGTTTTAAACTATTGAACTGATCATTATGAATTATGGAATATGGATTGTGATTATGGAATATGTATTGTAATTATGGAATATGTATTGTAAACTTTACCATTCAGGGTTGTGCCTACGAAACTGTACCCTATCTCCAAAGAAACAAAAAACAATAACATTTAAAACTAATGCTATATTTATTGCTTATACTCGTTCTGGGATGGATATTCTACTAGTATATATATATATATATATATATATATACATATATATATATATATATATATATATATATATATATATATATATATATAAATTTCTAATTCCTGTTTGCGTGTTTGTTAAAAAATTATGGCTATTCCCAAAATGTAAGTAAATTTTGATAATATTAACAGGGTCCCCGGGGGCACAAGCCCCTCCATACACACACACACTGAAATTTAAACCATAGGTCCACCGAAAATTCAAATAGATCTAATTTCAATGAAGTGTATACCTTATTTAATACATATTAAATAAGGGTGATTTACATAATTGTTACACCGGCCGTTCTTACACAGGAGAAACTGCACCGGTTGTCACTATAAATAGTGCGAGTCACCAGAGACACAGAGAAGACAAAGCACAGTCTTGTAACTGTCTAGCCAAGTGCTAGTCACTTTCTTACTTTGTTAATACACTTGTTAAACCAACCCTCGACTTGACTTCCTTTATTTATTATTTACTATTGGACAACTTCACAACAATAATATATATATATATATATATATATATATATATATATATATATATATATATATATATATATATATATATATATATAACAAAAGCCATGCTTGACAAGCTTGATGTCTGCCACCGCAGACACCTCCGTTCCATCACAGGTCACTGCTGGCCGAAAAAACTTATCAGCAACAAGGCACTATACGAGCTGTGCAACGAAAAACCCCTCTCCACAAAGGTCGCTGAACAAAGATGGTCTATGTTAGGCCATGTCCTACGAATGGACCCTGACACTCCCGCACAGAGGGCACTAGACTTTGCCATTACTGGCTCGCAAGCCTATGAACCACGACTAGGATGGCACTGCACAAATCTACTGGGCACACTACGTGCTGACCTCAAGCAGGCGGGACTAGGGTCACTACGTACAGCGATACAACTTCATTGCCTACAACAACTTGCGCATGACAAGGCCAGATGGCCTGGGACTAGCATGGAGGACTGATTGCAGCTACGGGATGTCATTTGACTACCGTAGCCGAAGAACACAGTTTTTAATAAAAAATATATATATATATATATATATATATATATATATATATATGTATAAATGAAAGAAGAGGGATAAATATGTACAAATGACAAATCTATTTCAACTTCGATTGTTCAATACAAGGTGTACTCGGTAAAAACATGTTTATTTTTCTTTCCTTAAGCCAAGGTTTTTCAAAGATTAAAATCTTATCATCAGAGGAATTACATAGATGGATAAGTTGGCAGTGGAAAAGCCAAAATTCAAAATTTGAAAACAATATAAAGTAATGGAGAGTAAGAGTGTGCGTGTAAAAAAAATATGGAGTCTGTCCAGTTGGTGAATGCCCGTAGATAAGGTGTCCGGTAGATTTACTTCTTTTTTGAACATTTTCAACGCTGCCTTCATGAAAGTCAATTTTTCCATCTTTAAATCTCCTTTCACCGGACACCTTATTTACGGACATTCACCAACTGGACACTCGATGTAAATACTTGTAATTTAGCGTTGTACCTCTAAATCAGAATAACCTGCCACATGTTATGCTCGATTTTTTATCGCCTATAATGTTATGCTGATTTTTTTGTTAGTGTTTTACCACTGCGTTTATTATTTGCTGCTACCCTGAGCGGTTATATATATATATATATATATATATATATATATATATATATATATATATATATATATATATATATATATATATATATATATATGTCAAAAGTGACTGTAGAATAGTTCTATATAGCCACACTCATGAGTCTTGATTAAAACGAAACATACATGTATATGGATATTAAAATATTTATTATGAAATTATATACATGTATAGCCATCTACATACAGCTGTTTTGCTGTATCATTGCTCTTTAGTATGGCTAGATGTAGTGATCGAAACTGATATTGTGATGCATTGTTACACCCTGTCTCTACTAATATGTATATATTTTTTTCCCCCTAGGTGCTGGCTTAGCATTTATCGTTTACCCAGACGTGGTTACGAGATTACCTGTAGCCCCACTTTGGTCGTTTTTATTTTTTTTCATGTTGCTCACCCTCGGTATGGGCAGTGAGGTAAGTGTTTGCCCTTTCAATTTATACCTAAGTGTTTGCCCTTTCAATGTATACCTAAGTGTTTGCCCTTTCAATGTATACCTAAGTGTTTGCCCTTTCAATTTATACCTAAGTGTTTGCCCTTTCAATGTATACCTAAGTGTTTGCCCTTTCAATTTATACCTAAGTGTTTGCCCTTTCAATGTATACCTAAGTGTTTGCCCTTTCAATTTATACCTAAGTGTTTGCCCTTTCAATTTATACCTAAGTGTTTGCCCTTTCAATTTACACCTAAGTGTTTGCCCTTTCAATTTACACCTAAGTGTTTGCCCTTTCAATTTATACCTAAGTGTTTGCCCTTTCAATTTATACCTAAGTGTTTGCCCTTTCAATTTATACCTAAGTGTTTGCTCTTTCAATTTATACCTAAGTGTTTGCCCTTTCAATTTATACCTAAGTGTTTGCTCTTTCAATTTATACCTAAATGTTTGCCCTTTCAATTTATACCTAAGTGTTTGCCCTTTCAATGTATACCTAAGTGTTTGCCCTTTCAATGTATACCTAAGTGTTTGCCCTTTCAATGTATACCTAAGTGTTTGCCCTTTCAATTTATACCTAAGTGTTTGCCCTTTCAATGTATACCTAAGTGTTTGCCCTTTCAATGTATACCTAAGTGTTTGCCCTTTCAATTTATACCTAAGTGTTTGCCCTTTCAATGTATACCTAAGTGTTTGCCCTTTCAATGTATACCTAAGTGTTTGCCCTTTCAATTTATACCTAAGTGTTTGCCCTTTCAATGTATACCTAAGTGTTTGCCCTTTCAATGTATACCTAAGTGTTTGCCCTTTCAATTTATACCTAAGTGTTTGCCCTTTCAATGTATACCTAAGTGTTTGCCCTTTCAATGTATACCTAAGTGTTTGCCCTTTCAATTTATACCTAAGTGTTTGCCCTTTCAATGTATACCTAAGTGTTTGCCCTTTCAATTTACACCTACTTCCTTGATCGACAAAAGTATTTGAACGTCTGTATATTATTTACTATTTGGATTATTTGGACTATTGTTTTTATCTTGAATCTTATTCCCACAGCGTTTCGTCTGATGTAACCTCCACCATTCTTCAGGTGGATTTTGTATATTAATACACGTGTGTATTGTCCATTGTTTGCTTGCACGGTATGCTTTAGTTAATTTGTAGGAGCACAGGGTGGAGTAGGTGCTAGTGTGATTGCAAGAATTAGAAGTGGATAGCCCTATTTTTCCTTTTCTGGTTTTCTTAGTTTACTGCTAAACCCATGGAATAAATTAACTGTTTATTTAAGGGTATTACCCATGCAAACAATGTGTCAACAAAAAAAGCAGTGAGATACATAATATATTGTAGAAAATTACTTCTAATGTTAACTATATATAACTTAATCAAATATGCTAGTATAATTAGGGGTGCGACGTAATGGGTGAACATTTCAGATTCATGCGAGTAGTATTTTTTTGTGTTCATTTATACATAAATAACACTAAACAATCAAACATTTTGAAAATTTTGCAAAATTCAGAAGGTGCAGGCCACTAGTTTTTGGCTATTTTACATTCATGAAAACCCTTTTACAGCCTGAAAATTGTCCTAAATTACAGTACTATATCAGATTTAACCATCTATATCCATTCATAGCTTTTGAGGATGTTTTAGGACCTGCGATGTCTCATGAAACCACTTTTTCACCAAAAATGATGGATTTTGAGTCCCGTGAAGCCCTAACGGCTATTTTTGGCCTGCACCTTCTGAATTTTGCAAAATTTTCAAAATGTTTGATTGTTTAGTGTTATTTATGTATAAATGAACAACAAAAAAATACTACTCGCATGAATCTGAAATTTTCACCCATTATGTCCGACCCCTAGTATAATCGACGGATTTCTGTACCAAAATAAATAAATATATATATATATATATATATATATATATATATATATATACACACACACAGGGTGGTGCAAAAGTAGGTATACAGTGATAAAAAAGGGAAAACACGAACATATTATTCACTGCATTTATTATACAAACAAACGAATTTTGCATAAACATGTAATAAGAATTATGTGTAATAAGAAACATATGTAATAAGAAGGCCCCAGGTACTCGAATTGCTTGCCATTTTAACTGAAAGAATGAAAAGAACGGATTAAAAGTACATGTATTTTAATTGAAAGGAAAGGACGAAAAGTACATTAATTTTTATTTTAAGATATGTCGCTGTCACTTCAATATAATATGCCACTCATTTCACTGATGTGACACTACTGTATACCTACTTTTGCCCCCTACCCCTATAAGGTAAGATTGCCCAATTATTTTTGTTTCCTTTATTAAATGAAAATGTTTTTCTCTTATTCTATCAAGGAGTTTGATGGAAGAATACTTTTCTATTAATGATCTTTCTATAAAACACCCTTCGGCTTTTTATTTTTCAGTTTGCCCTTTTGGAGACAATCATGACCGCTGTACAAGATTTATACCCTGTACTGCGACAGAGGAAAACGTGGGTCGTACTGAGTGTTAGCATAATGGGCTTCCTTTGTGGTTTAGCAGTGTGTACAGATGTGAGTACCTTTCCTTCTTAATCGGATAGAGCAGAGGTTACCTAACTATGGTCTGCAGGCATGGCAATCTATAATAAAACCCTAACCCAACTATGGTTAGTAGGCAATCTATAATAAAGGCCTACTCGTAGTGCTCTATGCTGAAGGCTTAATCATGGTGTTCTATGCTTAAAGCCGACTCATAGCATTCTATGCTAAAGGCTTAATCATGGTGTTCTATGCTTAAAGCCGACTCATAGCATTCTATGCTGAAGGCTTAATCATGGTGTTCTATGCTGAAAGCCGACTCATAGCATTCTATGCTGAAGGCTTAATCATGGTGTTCTATGCTGAAAGCCGACTCATAGCATTCTATGCTGAAGGCTTAATCATGGTGTTCTATGCTGAAAGCCGACTCATAGCATTCTATGCTGAAGGCTTAATCATGGTATTCTATGCTGAAAGCCGACATAGCATTCTATGCTGAAGGCTTAATCATGGTGTTCTATGCTGAAAGCTGACTCATAGCATTCTATGCTGAAGGCTTAATCATGGTGTTCTATGCTTAAAGCCGACTCATAGCATTGTATGCTGAAGGCTTAATCATGGTGTTCTATGCTGAAAGCTGACTCATAGCATTCTATGCTGAAGGTTTAATCATGGTGTTCTATGCTTAAAGCCGACTCATAGCATTCTATGCTGAAGGCTTAATCATGGTGTTCTATGCTTAAAGCTGACTCATAGCATTCTATGCTGAAGGCTTAATTATGGTGTTCTATGCTGAAAGCTGACTCATAGCATTCTATGCTGAAGGCTTAATTATGGTGTTCTATGCTGAAAGCCGACTCATAGCATTCTATGCTGAATGCTTAATCATGGTGTTCTATGCTGAAAGCCGACATAGCATTCTATGCTGAAGGCTTAATCATGGTGTTCTATGCTTAAAGCCGACTCATAGCATTCTATGCTGAAGGCTTAATCATGGTGTTCTATGCTGAAAGCTGACTCATAGCATTCTATGCTGAAGGCTTAATCATGGTGTTCTATGCTGAAAGCTGACTCATAGCATTCTATGCTGAAGGTTTAATCATGGTGTTCTATGCTTAAAGCCGACTCATAGCATTCTATGCTGAAGGCTTAATCATGGTGTTCTATGCTGAAAGCCGACTCATTGCATTCTATGCTGAAGGCTTAATCATGGTGTTCTATGCTTAAAGCTGACTCATAGCATTCTATGCTGAAGGCTTTATCATGGTGTTCTATGCTGAAAGCCGACTCATAGCATTCTATGCTGAAGACTTTATCATGGTGTTCTATGCTTAAAGCTGACTCATAGCATTCTATGCTGAAGGCTTAATCATGGTGTTCTATGCTGAAAGCCGACTCATAGCATTCTATGCTGAAGGCTTAATCATGGTGTTCTATGCTGAAAGCCGACTCATAGAATTCTATGCTGAAGGCTTAATCATGGTGTTCTATGCTGAAAGCCGACTCATAGCATTCTATGCTGAAGGCTTAATCATGGTGTTCTATGCTTAAAGCCGACTCATAGCATTCTATGCTGAAGGCTTAATCATGGTGTTCTATGCTTAAAGCCGACTCATAGCATTGTATGCTGAAGGCTTAATCATGGTGTTCTATGCTTAAAGCCGACTCATAGCATTCTATGCTGAAGGCTTAATCATGGTGTTCTATGCTGAAAGCCGACTCAGCATTCTATGCTGAAGGCTTAATCATGGTGTTCTATGCTTAAAGCCGACTCATAGCATTCTATGCTGGAGACTTAATCATGGTGTTCTATGCTGAAAGCTGACTCATAGCATTCTATGCTGATCGCTTAATCATGGTGTTCTATGCTTAAAGCTGACTCATAGCATTCTATGCTGAAGGCTTAATCATGGTGTTCTATGCTTAAAGCCGACTCATAGCATTCTATGCTGGAGACTTTATCATGGTGTTCTATGCTTAAAGCTGACTCATAGCATTCTATGCTGAAGGCTTAATCATGGTGTTCTATGCTTAAAGCTGACTCATAGCATTCTATGCTGAAGGCTTAATCATGGTGTTCTATGCTGAAAGCCGACTCAGCATTCTATGCTGAAGGCTTAATCATGGTGTTCTATGCTTAAAGCTGACTCATAGCATTCTATGCTGAAGGCTTAATCATGGTGTTCTATGCTTAAAGCCGACTCATAGCATTCTATGCTGAAGGCTTAATCATGGTGTTCTATGCTGAAAGCTGACTCATAGCATTTTATGCTGATCGCTTAATCATGGTGTTCTATGCTTAAAGCTGACTCATAGCATTCTATGCTGAAGGCTTAATCATGGTGTTCTATGCTTAAAGCCGACTCATAGCATTCTATGCTGGAGACTTTATCATGGTGTTCTATGCTTAAAGCTGACTCATAGCATTCTATGCTGAAGGCTTAATCATGGTGTTCTATGCTTAAAGCTGACTCATAGCATTCTATGCTGAAGGCTTAATCATGGTGTTCTATGCTGAAAGCCGACTCAGCATTCTATGCTGAAGGCTTAATCATGGTGTTCTATGCTTAAAGCTGACTCATAGCATTCTATGCTGAAGGCTTAATCATGGTGTTCTATGCTGAAAGCCGAATCAGCATTCTATGCTGAAGGCTTAATCATGGTGTTCTATGCTTAAAGCCGACTCATAGCATTGTATGCTGTAGGCTTAATCATGGTGTTCTATGCTTAAAGCCGACTCATAGCATTCTATGCTGAAGGCTTAAACATGGTGTTCTATGCTGAAAGCCGACTCATAGCATTCTATGCTGAAGGCTTAATCATGGTGTTCTATGCTTAAAGCCGACTCATAGCATTCTATGCTGAAGGCTTAATCATGGTGTTCTATGCTGAAAGCTGACTCATAGCATTCTATGCTGATGGCTTAATCATGGTGTTCTATGCTTAAAGCTGACTCATAGCATTCTATGCTGAAGGCTTAATCATGGTGTTCTATGCTTAAAGCCGACTCATAGCATTCTATGCTGAAGACTTTATCATGGTGTTCTATGCTTATAGCTGACTCATAGCATTCTATGCTGAAGGCTTAATCATGGTGTTCTATGCTTAAAGCTGACTCATAGCATTCTATGCTGAAGGCTTAATCATGGTGTTCTATGCTTAAAGCTGACTCATAGCATTCTATGCTGAAGGCTTAATCATGGTGTTCTATGCTTAAAGCTGACTCATAGCATTCTATGCTGAAGGCTTAATCATGGTGTTCTATGCTTAAAGCCGACTCATAGCATTCTATGCTTAAGACTTCATCATGGAGTTCTATGCTTAAAGCTGACTCATAGCATTCTATGCTGAAGGCTTAATCATGGTGTTCTATGCTGAAAGCTGACTCATAGCATTCTATGCTGAAGGCTTAATCATAATGTTCTATGCTGAAAGCTGACTCATAGCATTCTATGCTGAAGGCTTAATCATGGTGTTCTATTCTGAAAGCCGACTCATAGCATTCTATGCTGAAGGCTTTATCATGGTGTTCTATGATGAAAGCCGACTCAGCATTCTATGCTGAAGGCTTAATCATGGTGTTCTATGCTTAAAGCTGACTCATAGCATTCTATGCTGAAGGCTTATTCATGGTGTTCTATGCTTAAAGCTGACTCATAGCATTCTATGCTGAAAGCTTTATCATGGTGTTCTATGCTGAAAGCCGACTCATAGCATTGTATGCTGAAGGCTTAATCATGGTGTTCTATGCTGAAAGCCGACTCAGCATTCTATGCTGAAGGCTTAATCATGCTGTTCTATGCTTAAAGCTGACACATAGCAGTCTATGCTGAAGGCTTAATCATGGTGTTCTATGCTGAAAGCCGACTCATAGCATTCTATGCTGAAGGCTTTATCATGGTGTTCTATGCTGAAAGCCGACTCAGCATTCTATGCTGAAGGCTTAATCATGGTGTTCTATGCTTAAAGCTGACTCATAGCATTCTATGCTGAAGGCTTAATCATGGTGTTCTATGCTTAAAGCTGACTCATAGCATTCTATGCTGAAGGCTTAATCATGGTGTTCTATGCTTAAAGCTGACTCATAGCATTCTATGCTGAAAGCTTTATTATGGTGTTCTATGCTGAAAGCCGACTCATAGCATTCTATGCTGAAGGCTTAATCATGGTGTTCTATGCTGAAAGCCGACTCAGCATTCTATGCTTAAGGCTTAATCATGGTGTTCTATGCTTAAAGCTGACTCATAGCATTCTATGCTGAAGGCTTAATCATGGTGTTCTATGCTTAAAGCCGACTCATAGCATTTTATGCTGAAGACTTTATCATTGTGTTCTATGCTGAAAGCCGACTCATAGCATTCTATGCTGAAGACTTAATCATGGTGTTCTATGCTTAAAGCTGACTCATAGCATTCTATGCTGAAGGCTTAATCATGGTGTTCTATGCTGAAAGCCGACTCATAGCATTCTATGCTGAAGGCTTAATCATGGTGTTCTATGCTGAAAGCCGACTCATAGAATTCTATGCTGAAGGCTTAATCATGGTGTTCTATGCTGAAAGCCGACTCATAGCATTCTATGCTGAAGGCTTAATCATGGTGTTCTATGCTTAAAGCCGACTCATAGCATTCTATGCTGAAGGCTTAATCATGGTGTTCTATGCTTAAAGCCGACTCATAGCATTGTATGCTGAAGGCTTAATCATGGTGTTCTATGCTTAAAGCCGACTCATAGCATTCTATGCTGAAGGCTTAATCATGGTGTTCTATGCTGAAAGCCGACTCAGCATTCTATGCTGAAGGCTTAATCATGGTGTTCTATGCTTAAAGCCGACTCATAGCATTCTATGCTGAAGGCTTAATCATGGTGTTCTATGCTGAAAGCTGACTCATAGCATTCTATGCTGATCGCTTAATCATGGTGTTCTATGCTTAAAGCTGACTCATAGCATTCTATGCTGAAGGCTTAATCATGGTGTTCTATGCTTAAAGCCGACTCATAGCATTCTATGCTGGAGACTTTATCATGGTGTTCTATGCTTAAAGCTGACTCATAGCATTCTATGCTGAAGGCTTAATCATGGTGTTCTATGCTTAAAGCTGACTCATAGCATTTTATGCTGAAGGCTTAATCATGGTGTTCTATGCTGAAAGCCGACTCAGCATTCTATGCTGAAGGCTTAATCATGGTGTTCTATGCTTAAAGCCGACTCATAGCATTCTATGCTGAAGGCTTAATCATGGTGTTCTATGCTTAAAGCCGACTCATAGCATTCTATGCTGAAGGCTTAATCATGGTGTTCTATGCTGAAAGCTGACTCATAGCATTTTATGCTGATCGCTTAATCATGGTGTTCTATGCTTAAAGCTGACTCATAGCATTCTATGCTGAAGGCTTAATCATGGTGTTCTATGCTTAAAGCCGACTCATAGCATTCTATGCTGGAGACTTTATCATGGTGTTCTATGCTTAAAGCTGACTCATAGCATTCTATGCTGAAGGCTTAATCATGGTGTTCTATGCTTAAAGCTGACTCATAGCATTCTATGCTGAAGGCTTAATCATGGTGTTCTATGCTGAAAGCCGACTCAGCATTCTATGCTGAAGGCTTAATCATGGTGTTCTATGCTTAAAGCTGACTCATAGCATTCTATGCTGAAGGCTTAATCATGGTGTTCTATGCTGAAAGCCGAATCAGCATTCTATGCTGAAGGCTTAATCATGGTGTTCTATGCTTAAAGCCGACTCATAGCATTGTATGCTGAAGGCTTAATCATGGTGTTCTATGCTTAAAGCCGACTCATAGCATTCTATGCTGAAGGCTTAAACATGGTGTTCTATGCTGAAAGTCGACTCAGCATTCTATGCTGAAGGCTTAATCATGGTGTTCTATGCTTAAAGCCGACTCATAGCATTCTATGCTGAAGGCTTAATCATGGTGTTCTATGCTTAAAGCTGACTCATAGCATTCTATGCTGATGGCTTAATCATGGTGTTCTATGCTTAAAGCTGACTCATAGCATTCTATGCTGAAGGCTTAATCATGGTGTTCTATGCTTAAAGCCGACTCATAGCATTCTATGCTGAAGACTTTATCATGGTGTTCTATGCTTATAGCTGACTCATAGCATTCTATGCTGAAGGCTTAATCATGGTGTTCTATGCTTAAAGCTGACTCATAGCATTCTATGCTGAAGGCTTAATCATGGTGTTCTATGCTGAAAGCCGAATCAGCATTCTATGCTGAAGGCTTAATCATGGTGTTCTATGCTTAAAGCCGACTCATAGCATTGTATGCTGAAGGCTTAATCATGGTGTTCTATGCTTAAAGCCGACTCATAGCATTCTATGCTGAAGGCTTAAACATGGTGTTCTATGCTGAAAGTCGACTCAGCATTCTATGCTGAAGGCTTAATCATGGTGTTCTATGCTTAAAGCCGACTCATAGCATTCTATGCTGAAGGCTTAATCATGGTGTTCTATGCTTAAAGCTGACTCATAGCATTCTATGCTGATGGCTTAATCATGGTGTTCTATGCTTAAAGCTGACTCATAGCATTCTATGCTGAAGGCTTAATCATGGTGTTCTATGCTTAAAGCCGACTCATAGCATTCTATGCTGAAGACTTTATCATGGTGTTCTATGCTTATAGCTGACTCATAGCATTCTATGCTGAAGGCTTAATCATGGTGTTCTATGCTTAAAGCTGACTCATAGCATTCTATGCTGAAGGCTTAATCATGGTGTTCTATGCTTAAAGCTGACTCATAGCATTCTATGCTGAAGGCTTAATCATGGTGTTCTATGCTTAAAGCTGACTCATAGCATTCTATGCTGAAGGCTTAATCATGGTGTTCTATGCTTAAAGCCGACTCATAGCATTCTATGCTTAAGACTTCATCATGGAGTTCTATGCTTAAAGCTGACTCATAGCATTCTATGCTGAAGGCTTAATCATGGTGTTCTATGCTGAAAGCTGACTCATAGCATTCTATGCTGAAGGCTTAATCATAATGTTCTATGCTGAAAGCTGACTCATAGCATTCTATGCTGAAGGCTTAATCATGGTGTTCAATTCTGAAAGCCGACTCATAGCATTCTATGCTGAAGGCTTTATCATGGTGTTCTATGATGAAAGCCGACTCAGCATTCTATGCTGAAGGCTTAATCATGGTGTTCTATGCTTAAAGCTGACTCATAGCATTCTATGCTGAAGGCTTATTCATGGTGTTCTATGCTGAAAGCCGACTCATAGCATTGTATGCTGAAGGCTTAATCATGGTGTTCTATGCTGAAAGCCGACTCAGCATTCTATGCTGAAGGCTTAATCATGGTGTTCTATGCTTAAAGCTGACACATAGCAGTCTATGCTGAAGGCTTAATTATGGTGTTCTATGCTGAAAGCCGACTCATAGCATTCTATGCTGAAGGCTTTATCATGGTGTTCTATGCTGAAAGCCGACCCAGCATTCTATGCTGAAGGCTTAATCATGGTGTTCTATGCTGAAAGCTGACTCATAGCATTCTATGCTGAAGGCTTAATCATGGTGTTCTATGCTTAAAGCTGACTCATAGCATTCTATGCTGAAAGCTTTATTATGGTGTTCTATGCTGAAAGCCGACTCATAGCATTCTATGCTGAAGGCTTAATCATGGTGTTCTATGCTGAAAGCCGACTCAGCATTCTATGCTGAAGGCTTAATCATGGTGTTCTATGCTTAAAGCTGACTCATAGCATTCTATGCTGAAGGCTTAATCATGGTGTTCTATGCTTAAAGCCGACTCATAGCATTTTATGCTGAAGACTTTATCATTGTGTTCTATGCTTAAAGCTGACTCATAGCATTCTATGCTGAAGGCTTAATCATGGTGTTCTATGCTGAAAGCTGACTCATAGCATTCTATGCTGAAGGCTTAATCATGGTGTTCTATGCTGAAAGCTGACTCATAGCATTCTATGCTGAAGGCTTAATCATGGTGTTCTATGCTTAAAGCCGACTCATAGCATTCTATGCTGAAGGCTTTATCATGGTGTTCTATGCTGAAAGCCGACTCAGCATTCTATGCTGAAGGCTTAATCATGGTGTTCTATGCTTAAAGCTGACTCATAGCATTCTATGCTGAAGGCTTAATCATGGTGTTCTATGCTTAAAGCTGACTCATAGCATTCTATGCTGAAGGCTTATTCATGGTGTTCTATGCTTAAAGCTGACTCATAGCATTCTATGCTGAAGGCTTTATCATGGTGTTCTATGCTGAAAGCTGACTCATAGCATTCTATGCTGAAGGCTTAATCATGGTGTTCTATGCTTAAAGCTGACTCATAGCATTCTATATTGAAGGTCCACACATGGTGTTCTATACTAAAGGCCTACTTTTTTCTATTTTATATTTGTTAAACTTAAATTTAACAATTTTCTTTTTAAATAGCTTTCAGAAAGAATGACAGATAAAAAAAAATTAGATTTTATCATCAAAATATCTGTTGTTAAAAATAACAAAATTATCAAGAAAAAATATTAAATTGATTTTATGCAAACCGATAAACAGTGAATGCTGCAACTTGACAGGATAGATATAACAGGTCTTACAGCCATGAAACTCAGATGCACAACAGGAGAAGGGTGTATGTGGAGGACCTTATCTTCCTCAATTGACTGACTCGTCTGAGTGAGGACTATTAACGTTGGTTGGTAACTTACATAGCGGTTGTGTCTCGATAAAACATACAGACCCCTGATCTGTAACAGGTTGGCGATAGGAAGCACATCTACCTGTAAAAGCCTGCTTTCAACTATGTCTGTTCCAAGTGAATTTTTCATAAAGATTACTGAGACCATCTTCACAAGGAACTTATTAATAATAAAGCAATCGAGCAATACATTTTATTGGCAAAAAGATAGCAAAGTGCATCAAGCCATGTAAAAAAGAAGAAGATATTGCATCTATATATCATCTGAATGTTTGTCCAAGGAGACTTTAAACTTGGATATGGTAGGCATCATCATGATCTCCTCTGGAAGGCTGTTTTTAGGGAACAGAAACACAGGCAGAGAATGCTGCCTTTTTTTCTGTTAAGACAAAAACAGCGATGGTAGATCTTCTGTAGGTGACTGTGATTAGATGTTGGGGTGAAAAACCTCTAAAGGTAGATTTATATTCCTGTTGATGATGTTGTATGCCAGAATCAGGTCTCCTCGCATCCTTCGCTGCTCAAGTGAGGGCAGTTTTAGTCTTTGAAGCCGTTCTTTGTAGGTAGGTAAGTGTGGTGAATCTTGTCACCATCAGGTTAGGGTTGTCAATAATAATATCCACCAACTATCTACAAATTATTTCTCTAAGTATTTACAAATTTCGTTGATACACGATTTTGTGTCATGAGCGATTGTTTTGACAAAGGGGAAAGACTTGCTGTTTTCTAGGTCAGCTGTTGTTTAGAGTGGAGATTTCCAATCCTCTCATAGTATTCATCATCATTCAACTGTCAATCTATTTAATACGGCATATTCATGTTGACAAACCGATTCTCATTAGATCACCAAATTTAAGTGACGTTCAGCCTAGTCAGTACCAGATGGGTGACCATTTTAGGAATACCAGGTGGTGTATGTGGGGGGATGACGACACCTCCCTACAGAAAACTAACATCGGTAAAATTAGATTACGGCTGACACTCACAAAATAGAGGTTGGTGCTTCTTTAGCTGGGGATCCATATCGACGCAAATGTTTCCGATTGCGATTTATGAAACAGACCTGCAAAAAACTGCAAAAACTAATGTTTTTAAAAGCATCTCACCTGCGCTGGGGTACGCATGAAACTGGAGACCGCTTTTGAATTTAATATTCCCTAGAAACTTTCTCCTTTGGAGGAAGTTGGCTCAAACCTCCCAGGGTGTGTGCCACACCAGGAACTGTCAACATCTCTATCTAATTTATTCTTATCCTTAAGTGGCTTTTAGGCCTTGATATGTGGTTACTCATTAGTAAAAGAAATTGAAATAACCTGGGTGATGTAGTTTCAGAATATATGATCTTTATTAGGGTCTATCTCCAAAACTTTGAAAGCAAACTTTATTATTATAGATTCTATTTTGATGTTTTTACTCAATTAGCATGAACAGATTTTGCCCACGCTCCCTTCACTCTTGTGGCTGTACTGGATCTCAACTCAGTACAACCACAAGAGTGAAGGCAGATTGGGTAAAATTTTGTGAGTTGTTGCCTCTGATAACATCACGTGCTGTCCCTCTCTATATCCGGGAGCATCATGATATATGGCAGTGAATGCTGGACCCTCGCCCAGATCGCATGATCAGATGAAATCTGACCAAACCCAACACATCAGGTCAGAGGATTTGCTGAAAGCACTACACTTGCCCAGAATGGAGGTTATCCTAAGGATGGATCGATTATGCTGGTATAGTCATGTGGAACGTTACATCTTCCTGGATAAACCATTGCAGAAGCATGAATGTCCTAAATCGCAGGAAGATTGGCCGGCCAAGGAAAACTTGGAAGCAAGTGATTAGACAAGACTGCACAGAGTGAAATTTGGAGACTGCTGACCTGCTGATCCATGAGAAGTGGAGAGTGAGCTTACGTTATATCAGAAAACGTCTGACCCCTGAACAAGAGAAAAGTGACGTTGAATGAATAGAAGACGTAAATACACTAATTATTTCTGCGTTACTAATTTTTTGGTATTTTGATGCATTCATAGAAGGCAACGAGAATGCTGTTTCAA
Organism: Sepiola atlantica; assembly: GCA_963556195.1. Lineage (NCBI taxonomy): Eukaryota > Metazoa > Mollusca > Cephalopoda > Sepiida > Sepiolidae > Sepiola > Sepiola atlantica. The sequence continues at coordinate 23,398,097 of OY744552.1, read as the reverse complement.
ACTTAAGCTGACAGACAAAGCCTCTTTTAAAAATGCCTGGACATATCTAAAATAGGATTTGTTTTATTTTTATTTACTTTAATATATTTATCTTATATAGAGAGAGATTTTCCCCATTCGTCCGTCACCATTTTTTAAAATATAATTGCAGAATTTGTCTCATTTCGAAATACCAGAGATCTAAACTACTTTTAGAAATGAAGAATATTTCATTAATAGTAAATAATAAATTCCCAACAAATAAAGCAGATGACATAACCGGAAATCGAAACCGAAACCTTGAGATCTTCAGTCAGAAATTCTACTAACTGACCTATTTGAACTTTCTTATAAAATAGAGCTTCAAACATAACCTTAACAAAATAATTATAGCTTTGGCGTTATGTCATAGATTTATGATTTATGCCATGTTTCAAAACATGAATTTAAACATAAGCGATAATAGAAAAAAAAATAAATGAATGGGTAAACATTATCAATAGCGTTGGAAATTATTTTAATAGTCCAAAACAATTTATTTTGCTTTAACTAGATATTGTATGTACTTCTTTCACAATTATATCATCTTTCAGCCTAGCAAAAAGATGTGATCAGAGAGAGCATATATTTGCTAGTTCTGTAAAAACATTCATTCCAACCCAATGCCGGGTACATTAAGTTACTTATTGAACTTTTCCTCTTCTTATAAAGTATCGATTTTCAAGAGCTTAAAAATATCGAGGTGGAACATAGTACTTCTATTCATTACAAATGTCTACCTTTTACATTTTTGGCATACCAGAATATAGGATTAGCAGATTTGCATTTATCAAATGCTTTCTGCATCTGATAATTTTAAATCAATTCCATTTTCTCAAAATGTGAACATCATGGGAACCACTGCTTTCCGAATATGTTTCTTTTAATATTATATAATGTATTACATCACTCGTCCATTTGTGAAACATCGAAACGTTTTCATATTCCTCATTTCTAATAACCGTTTCCAACGATTTTTATTTTAAAATTTCAATTGCTGAAACAACACAAGAAACACCCGTGTCTGATGTTCTTCAACTTGTTCTTACGGATCTATTTTCCTTTGTCGTCATCACTCGTCCATTTGTGAAACATTGAAACGTTTTCATATTCCTCATTTCTAATAACCGTTTCCAACGATTTTTATTTTAAAATTTAAATTGCTGAAACAACACGAGAAACACCCGTGTCTGACGTTCTTCAACTTGTTCCTACGGATCTATTTTCCTTTGTCGTCATCACTCATCCATTTGTGAAACATCGAAACGTTTTCATATTCCTCATTTAAAAACACCCGATCGGCAGAGAAGGACGTTTGTTTTTTTTTACTCGCGACCATCGCACGAGTATATTTCAAAAGGATTCTTTATTTTGATCAATTCAACAGAAGCATTGTTTTCCTTCTTTCGCCAGGCAAAAAAAAAATATATTTAACGACATTTCGGGCACGTCTACTTCACTTATGTGTCACTATTTTGTTCATACAAGTGGAATTCTTGTTTTATACTTCACCAACAACATCTTGATAAGCAACTCACTGGTAATGTATGACATTTGTACATGCTTAAGTGGAAACGACATCAGCCCTAGTTAGATGGGAACGGTGGAGGTCTTGGACTGCCAAAAGTGTTCAAGTTGGTAAAGGATAGGCATCCAGCCGTAAAATTGCCTTAAATACAATGTCTAGTCGCAATACAGCAGGAAAAAAGAAAGGCAGTGTTAGTAGCACTAATGCTGCTGGTAATGTCTTGGGCTTCGTAGATCCCAGGATGCGTGGATCTTCAGGGCCTATGGATTCCATCAAGTCTTGCCAAAGACAGGAGTGGAGAGGAAGACTTAGATTTCGAGACTAGACAATCAGGCCCCACCCTCATCAGAGGATTAATTGTGGCCTGATTCAACAAATAAACCGGTTGATGATGATGATGACAGTGGTATTGAGTGACTCTAATTCTTTAAAACACAATAATTTGCCGTTTTCTACAATTCATTAATATATCCAATCGATATTACTTCTACAAACGGTCGGTTTAACAAAGTCAAACATGACATTTGCTTCATTTTAAAACACATAGTTGATTAATTAAAATAGTCATTCCATCATTCTGTTTTCACACATTGCTGCAATGCAAATGCTATTTCAAGTATAACTGACAGACAAGATGCTTGGATGCATCTAAAGATTTATAATGTTTTATTTCCATTCTTGGAGATTTTGGTCTATTCTATAAATTATTCTTTTGGCTTTCTTTCCAGGGAGGCATGTATATTCTTCAACTCATGGACTCCTATGCGGCCAGTTGGGCAGTCTTCCTGATGGCCATCATGGAATGTATTCTTATCGGATGGGTACATGGTGAGTAAAGGAGTTATTATTATACAGTTATTTCACCCTTTCAGTCTCCTAGTCCAATTTATTGAATACCTTTTAAAATGCTTGTAAATAGTCAATTTGATACAATGCAAGTATGAGAGTCACACTATCTTTTTTATTGGACACATTTGAAATGCGCTGAAACAGGGAAACACCAGTTGACGATCAGATGACCTTGAGGAGATGAATAAAGTTTTTCAATGAAAATTGCACCTCACAGACCGGTATTGTCTTGGCCTTCGAGCCTTGATTTCCGCCGGTTTGTGGGTTTGTCCTGTGCAGTTCTAGGAGGTCCATCCTCCCAGGCTTTGCCTCCCCTCTTTGGGGAGTAGTAAGTTTATTGCTTACTGCCTGAGGCGCCCCTACCGAGGAATGCCGACGGGGCTGCCCAGGCATTTTTTGTAGGCCAGAGTGCTCTCCCTTCTCGAGGGCGCTGGCTTTTAAAATCCCACTTTCCCGACCTTGTGTCACATCATACCACTGTGGGAGGAAGATAAATAAAATAATCATATTTTTAAGTCGTGACTGAAGGAGAATTTTTGGACCAGGTTTACATAAAGCATTAGTAAAGAATAAATAAATCATTGTTAATATTAGTGTTGACTATTTTTTTACATAAAGCATTAGTAAAGAATAAATAAATCATTGTTAATATTAGTGTTGACTAATTTTTTACATAAAGCATTAGTAGAGAATAAATAAATCATTGTTAATATTAGTGTTGACTAATTTTTTACATAAAGCATTAGTAAAGAATAAATAAATCATTGTTAATATTAGTGTTGACTAATTTTTTACATAAAGCATTAGTAGAGAATAAATAAATCATTGTTAATATTAGTGTTGACTAATTTTTTACATAAAGCATTAGTAAAGAATAAATAAATCATTGTTAATATTAGTGTTGACTATTTTTTTACATAAAGCATTAGTAAAGAATAAATAAATCATTGTTAATATTAGTGTTGACTAATTTTTTACATAAAGCATTAGTAGATAATAAATAAATCATTGTTAATATTAGTGTTGACTAATTTTTTACATAAAGCATTAGTAAAGAATAAATAAATCATTGTTAATATTAGTGTTGACTAATTTTTTACATAAAGCATTAGTAGAGAATAAATAAATCATTGTTAATATTAGTGTTGACTAATTTTTTACATAAAGCATTAGTAAAGAATAAATAAATCATTGTTAATATTAGTGTTGACTAATTTTTTACATAAAGTATTAGTAAAGAATAAATAAATAATTGTTAATATTAGTGTTGACTAATTTTTTACATAAAGCATTAGTAAAGAATAAATAAATCATTGTTAATATTAGTGTTGACTAATTTTTTACATAAAGCATTAGTAGAGAATAAATAAATCATTGTTAATATTAGTGTTGACTAATTTTTTTACATAAAGCATTAGTAAAGAATAAATAAATAATTGTTAATATTAGTGTTGACTAATTTTTTACATAAAGCATTAGTAAAGAATAAATAAATCATTGTTGATATTACTGTTGACTAATTTTTTACATAAAGCATTAGTAAAAAATAAATAAATCATTGTTAATATTAGTGTTGACTAATTTTTTACATAAAGCATTAGTAAAGAATAAATAAATAATTGTTAATATTAGTGTTGACTAATTTTTTACATAAAGCATTAGTAGAGAATAAATAAATCATTGTTAATATTAGTGTTGACTAATTTTTTACATAAAGCATTAGTAGAGAATAAATAAATCATTGTTAATATTAGTGTTGACTTATTTTTTACATAAAGCATTAGTAGAGAATAAATAAATCATTGTTAATATTAGTGTTGACTAATTTTTTTACATAAAGCATTAGTAAAGAATAAATAAATAATTGTTAATATTAGTGTTGACTAATTTTTTACATAAAGCATTAGTAAAGAATAAATAAATCATTGTTGATATTACTGTTGACTGATTTTTTACATAAAGCATTAGTAAAGAATAAATAATTCATTGTTAATATTAGTGTTGACTAATTTTTTACATAAAGCATTAGTAAAGAATAAATAAATAATTGTTAATATTAGTGTTGACTAATTTTTTACATAAAGCATTAGTAGAGAATAAATAAATCATTGTTAATATTAGTGTTGACTAATTTTTTACATAAAGCATTAGTAGAGAATAAATAAATCATTGTTAATATTAGTGTTGACTTATTTTTTACATAAAGCATTAGTAGAGAATAAATAAATCATTGTTAATATTAGTGTTGACTAATTTTTTACATAAAGCATTAGTAAAGAATAAATAAATCATTGTTAATATTAGTATTGACTAATTTTTTACATAAAGCATTAGTAGTTAATAAATCATTGTTAATTAGTGTTGACTAATTTTTTACATAAAGCATTAGTAGAGAATAAATAAATCATTGTTAATATTAGTGTTGACTAATTTTTTACATAAAGCATTAGTAGAGAATAAATAAATCATTGTTAATATTAGTGTTGACTAATTTTTTACATAAAGCATTAGTAGAGAATAAATAATTCATTGTTAATATTAGTGTTGACTAATTTTTTACATAAAGCATTAGTAGAGAATAAATAAATCATTGTTAATATTAGTGTTGACTAATTTTTTATTCTGTTAGTGTGTCATTTTGTAAATTATATATATATATATATATATATATATATATATGGTACGTCAATGAAAATTAGTAAGACCTGCAAATGGAAGCAAATCGGTATTTTCTCTAAAAGTTTACCTTTTAGTTATAATTTACATATATATATATATATATATATATATATGTGTGTGTGTGTGTGTGTGTGTGTGTGTGTGTGTGTGTGTGTGTGTGTTAAGGGAGGTGGTGTCTGATTAACACTGCTGAAAAGCCATGAGATAAAATATTGTTATGTTTTTAAATCCCCAAAACATTTTTTCATGGTAACCAACTGATGATGCCTACAATAATATTAGGACTAGCATAAATTCTTGGAAGCAAACTAATGTAGTGATTGCAAGAGATTGGTTGACTTACAAGCGAAGGAGTTTTCCAACAAAAGACTTGGGACTATAAGAGTTTTTTTGTTTTTTTCTTTACATATAGTTTTAAAGGTTGAAAAAAAAAACATTTAAAATGGCCAATATATTCTTCTTTGATTAGGGTAGGAATATTCGTCAACAAAATGCCAGAATTGGCTTTCTCCATGTTCACGATTAAAAAAAATCCGGTAGAACAGTACTCAATTTATTCGGAGAAATATTAATCAAACAAGTTTAAATGCATTGATAAAATGAACTTAAAACCAATATATATACATTAGAAAAAATTGTGACGTATTGAGTTACAAATTTTTTTTTTTTTTTTAATATAGTTAACCCCAAACAAGGCAGGCCGCCACTGTAGACGTAAGAGGCTACTGAAGAAAAAAGGGTTAAGGTTTTGGTAAGGGGGGTCAACCTAAATTAGGAGCTGCACAGCGAGATGTCTGTTTATATTAGTTTTAAATTTCTGCATGTCAGTAACGTCAGGAGAGCAGGGAGGGAGTTCCAGAGTCCAGCAGCACGAGAGTAGAAGCTTTTGGAGTAGAAAGCTCTTCGGCATCTGGGGACCTCCACAGTATATGGATGAAATTTGTCAGGTTGATCTAGTGAATTTACGTCGTGGGGGTACCAGAGCAGCAAGCTCATCAGAGCACAATCCATTGAAGTACTTGTAAAACAGGCACAATGAAGCAACATTGCGGCAATGGGACAGGGGCTGCAGCTTGGTGGATAGTGAAGGACCTATCAAGTTGGTGACTCTTTTTTGGACCTTGTCTAAGAGGGAGACACTAGTAGATGATGCACCAGCCCAGATGTGGCAACAATACTCCATGCATGGGCGGATGGGTGCTTTGTATAGATATAGGATAATGTCAGGTGTGAGACGTTTACTGGCACAGTAGAGGGAGCCCACCTTCTTTGCAGTAGTCCTGGCAATGTTTTCAATGTATTTATTCCAATTCATGTTATCTATGAAAGTTAGACCGAGGAGTTTGAATAATGAACTCTCAGGCAGGGTGCTATTTGCCATCACAATCGGTGGTTGAAGAGGTTTCTTGTAGTTATTGAAGGAAAGTAGCTTTGTTTTTGCGGCATTAAAAGTTACCATTCATTTTTTACCCCATTCCACTACAGACTGGAGGTTATTTTCTAAGGATTCAGCCATTGCCTCAGATATGTGTGCGTTGGTTTTGCCCAATTGAGCTTGTTTCAATTAGGAAAAAGTGAATTTGTAAAGCCAGTTAAATTTTTTTTTTATAAAAATACAAAATTAGTCTCTCTCTGTTAGTTATATCTCCCACCCTCTCTCTTTTTTATGTGTTAAATAGTATTAATACTTGTGCTGATATTCCCTATGGTTTATAATGAATTATTCAAATCTTTTTTCTCTGTTTATTATTATACTATAAATCTATCACTAGAGGATTTGGTATCTGTCTGTCTGAAGCCGACTTTACTATTACTTCTATATCTAAAAACCGAACTATACTATTATTAATGGAGATTTGGTATCTGTCTGAAGCCGACTTTACTATTACTTCTATATCTAAAAACCGAACTATACTATTATTAATGGAGATTTGGTATCTGTCTGAAGCCGACTTTACTATTACTTCTATATCTAAAAACCAAACTATACTATTATTCCATGAAAAATGCCAGTATACTGAAATCATATGCCCTTAATAGGGTTAAGATGAAAATTCATATACACTAAATGTACAAAAGCAAGGAAATTCCCAAATTTTTACACTTTTATTGTCATTAAGGGTATGACTACATATCAACCAAACCATTTCATTATCACATCACTACAGTATAGATCTCTATGCATGAGTGGATGAAGTGTGTGAGGTGCGCTGAAGAAAAATTCCTACCAGTAAAATACATAGCCCTGTTGTGCTCGCATACCCTTAATGACAATAAAAGGGGCGCTTCAGGTGATTAGCAATAAACTAACCCCTTCTCAAAGTAAAGCCTGAGAGGGTGGACCTCCTCAGACTGAAATGAACCATACCTGAGCCCGACAGCAACAAAGTCACTGTCAGACTGACGTCGTGGACTTATCCTAATTTGGTTTGGTTTGGTTGTTTTGTTTTACGGCATATCAACCCTTTATTTAATGCCGAATCCGGTCATTTTGGTAAAAGTTTTTATGCTTCAAGCTCTTTATATCTTCAAATATTCATTCATGGTGGTTTCGTTTAGTTGTTTTGTAGAGGAAAAATGTTTTTGTTTTTAGCTTTGCAAAGGGAACGGGAAAAAAACAATAACATCAATGTTTGGTGCATTTTAAGTCAGAAAGCCGGTATCTTCAGACAGCCTGATCTGGTAGCACCAGTCCCCCCCCCCCCGACCGTAAAGTGTTCATATGAGTATGATGATCATTTCTTTGTTGTTTTTAGGTTGTATATGGCTGTACGTTCCTTTGAAAAAAAAAACACCCGTTCTATTAGTTTTTTTTTCATTTATTGATGTAATTAAACTTTACAATTTTGTGTTAAATTTAAATATCAGATTTTAGCAATTATGCATTAACTATATGAACAAGAAAAAAAGGTGAAAAAAAAACAAACAAATAGACAACAAATAACTGTTACAAAAAAAAAAAGTTTACTCTAATCTGATTGGCAACCATCCCGGACTTAGGCTTACGGTTCCACAAACCTTTTTTTTTTTTTTTTACTATCTGTTAAGCTTTAAATTAGCAAGTAGCTTCCAAAAAAAATCGGCCGCCATCTTGGAAGACGAGTCGAATGATAGATTAAAAGCGACGATAACAAATTAATAGATACTAAAACTCACACTCAGTAAACACACGTGAAAATTATACAGCTAAGTAGAAATGTAAATTTTCTTGCGTTTGGTAACAGTTATTTGTTGTCTATTTGTTTTTTTTTCACTCCTTCTTTTCTTTGTTAACTATACTGCACAATTGCCAAGATTTGTAATGGCGTTCTAAGCTACTACTTATAATTATTGGTTTCCATATCGTATTTATTTCTATTCTTAGGTCTACTTCGGAGATGATTTTCATTTTAATTAAAAACGCTCAGTGAAAATAAAACTTTGTACGATTTGTATTTTAGTGGTTTCAAATTTCTTATTGAATTTGCACCTAAAGTATTTTCGACAGACGACAATTTCTCCAGTTTGAAATGGTTAACTCCGGCTCATTATTTGATTGGTTAATTAAAGTCACATGACAATTTGAAAAAGTAAACAAACAAATTTGACGATAGAATATTTCTGAGATTATTTCGTCAGATGGAAAATTTGAGTTGAACTATCAACAGCTTATTTTTTCATCTCCGTGGAGTAACATTTGTGTCTACGTTAAATTAATTAACTCCTTTTCATGTAAAATCAACATTTCGAAGTCGAAAATGAATTTAAATGATAGCTTTAAAACAGCGTAATAGATTTGAAATATTTCTCTCTTAGTCAGATGGAAAATTTGAGTTGAACTATCAACAGCTTATATTTTCATCTCGATGGAGTAACATTTGTGTAATTTCGAGACAGATTTTTTTGTCTTTTAACTGTGACCATAAAGAAATGAAAAGAAAGAAGAAATCAATTTTCCTTTTCACTTGCAATTTAGAAATAGATCACAACTTGTTGAAAATCAAGTCGGTCCCTTTAAAGAAAAGAACATTTGAACACAAATGCTAAACATTTATCTACGAAATGACTTTACCGTTAATGCGAGAAATAAACCAAAACTATACTATCACTTGGATATCTGAAACCGTAACTATACTATTACTATCTTTTAATGAAGATAGTGTAGTATCTGTTCTATTGTCATGATACTATCTTCCCATGGATTAGCTTCTCCTTTTTAATGACGGGGTTAGTGTAGTATCTGTTCTGTTGTCATTATACCGTCCTCCCAAGCATGACCTCCTCCTCTATTTTAGGGGAGGTGAGGGGTAGTGTATTATCAGTTCTGGTGGCATGAAAACATCTTCTAATACCATTACCTCTTCCTTTTTTGTGGAGCACGTATCATGATACTATCTTCCCAGACATTACCTCCTCCTTTTTATGGGGGATAGTGTAGTATCTGTTCTGTTAGTAATTGTAATAGGTAATAGCATTTTTTTTTAGTTTGAATCATGTTTGTGCATTTGTTCTTTTCCAGGTGCCCAAGAATTTATCATCGAGATTGAACTTATGATTGGACAGCAAGGAAGAAGTTTTCATAAATACTTCACACTTTTCTGGAAATACATTTCTCCAGGCACGTTAACGGTATGTGAAAATTTCTTTATTATCATCTTGTATTTCACATTTTTGTAAGGTATCCACTCTTCATCACCAATCTCATTATCATCCTGCATCTAACATTTTTGTAAGGTATCCACTCTTCAACACCAATCTCATTTTTAAGAGCTTTCATATATTTCAGTATTATATGACCATCTTTTATTTTTTTAAATATTATTTTTTTAAGAAATTAAGTTTTGTTTATGATTTTTTTAAAAAATTGATTCGAAACTGATTTGAATATAATTGTTTCTCTTCTTTACAAGATCGCATCCTGAAAGAAATGTGTTTGTGATTTTCATGTGAATTTCATGTGTTTTGTACATCCTCATTATTAGAAAAAATGTTTGACTTGGTGCCTCTGTCTGGACATTGTTTTGTTCTTGAACTGATTGTGAATATATCCAGTGAAAATTATCTGAATTGAAATTGATAAAATCTATATGCTGATGAGGAAAATCATGCAAGTTTTTCAAGCTTTACTCTGATATAATAGTGATTATAAAATGATTTTTCGAAATGCGTGTACATATGGATAAACATTGTTAAGTGTTGATTTTAAGAGCTTGATTATAATATTAAGAATTTTAATTATGTCATAATTTTTATAATCTACTGAATTATAATATATAAGGACAAAGCCAATACGGCACTTGCAAAACGTATTTGGGAACTCAAAGACAAAGGGATACCTTTCAACATCAAATGGAGAATTATTGAGAGTAAACCATCTTTCTCCCCCCCCCCCGCATTAAACAGATGTCCTTTATGTGATTCAGAGATGTATCATATCCTCAGAGCCATTATTGACCCATATACGTCCTGTTTAAACGTACGTGATGAATTGCTAAAGGGATGTATTCACAAAAAAACAGAAACTCTTTATAAATTCGGCGGATCGAGTAACATAATGAACTATTTAGTCATTCTCTAAAAGACGCCATATTAATATATTCCCCTTGCATTTAAGATTTTAGAATATAATCAAAAGTTTTTGACTGAGTAATCTCCCTTAGATTCCATCTTTCCCTAATTCCTTATTATATTAATATAATTTTCCTCTAAATAATTTTTCTTTAATATATCCCTTTAACTTTTAATTTTTCTTCTATTTTTTTATTATTTAATATTTTTTATTTCTTTATTTCTATATTTTTCATTTATTTATTTATTTATTTATTCATTCATTGCTTAACAGTTAATATCAGATTATTGTTTTTTTAATTTAATAAAATATTTGGAAAAAAACGTTTTCTAAATGAATATTTTAATAAAATTAATAGAGTTAAGTTCCTTGCATCATTTCCAACGAATTACCGAAACGAAACGCTGTGAATCTAACTGAAATTGGTATTCTTAAACATGACTTGCAAGGAACGTTCTACCGGTTTCTTAAACCTTAAATTTTAAATTTTTAACTGCCTTATTCGAACGCTACCCGACCACATCATTATTATATTCGTTTAACGGCACAAACGTGAGTCCATTGAGTCAGTATATTATATAATTTTATCATTTCTTCACCAATTTGGTCGAGATCAAAGTGTAGTATCTGTTCCGATGGATACTACACCCCATGGACTGGTATTGTCTTGGCCTTCGGGGCTTGATTTACGCCGGTCTATGGGTCTGTCCTGTGCAGTTCTAGGAGGTCCACCCTCCCAGGCTTCGTCTCCCCTCTTTGGGGAGGAGTAAGGTTATTACTTACTGCCTGAAGCGCCCCTACCGGGGAATGCCGACGGGGCTGCCCAGGCAATTTTTGATGGTCAGAGTGCTCACCTCTCGGGCGCTGGCTTTTCAACCCCCACTTTACGACCCGACCTTGGGTCACATCTTACTTGTGGGAGTAGGATAAAACTGGCCTTGTGCCTAACTCCTGGAGAGGAGTAAATAATATTTTCTATGAGTTTCGGATGCTTCCTTGGTCTTTTGGCTAAGATCAAAGTGCAGTATCTGTTCCGACTGTCCTGTGCAGTTATGGGAGGTTAACCCCCTCCCAGGCTTTGCCTCCCCTCTTTGGGGAGGAGTAAGTTTATTGCTTACTGTCTGAGGCGCCCTGCCCAGGCAATTTTTTAAGAAACTCCGTACTCTTCCTCTAGAGTACAAATTCCCACCTTCCGACCTTGTGTCACATTCTACTTTGTGGGACGTAGATAAATAGAACTTTCTATGCTGATGAGAGCCAGATGTTTTACCTTCTGTGCTCGAAACAATTAGTCCATATGTTGTATTAAATTTCTGTATTAATATATATATATATATATATATATATATATATATATATATATATATATATATATATATATATATATTAGAAAAATACAGATTCATACAGAGAATGCTTATTAGCTGCATTTGTTTGTTTACATATTGTACAACCAAAAAAACTAAATAATTTTGTTATTAAAACGTCGTTGAAATTAAAAAGTCGTTCCAGGATGGTGTTCAATAGGTTATATTTTTGTTTCTTCCAGCTTTTAATGATCTTCAATTCGGTTCAATATGTTATATTTTTGTTTCTTCCCGCTTTTAATGGTCTTCAATTGGATTCAATATGTTATATTTTTGTTTCTTCCAGCTTTTAATGGTCTTCAATTAGATTCAATATGTTATATTTTTGTTTCTTCCCGCTTTTAATGGTCTTCAATTGGATTCAATATGTTATATTTTTGTTTCTTCCAGCTTTTAATGGTCTTCAATTAGATTCAATATGTTATATTTTTGTTTATTCCAGCTTTTAATGGTCTTCAATTGGATTCAATATGTTATATTTTTGTTTCTTCCAGCTTTTAATGGTCTTCAATTAGATTCAATATGTTATATTTTTGTTTCTTCCAGTTTTTAATGGTCTTCAATTAGATTCAATATGTTATATTTTTGTTTCTTCCAGCTTTTAATGGTCTTCAATTCGGTTCAATATGTTATATTTTTGTTTCTTCCAGCTTTTAATGGTCTTCAATTGGATTCAATATGTTATATTTTTGTTTCTTCCAGCTTTTAATGGTCTTCAATTAGATTCAATATGTTATATTTTTGTTTCTTCCAGCTTTTAATGGTCTTCAATTAGATTCAATATGTTATATTTTTGTTTCTTCCAGCTTTTAATGGTCTTCAATTGGATTCAATATGTTATATTTTTGTTTCTTCCAGCTTTTAATGGTCTTCAATTAGATGCAATATGTTATATTTTTGTTTCTTCCTGTTTTTAATGGTCTTCAATTAGATTCAATATGTTATATTTTTGTTTCTTCCAGTTTTTAATGGTCTTCAATTCGGTTCAATATGTTATATTTTTGTTTCTTCCCGCTTTTAATGGTCTTCAATTGAAATCAATATGTTATATTTTTGTTTCTTCCAGCTTTTAATGGTGTTCAATTGGATTCAATATGTTATATTTTTGTTTCTTCCAGCTTTTAATGGTGTTCAATTAGATTCAATATGTTATATTTTTGTTTCTTCCAGTTTTTAATGGTCTTCAATTGGATTCAATATGTTATATTTTTGTTTCTTTTAGCTTTTAAAAATATTCAATTGGATTCAATATGTTATATTTTTGTTTCTTCCAGCTTTTAATGACATTTTATTTGATTCAATATGTTATATTTTTGTTTCTTCCAGCTTTTAATGGTCTTCAATTAAATTCAATGTTATATATTTTTTTCTAGCTTTTAAAAATATTCAATTGGATTCAATATGTTATATTTTTGTTTCTTTCTAGCTTTTAATGATATTTTATTAGATTTAATATGTTATTTTTTTTTTCTTCCAGCTTTTAATGGTCTTCAATTGGATTCAATATGTTATATTTTTGTTTCTTCCAGCTTTTTATGATATTCAATTTTATTCAATATGTCATATTTTTGTTTCTTCCAGCTTTTAATGACATTTAATTGGATTCAATGTTATATTTTTGTTTCTTCCAGCTTTTAATGATATTTAATTGGATTCAATATGGTATATCTTTGTTTCTTCCAGCTTTTAATAGTCTTCTATTAGATTTAATGTGTTATATTTTTGTTTCTTCCAGCTTTTAATGGTCTTCAATTAGATTCAATATGTTATATTTTTGTTTCTTCCCGTTTTTAATGGTCTTCAATTGGATTCAATATGTTATATTTTTGTTTCTTCTCGCTTATAATCATATTTAATTTTATTTAATATGTTATATTTTTGTTTCGTTTAGCATTTAATAGTCTTCAATTGGATTCAATATGTTATATTTTTGTTTCTTCCAGTTTTTAATGGTCTTCAATTGGATTCAATATGTTATATTTTTGTTTCTTCCAGTTTTTAATGGTCTTCAATTGGATTCAATATGTTATATTTTTGTTTCTTCTCGCTTATAATGATATTTAATTTTATTCAATATGTTATATTTTTGTTTCGTTTAGCATTTAATAGTCTTCAATTGGATTTAATAATTTATATTTTTGTTCCTTCCAGTTTTTAATGGTCTTCAATTGGATTCAATATGTCATATTTTTGTTTCTTTTAGCTTTTAATGGTCTTCAATTGGATTCAATATGCACCCTTGACGTATGGTGATTACGTCTACCCAGGTTGGGCCAATGCGATAGGCTGGGTGATGGCCTTGCTACCTTTAGTGATGATTGTTTTTATTGCAATCTATAGACTGTGTACGATGCACACGGAACTTCCGCTTAAAGAGGTAAGGCTGAAAATATCCTTTTTGCTAGAGTTTTAATAAGTTTGTGAAAATCTGGAAACTGAAAGAGCAAATTCCCTGCATGGAAAAATCGGGGAATTTTCCTGTTTGCAGGGACAATCAGTTTTTCGGGGGGTGGGGATTTCTTTTTGAAAATAATGAATTTAATAATTTTAGGCAGTATTATATTTTTCACATTCTTCAAGTTTAAAATGGAATTATAACAATTTTAAATCAACAAAATATGTTCATGTCAGGAGAGAAGGAGGCTCATAAATTGACCGGAAATAGAGAGTAGAAAGTGGATCTAGGGTCAAAATTTCCACCTTGACGATAACCTTAGGCGATAAATTTTGTTCTGTTTATTATAAAACTCACTACTTAGCCCATATTGTAGCCAATGAAGTTTTGTATCTTATATGACCTGGACTCTTGCCGTAAAAAGTTTTGGCGATAACTTTGGTTTTGTTCATTATAGAGAAAGACTACTTGGCTAATAATGTAGCCAATGAAGTTCTGTATGACTTTGATTCTTGACCTTGAAAAGTTTGGGCGATAAATTTGGTTCTGTTCTGACTACGTGGACCATATTGTAGCCAATGAAGTTCTGTATCTTATATGACATTGACCCTTGAGCTTGAAAAGTTCTGCCGTGGTCGAAATTTTTACAGAATTTCAACTTCCGATTTTTCGAAATTTGATGTATGGATTTTATGCTTATTGATAACAGTAACTACCATGCACAATTTTAGCCTGATCAATTTGTTTTTGAGCTATGAACGTTTCCATGGCTTTACTTCGGGAATATTTCAGATAATGTGAAGAAGTAAGGCCCAGATACGACTTTGGCTCATCCTAATGTTGTCAGACGTGGATATGCAACTCGCATCTGATTTATATTGTTTAATCTGTGTTCAATCGATAGAGTAATCCTAAGCTTTAAAAATAAAAAAAAATTGTAGTCGAAAGTAAACGAGTCTATTCATACATACTGTAGCCACTTTACGTCTTGTTGAACGACCAAAATTAAAGAATCAAGAAGAAAGAGTTCAAAAATGTCCAAAGTTCTAGATTTTATGTACGAATCTGATTATGCTCTTTGTGAACAGTAACCACCATGCAAAATTTTAGCCTGATCAGATAAATAGTTTTTGAGTTATCAATGTTTCCATGGCATAACTTCAGAAATACTCCATACAATATGGAGAAGTAAGGCCCAGATAAAACTTTGGCCGATCATTCAAGAGACTTTTTTTTAAATATTTTAAAAAAAAATTCTTCCTTGCCATTTGTAAATTTGTAACTTTGGAATAAATGGGTTAATTCTTCAGTTTTCTTTTTATTTCTCTGATCAGTTTGTGAAAAGGGGGTCGGGGGCAATTCAACCTTTTGTGGTACCTGTAAGAATTGGGTACACAAGAAGTGCAGTGAAATTACTGGTAGGTCGAGAGAGGATAAACAGTTTAAGACAATGGAGACGGATGAGAACTCAGATGTGCAGAAAGTATATCTGGATGCTGAAGTTATTGAGGTTGTCGAGATGTTTTGTTACCTTGGTGATACCATTGGAGAACAGGGTGGAGCAGTTGTTAGTGTGAGAAGTGGATGGAGTAAGTTCAGGGAACTTCTGCCATTACTAACCAGCAGAGTGTTACCACTGTCGCCGAAGGCAAGAGTCTATCAGACATGTGTACGAAGTGTGATGATGTATGGAAGTGAAACCTGGCCAGTGAGGGTTGAGGACATGCGTTGCATGGAGAGAAATGATATGAGAATGATACGATGGATGTGTAATGTGAGTTTTGAAGACAGACTTAGTTCTGTTGGCCTCAGAAAGAGATTGAATCTGGACAGTATAGGGAGATGCGTGCAGAACAGGAAACTTGGATTGTTCACAGGGGAAGGCCAAGGAAAACATGGGAGGAAGTGATACGAATGAACTTGAGAGAAAGAGGAATAAATGATAACCTGACTAGAGATAGGTTAGGGTTAGGGTTAGGGTTAGGATTAGTTTGGAAGTCAATTTCTTAAAGCCATCCAATGCATGTGAGTGGATATTAAACCCATGATCATGATCATGACGTCATCGTCGTCGTCTTTTGGAAAGGACTTGTTAAAGATAGAACATTGTCAAAAGAAAAAATAACGTACAAAAAGAATGAAAATTTATTAACAACTTGTTAAGACGATAAAAATGAAAGGTTGAGAGTTCCAAGTGTCCCAAGAACGTTCTTTTTAAAAAAATTTCTATGGAAATCGTTCCAAAAGGCATGAAGCCAGTTGATGTAAGGAGCTAATATAAACATATATGGTTATCGCACAGACAGGAGATGCTTATTGACCTTAGTCTTGAAAAGACCAAGATTATAGGTAGGAGGAAAATAGTCAGCAGGAAGAGAGTTCCACAATCCTGCGGTTCTTGGAAAGAAGCTACTGGAATAGGAAGTTGTACTAAAATGAGGTATCAAAACAGCAAATTGATGGAGACCACTAGATCAATGAGTCAAACGAGCTGGATTAAAAGAAGCGGGGAATAAATCACATAATTCTGAAGAACACATGCCATAATAGTATTTATAGAAAAGACTGAGACTAGCAACATCACGTCTGTGAGAGAGGGAGGTGTAGAGAAAGGGTAGGGCCAATCAAATTACAGATACATTTCTGCACTTTATCAAGAACTCTCAAATGGGACAGCTCAAATATGACAACAGTACTCCATGCATAGTCTGATTGTAGATTTTAAGAGATAAAGAATAGCCTCAGGTGTGAGGAAGTGTTTGGAGTGATAGAGATAACCAACTTTAGGAGAGTTTTTTTGTCTGTTAGGAGAAATTGAGTACGCATGTTCATTCTGGCTGTCACTGTGCAACTTAGTATGTGTAAATGGAATAGGCATGTTGACATAGTATCGAGACGAAATGAGCTGAAAAGAGTAAAATTATTTTAAGATTTATTGCTCTTAGATTACAGTGATTTTCATAGAATTCAGGGATTTCGAACTTTAGCATATGGAAGATATGATCGATCGACGGTCTCAGATTAAAAGCGAAAAGAAGTTGAAGAAAGCAGACAACTTGAAGATCAAAGAGACCTCCACAAAGTCAACTAAAATAACAATTCACTAAAGTAGACGAGCTGAAAAAGATTTTTAAGTTAAATGTGTCTAGTGTGAACTAAAGTTACATCTTTTCAAAAATGTCATTTAATAAACCGTTTTTTTTTTAATATTTTATTTTGAATCTTTTTAAAGTTATTTGATAGTTTCAACATCGATCATCATATTACAAATGATCTTCATTTTTAGTTTGTTATATATCTACTGATTTCACAAAAATATACTTTTGTTACTGAATAAATTTGTTTTTCCAATTGAAATTTGTGTAAAATTTGAAGCTGTTATCACCAGAAACCATCAGTCTTTTATTTTATATCATTTTTTTTTCAGCATGCCCCCGGACCAAAATATTTTCATGGGTTTTTTGAAAATTGTACCTCTTAATATATGAATAATGAAGATCAAAGAGACCTTTACAAAGTCAACTAAAATAACAATTTACAAATTAGCACAAAAGATGAAAAAGGAAATGAAGCAGCAAAAAACGTAAACTATCAGAAGTAGACGAGCTGAAGAAATTTAAAATCAAAAGTCAAAAGTCAAAAGTCAAACGTTTGTAGTGTGAACTAAAGTTGCATTTTTTCAAAAAATATAATTTAACAGTTTTAAAAAATATTTCATAGTTTCAACATAGATCATCATATTACAAATGATCTTCATTTTTAGTTTGTTATATATCTACTGATTTCATAAAAATATACTTTTGTTACTAAAAGAAATTGTTTTTCAATTGAAATTTATTTAAAATTTAAAGCTCAGAATCCAAGTAAAAATCCGAGTAAAGTTTCACATAATCATCACTTCAATATAAATACAAAACATTTTCTGTTTTTTTTTTCGTAATTGTCACTTAGATCTATGTTAGTGTTTATCAATGTGTCTCTGTAGTTACATCGCCATCTTGAAAGTGTATTTTGGTTTCGAAAAGGAATAAGATGAAAATGGATTTGGAGAATGATTCAGATATTAAAAAAAAAGTATCAATTTAGAAATACTCAATTATCTCCTTATTCTTCTCTCTAGTAATTATTTTTTTCATTGAAGTCGCCCCAGACAAGACATGAAGCCACTTGATGTAAAGAACTAAAAAGAACGAATTGAAATTTATGTAAAATTTGAAGCTCTGATATCACCACAGCCTCTGAGTAAAGTTTCACATAAAGTTTCACATATAATCGCTAAATGTTTATTTATTTTTTTAAATTGTCACTTTCATCTATGAAATTATTTGTTAGAGAATTAAACCCTAATAGGCTCTACCCTGGAATGTGCAACAGGCCATGCAGCACTGTTTATATTCACAGTATATTTAAGTGATATCTTTCTCTTTTATTGCAGCGTATACAAGAGCTCCTTAAATGCACGTCAGCGTGGGGACCAAACAACAAAATCCAAAAAGAAGAGGAGGAGGAAAACCGGAATCGAACAATTGAAAACCCTAATTTTAATGTTGGCAACCCGCAGGAAACACGAATTTGAATGTTGGGGGGTGCACAATAAAACCACACTTTCTACGGTTTTTTTATACGTCTGCAAACAATCAGTAAAAAAAAACAAACTAAAACTTATACGGAACGTGACAATATGATAGCGTTTGAAACGATAAATATCAACGTCGATAAGTTCCGATGTTGATATAATAATAATCATGGCTAAGGTGGTATTTAAAAAGAAAATTGTTTTAGACAACTTTTTTTTTTTAATATTTTATTTGTATATTTGTTTATTTTTTTAATTTTTTTTTATTTTTTTACTATCACAATTTTTTTTCTCTTCCTCATTTTATCATTTTTTTAATTATTTTCCCCCACTTAGTTTCATATATATATATATATATATATATATATATATATATATATATATATATATATATATATATATACATTTTTTTTACATATATAACTTCAGTGGAAGAGTTTGGGTCTGTTGAGATACTGTAGGATTGCCATTGATTATACAAGTTGCTTGAAGTATGTCATATATATATATATATATATATATATATATATATATATATATATATTTATTTATTTTTAGATGATACTATACAAAATATAAGTTATTAGCCTATTGACTGAAGAGAGAACTACATCGAAATTTCATGGTTGCATGTCGTACTCAAAACTATAGGCTATTCACTTTGATTTTGTATAGTATCACTTAAGAATAAATATCGCTCTTATGCATATAATTGAGCCCTATGCGTTTATTTTTTTCTAAACTATATGCGTGTGTGAATAGACTTATATTGATAGAAAAACTAGGTGTAGACATATATACATAGGTAAGAATGAGTAGTCAGACTGTGAATACACTTACATAGATGAATATACGCAGACTTATGTAGATATTAGTCCGTTAGTTTTATAGTATATCGATCTTATTGTTTTGTTATTGATGCTAAAATGCAATAAGTATTGTACACAGTTCATTACAGGTATCGAAAACCAAAGTGTTTGTCCCCCCCCCCTCACCTGTAATAAACTGGCGAGATATAGATATGAACAGAATTAGCTAGATACTAAACCATCCGTGAGCCGTTGGGTCGGTATTTGTTATATATATTATTAATTGTTATTCTTCTTACCCCTCTTTCTTCCGAATAATTATTTTCAAGAAAGCCTTCGACAACTACAATTCATCATTTATGACAGCATCCATTTCCAAGTGTACACGCACACACATACATATATATTTAGTATAATTTTTTTATTTTTTGAGAACCAGCTGAGCTTCCTCAGGCCAAGTTCTTAGTATACAATGCTAAGAAGCTCAGCTAGTTTTCCAGCTGGAAAAATATAGTAATTCATTTTGTAATTATCAAAGATACGTTGACGCGAGAAAAGCACACCCACATGAAGTTGTCTTATAATTGTCCTAATATATATATGACTAGCTAAATTTGAACACACTGAGACGTATATACACGATCGTCCAAATTGAGATTGATAACTAGATATAAGCGTAGAAATATAGTAAAAAATGGCTCTGACCATACTTTATATATATTCATAAGGTGTTTGTCTTAAATCAGCAGGCCAAGGGTCCAACACAAAGATCTCTTCAGATCATTTGGCTCTGCATAGGCCTTTGGGTTAAAACCTTGGCAGGTAGATGTAAGCCAAGCAACTCAACAAATATACCAATTCTACTGATAACTATTTTAGTATCGAACACTATTGGATCGGATATATACATAACGTCGGATATATTTACTAAATATCTTTAATTATCTGAGTAATAACTTTGAATTTATAATATATATATAAAATGTACAATAGTAAGTGTTTTTTTTTTTTTGCAAATCTGAAGATTCATTATGCCTATAAGATTCAGGTTTTCTAATTACCAATGCTCTGATTGTATAGCTATGAAGAAACAGGCGTTATTTTTTAATGAAAACCAAGATTTTGTTTTTGTCGGAAATTGTTTCAATTTAGATATATACAGGGTGTTTCAAAAGTCTTGGGAACATTACAAATGCGTTATACAACGTTATGTTCCCAAGACTTTTGAAACACCCTGTATAACAATAATAAATAATTAAAAGATGCTTGTCTTCGCACGGTACTGCAGTTTCACGATAGACCCGATTCTAAGAAATGTCTTTATGCACTTGAATGCAAGTCCAATAGTACCGTTTTTCTAATTCGGTTTTCAATTTAGTCTTGCATTCAAGTGTATAAGAACATATAATAGACCTCCAGGGATCGGGTCTTCCATAAGACTGCAATAAAGTGTGAAAATAAACCCCCCTTTTAATTATTTATTATGTCTGAAAAGATAGCAAGCCGCTTTTTTGTTCAAGATCTGCTGTCTTGATTGGCTCTATTCCGATTTGGGGAAGTTGATTTTTCTCATGTTAAGCAAAAGTTAAAGTTAAAAGAACCAAAACAATTGCAGTATTCACAGGAAATTACATAGTACACCATTTATTAATGAATAAAATATTACGAATCCCCAAGATATGTTAAATGCTGCAGATAAAATTAAGCTCAATGGTTAGCAAGTTATGTCAAGCAGAGCTTTCATATTATAATTCAGTTGATTACAAAATTTACGGCATAATTCATATTTTGCCGTATAATGATTCATCCATCCGGACTTTTTATTCTTAAACTGATAGCGAATATATCCACTGTAAACTATCTGAATTAGAATTGATAAAGTCTATATGCTGATGAGGAAAATCATAAAAGTTTTGAAAGTTTTACTCTGATGTAATAGTGATAATAAAGATTTTTCGAAACGCGTGTACATATGGATAAACATTGTTAAGTGTTGATTTTCGAAGCATGATTATAAAATATTAATTATGCTATAAATTTTGTAATCTACTGAATTATAATATATATATATATATATATATATATATATATATATATATATATATATATATATATATATATATATATATATGTGTGTGTGTGTGTGTGAACAATGATAGATATGTACGGGATTCGTATAAAGATAAAAATCCAACAGAATGTATAGAAACGGAAACATGAAACAATCGCAAAATATAGAAGACAAAATTAAAACAAAAAATCCAAAATTAAAACAAAAAAAAATGTCTTTTTCGGGTGTTTAATAGTTAGTGTAAATTATACTAAAATTAATTAACTTAATTACTTAAAAACACAAACAGATTTGTAAGATGCAGCAATTAAATCGACATGTTTAACGATGAAAATACTATTTCTAACTTACGTGTGACGTACAGACAGACAGACAAACACAGCTTTTTATAGAGATGCATGAACACAACTAAAAATACTATCTCAAACTTAAGCGATGGGTGATGTTATTAAAAGTCGCATTTCTTAGTTACAATTATTTTTAATTTTTGAACTCAGTTTTTGAGAAGTGCATTTCGGAACTCTACCCCTGATGTTCGCAGGAATGTTCCAAAATGGTAATAGTATAGATCTAAAAGTGCCGCTTTGGCTCATGATCTACAAGGAAGAAAATATTTACACTGTACGCCTCGCAATCTTTTCAATATACAAATCTTTGCGTCAAGCCATGATCTTTCAATTCCTTGTGTATCTGCTCCGGTGTTGGGATCAATGAAATTTTGCTGATGATTTAAGCAAACATGAAATTTTGCTGATGATTTAAGCAAACATGAAATTTTGCTGATGATTTAAGCAAACATGAAATTTTGCTGATGATTTAAGCAAACATGAAATTTTGCTGATGATTTAAGCAAACATGACGAAAATTGAGTTGGTTTAAATTTGCAAAAACTCTCCATTCGTCTGAATAGAATACTGAGCCTTCAGTGACTTCTCATTGAATAATTAACTGAAATATCTCACAGTCTGTTCTTTTAAAGTTAAGGGTTGGGTTTAAGGTTAGGGTTAGGGTTAAGGTTAGAGTTAGGGTTAGGGTTAGAGTTAGGGGTTAAGGTTAGGGTTCCAGGCTCAGTAATCACACATTCTTTTGAAACCAATTAGGAGAAGTTTTTACTCTGATGTAATAATAAAGATTTTTTGAAACGCGTGTACATATGGATAAACATTGTTAAGTGTTGATTTTCCTTGCTCTGTACCGTGTTGATTGCAATATGAGGTATAGATCGCATAACAAAAGGTAGATATCATACCAAAGTAGATTCATGACATGTAAATTACAAGCCAAAGCGGCACCGATTTAAATATCTCTGGGTAGCACTATTTTTGGCTTAATATGTAGAAAGATGACGGGAGATGGTAGCGATTTTTTTTAACCTTAAAAAGTTACAATAATTTACAATTATAAAGTTTTTATTTTGCTTAGGCATGAAGCCCTAATCATTTTTGGGGGAAGGAGGATGGGGCGGTTGTCATACATTTTGCCAAATACCTCTATGCTCGACACTCTCACCAAAATACCGCATTCACTCTATGACCTAATCCTACTTAAAAGATCCCCAAATGGTTTTAATGAGATTTTATTTACAAAAATGAATGTACATGAGTGATGATGGGGAGTAGGACAAACTTATAAACATCAAAAGGAAAGAAAAATACAGAACCAAACAAAATGCTAATGTGTAAGGTTAGTAAGGCT
This sequence comes from Sepiola atlantica, assembly GCA_963556195.1. Classification (NCBI taxonomy): domain Eukaryota; kingdom Metazoa; phylum Mollusca; class Cephalopoda; order Sepiida; family Sepiolidae; genus Sepiola; species Sepiola atlantica. Next base: position 23,374,562 of record OY744552.1, on the reverse strand, counting down.
CTCCCAACCCTTTACTAAGTATTAGACCGTCCATTGTTTTTGGGGTGATCCGAAAATAAGCAGGTCGGTTTCTAAATGGGAGTAGAAGCTAAGTGGTATATAAAAAATACAATGATTGGGGTGGAATAAGGGAATAGAAGGTAGCGATTGTGTGACCAATATTAGTTAATTTAAAATTAGATAATTATACGTGTAATTCTGATGGACACTTGGATAATGTTTTCAAAAATGGATTTTATTAAATATCCAATGCTCTCAACTTTGCGTTAAAATGTGCAAGCTATTTATAATGCAAAACTCAAATAAAAAAAAAATGTTAAATAGCATTTAAAAAGTAATTTATTTCCTCCATAGATTGTAAATCTTTAAATCATTAGATCAAAATTTTTATTTCAAATTTTAATCGTGTTCTTAATTTTTTTCCTTTTGTATATTACTTATGCGAAAGCTTCATGTAGAACTGTTTGCAGGGCGTATGGAACCATGTTTCTTTAAGAAACGCGTCAAGTATGGGGAAATTTTTTTTTTTAAATGCCAGATTTTTTCCTGGGGAAAATATTATGTTTTAATTTCTAGAAAGTTTTGGTAATTAATTCAATTTCATACAGAATTAGATATTTTTTATATAATTTAATAATCAAATTTTTTTTTAATTCAATATATTAAGTGCCTCTTACTCACAAAATGTTTTTTATTTTATAAAAGAAATATTTTTTAATAATCTGTATTGTTTTCTATCTTCGTTTCTAGTGACGGAAAGAAATTTATATATATATATATATATATATATATATATATATATATATATATATATATATATATGCAAACGAGTCACCTCTTATCAAGGCCCAAAAGCCACTCGAGGATAAGGGTTATAAACACAATTAGCATATAATGTATATATGTAATACTTAAAAAGAATTATGTATCTAAAATAATTATATGCAAATTTTACATATTTTTATTTATCATATATATATATATATATATATATATATATATATATATAAAATATGTAAAATGTATATTTTCACGTTATATTTTATATTTTATTTATGCATAAATATTTACATCATTTTATATATATCTAACATATAAATTTAAGTTAGTCGGATTTTCAAAGTCAGACCTAAATAGTAATCTATCTGACATATCGCTATTGATTTAGGCTAGCCTATTGTTTCATTATTTTTTCCTGACACGAATATAATTCATTTTGATTAGTTTTTTTTTTCTCATAATACTTCGACCGGGTCGAAATAATGTTAGTGTCGCTTCTAATGGAAACAACCAGTTAAGTTTAAATTAGAAGAAAAAATATATTACCTAGTGTTAGGGTAAGAAATAATTTTTTAATGCTTATTTTAAACAGATTTGATTGGTTCTTAGCTAGCTGAAGTATGACGACAAAATTGTGAAATATTGCACAGCTATAAACTGAAGGAAAGGAGCCCTTCAACTGTGCTTCATCATGGCTGACGGAACGAGAATAAACTACTCCTGTGGATTAAATAATGGCTTCCATTCGAAATCCCAAACAGATTCCAGCGTTTAACAAGACGCACCTGAGAACCATTATTTATACTTAATTTTTAATTTGCAAAGTTCTTCATCAATAAACTTTACAGTGAAAACTTATTTACCTGAACCATTGTTGTGTTGCTTGGGGAAGGTTCAAGAAGCTGTCGCCGATACCTACATCTTGGCACATTTCTTTTCCTTCAAGATTTAGGGGAAAAGTCTTTTCAGCCTGTCGCTCTGCCATCTTGCATGGCCGTTAGACATGGGTCCCAAACACTTCTGATCTGCAACGCCCTCAACATAATGATCGGACCCTGATCAGGTGGATGTGTGGTTGCAAACTGGAGGAAAGGATCCTTTCAAGCGTGCTTTCTCAGAAATCTGGTCTTGGTGGGATTATGAATGCCTTACGCACTCGGAATCCCAGGTGGTTTGGCCACGTACAGTGTAGCACCTCTTGCATCAACTCCATAACACACCTGGATATCCCAGGAACTAGGGAGCGTGGTAGACCAAGGAAGACATGGCTTGAGTGCGTAAGAAGTGACTAGACGGCATGGAACATGACTGGTATCAACCCTTTTGGATTGGACTGCACGGAGAGCATGCATGAGACGTTGCTTTGTGTTGCCACACTCACAGAACCTTAAATACAAAAACCTAATAATTATGATGAAGAGCTTAAGCTCACATTTCTACTTAGGTCATTCATTTAAAAAAATGTATCCACTTTAACATTATACCTACCTTGCCGAAGTATAATAAAAAAAAAAAAAAAAAAATTAATCTGATATAATTATATTCAGGCCAAAAGCATAGTGGGTAAAAACAACGATAAAATCGGCTCGTCTCAATCAAATAGACGGACTGCTATTTGGGTCTGACTTTGAAAATACTGACTGACATATATAGCTTATACGTCAGATATATGATATTATATACATGTGTAATAGTTTGTATATTCTTTGTACATATAAATATGGCTAATAAAATGGAGTTCAATTTAGTAAATTGTCTTCTAAGAAGATTCTTTTTCTGGTTCTCTGGCTAGCCGTAGAGTATGGTGGGTGTACCGGTTCTGCTCGAGGTCATCCTCCCAGGCATTACCTCCTTTTTAGGGGAGAGACGAAAATGTTACCCTCCCTCCTCATCTTCCCCATTAGGAGTAAGGGATATCGCCAATCGTCTGAGGCATCTCTACCGGAGACTGCCAACAGGTCTGATTCAGGCATTTTTTTAATAGGTATTCGATAGCAGCTTTGGGCGCCCTTGTGATGGTCAGAACTCACATTAAGATTGACCTTGTGCCACATCCAGCTCTCATGTGGAGGAGGGGGAGGGTAAAACGATCCTAAAGAGATCTTTTGATTAACATCCATCAGAGAGGTAACGTTAGAATTTAAGACAGCACGAATAATGGCTAGGAACAAAGTGTGGTATCTGTTCTGGTGCTACACTTTGTCTAGTCTGTCCTCGATCAGCAAAGTAGAAGTCCTTCTAGACTAAGGCATTTTTATTTTTGTTCCAATCCAGAAATCCCCTTTTTGGGGAGCTGGATTTTTACCCCACATTAAAAAGTGACTTTGTGTCTGACTCTGGCCTTGTGGGGAGGCAAGTAAATAGAAACGGCAGAATTCGATCAAATTCTTAATATGTTGCTGAAAGATTATTTACTTGCCTCCCCACGAGGGCAGATTTAGGTACACAAGGTCAGTTTTTAACCTGAGTAAAATCCAGATCCCCAAAAAGAGGCACTCTGGATTGGAACAAAAATAAAAATTGCCTAAGTCTAGAAGGACTTCTTCACTGACTGAGGACAGAAAACACTGAATGCAGTATCAAAACAGATACTCCACTTTGTTCCTAATCAAAAGGCCAACGAACTTAAATTTTAAAGTTCCTCCTCCAATGCATGTTAATTGGAAAAAGTTCTCCTCAGGAAGCAATTTACAAAAAAAACAGAAACCGAACGGCTTTTATAAGCTATTTTAAACTTTTGTATAAAGCAACATTTATTTATACATATAAGTATATGAAATATACATACTTACCTGTCACACCTGGAGTAGGTGTTGTTCGTACCAGTCGAGGGTATGT
>OY744552.1:23363444-23365944 GCA_963556195.1 Sepiola atlantica | reverse complement strand
TGGTTCAGGAGAGTTGCAGTTGGGATTGTGCAACCCTTGCTTCATTATGGACTCTTTCTTTTCCCCCTTTTTTATCTGATTTGAGTGGTGGAGATTTGGAAGTCGGTTTGTCTCGGAAAGATTTTTCTCTTTCCATTCGAGTTTCCGCTCTTGAGAACCTTTGGTGCCCGGAGATCCAGCGCTTTTAGTCTCCATAGAATTATCCGGTGTGAAAGAAAAACAGAAAAAGAAAAACAAAAGTTTTAGAAAGAAGAAAAAAAATATCTCTATTCTTTTAATTCATGGCGTTGTCCGGGAATCTTTTCGCTTTCATTTTTTTCTTTTTTAATCGCCTTAGATATATATCTGTATGTCTATGCGTTTATATAGGAGTGAGTTTAAAACATGAAATGAAATTTCAGACAAAATGGAATGTTTAGAATATGGAATCGTGGATAAGCATGAGGACACACTAATAAAAATAAGAACACAAACACATTCATAAAGCAGAGGCGATATTCCGGTCGATGCAAACGATCTTAAAGCTTCCTTACACCAAATGATTAAGATCGTTTGTATCAGCCGAAATATCAGTTCTGCTTTATAGATGTGTTTGTGTTCTTATTTCTACTAGTCTATTAACACGCTTATCTACTATTCCATATACCAAACACTTCATTTATATATGTATATATGTGTATATGTATATACACAAAACAATAAAAAAGATTGATTATTTTGCAGTAATACATTTCTTTTTGTGTATTTCCATAAATACTGTTTTTTCTAAATATATTTTATTTACATATTTTTATCTTTATTACCTATTTCAACGTTTTGATTGGTCTTTGTCTATTTTTGTGGCATATCAACCCTTCAGAGGGTTATTTAAAGCCAAAGTTTTTATTCAAATATAAAAATCGAGAAATTTTCTCTGCGAGCACAATACAGTAGACTTTGTATAGAGGATTTCATTTTTTTTACACCCTAGCCCGACAGAAACAGCGAGGAAGGGAGTCATACTTTCCCTGCACCCAAGGGTATTCGTAACTATGAACATGCAGACTTGACTTGCCGATTTCGTAGTCTGCATCAAAATAACCTCAGTGCCAATCTCACTTCTACTAAAGCTATGGTTAAGATATTTTTTTCCTTTTATAAACGAGGGGTGAAAGATTATAAAAGTCGCACAAATCAACCAACAAAATTATTCTTTTTTTTTTTAATTGTTACGTGAGAAATCCATATATATATATGTATATATATATATATATATATATATATATATATATATATATATATATATATATATATATATATATATATATAAATTAAAAGATGAGAATAGAAATTGCAAAAATACAAAATCTATTACGTCTTCAGTTGTTCAAAACAAGACATTTAGTTTTCCTTCCTTAAACCGTTGCTTTTCAAAGAACGTAATTCTTATCATCAGAGGAATATAGAGAGATAAGTTGGTAAGAGAATTACCAAAGTCAAAATTTGAAAAGATAAAATATTATTTAAGATAAATGAAAAATAAAAATTAAATACAGAAGTCCAATGGAAAGATAATGAGTTAAAGAAATAGAAAAGTTTGTAGCAGCAGGTTCAAATATAAATATTAAACTAAAAATACTCCTAAACAATGCCGGGTAGTGTAGCTGGTAGTAAAAAATTTTTTTGAATAATAACAAAATGTGTAATTATAGTAGTTACGTTTACACAGGATATATACACATACGCAGAGCGTTTTCATTGAATTCTTGTTTCTACTATTTTAAATCATAGAACGCATTTGAAAGTAATAGCCTTTTATTTTGTGCGTATTCTGATTAATGGTCGACTAATTAACATTGTTCAGTTTAAGTAAGAATTTATAATATGACAAAAAAAGCTAAATATTAGAGTTTATTATGGGAAAATTAAAAGGAAGAAAAAAGTAAAAAGGAAGAAAAGTGAATAACAATTTGAGTTGGTAGCGGTAATCTGCTGCTATTGCTGCTGCTGGTATTATTGTTGTTGGGCGAGTCAAACTTCTGCATGAAATCTAATTGTTTTTGCTGATGGCGGACACAGGTAGAGAAACGTTGAAAATTTTTTTATCAATATCACAAGCGGCTAGTGCTGGTTAGGTCATGAACTGAAAAATGGGCCCAGTCTAACAAAGCTCCTAGCCAGCCTAATCATTATCAGAAAGAAACTGCAGCAAACAAAATTATATTCGTCTTAATAACAGGGTAGAAGAAAAAGAAACAGGAAAAAAAATGCTAGTCTGAATCAAATAGATATTTGATTCAGACTAGCCTTTTTTTTCCTGTTTCTTTATGTCAGACATATTGTTATTTGGGAATCTGATAGGATAAATTTATATATTAGATATATAGTTCTTATATTGGTTACTTTATTCATGATAAAGCATGTGTAGATGTACGTTTGAAGTGTTTAGACCAAGAATCAGCAGTATATGGTGACTGACGGTTTCCTGCTAGGGTCATCAGAACAAATGATGAACGCAAAG
>OY744552.1:23343444-23360944 GCA_963556195.1 Sepiola atlantica | reverse complement strand
TGCTTAATACGATTTTTTTTTTGTCAGAACCAAATTCAATTTATAATTGCTCTGAAACCATATAATAGAAATTTTGGAAAGTGGAATATCCATTGAACTTAAACCATGTGAGTTTGACTACATAACCATAATATATATATATATATATATATATATATATATATATATATATATATATATATATATGAACATTAAAACAGCCTACACAAATTAATACACGTTTCTGTTCTAAGCACACGTCGTCGTGGCTGTAACGGCAATAATTAAAATTGTCCTAAGAAACTCAGAGATATAGATTCGTGGCTAGCAAAACTTTTACTTCGTTATTCTCAAGGTTATAACTACAGGGGTGCTTAGCACAGAAACGCGAATTAATTTTCGTAGGCTGTTTTGATGTTTATATAAAATTTATTTATGAAGCTCTACTTAGTATGGAGCACTTTTGAAAAAATATTGGTTTTAAGTTCATTTTATCAATATATGAACTTGCGTAATTAACTGTGTATATATTTATACATATACATAGTTAATTAAGCAAGTTCATATATATATATATATATATATATATATATATATATATATATATATATATATATATATATGTATGAGGATAAAATACACGATATATCATAAAATGAAATATCGTGGAGACAGATTGTTTTTCTTTCTGTGTTTCATACACATATATATGTATGTGTATGTGTGTGTGTATATAGAATATACTTTGGTAACACACATGCAAGAACCTTGCAAAAGGGAAAGCTGATTCACATATCTTATTATAAGTGAATTCAACGTGAAACTATTTTCTGATTAAAATAAAAAAAAAACAACATTTTTCAACACATACAATGCAAATAATAAATAAAAATTAATTTCAACTTTTTCTTTTCTTTTATTTGTTTTTGTTTTTGTTTTTCAGTAATGTCAAGTATCGTCAAAATGTTCTGCTTGAAAAGATACTAGTATAATAGTTGAGTATTTTCAATGCAAAAACAAATTCCTTTGGATTGCACAAATCCAGTTTAAGGGTATATATATATATATATATATATATATATATATATATATATATATATATATATATATATATATATTCTTTACTTGCGTTTATTTATGTATATTATTTCGCAATTATACAACCTTATGCCACCTGCTTGCAACTTTATTTTACACCAGTTTATGGTCGTTCGTGTATTTTAATCACTCTACCGACGTTTCCCCTGACGAGAGTCGGACGAAAGGCTGCCTTGGGAACTTCAAACTTTTATTTTTTTAATTTTTTTTATGCTAATGTGAGAACTTCGTTTTTTATTCGTGAATTTTTTTATTCGTAAATTCCGAAACCATACAAAACGGTTTTTTTTTTAATTTAATATATAAAAGTATTTTCTCTTTTTTTTTTTCTATTCCATCTTATATAAAGTTTTCCCCATATTATTCATTATTCATTTTGTAGTGTGGCACCATTTTGTCTCTTCATATATATATATATATATATATATATATATATATATATATATATATATATATATATATATATATATATATATATATATATATAATAATAACAATAATAATCCAGGTAAAAAATCCACAGGGTAGTAATCCAAAGAATTTCAACCGGATTTATAGAAAGTGCTCAATATCAAATAGAGGTTTTATATATGATTATTTTTATTTACACAGACATGTACAAAATCTGCGACACTGGCATGTCGATGTTATTGATCAACAGCTGTTATAAACTGAGATCTCATCAGGCAGAGTTAGAATCTGATCTTAACCTTAGATCATATTTGGAAAGAACCAGTGCCAGTGTTGCAGATTTTGTACATGTGTGTGTAAATAAAAATAATCATACATAGACTAGCAGGAAGACCCGACGTTGCCCGGGATTGAATGAGGATCGCTACCATGTATTTTCCCCCTATGCTCATGACACCACATTACTTTCTTTGTTTTTACTGCCCCTCTTCCTCTTCTCGATTCAGAAGAAGTTGAACTATTGGGAAACTCTCTGAAATAAAGTCTTATACATATGGTTTTAATTTCATTGAAATCGGATATACGTATTTGAAGTTTTTAATAGTTTTCTGCCACTTCGAGGTGGGGGGGGGCACGTATATATTCAGCTCATAGAGGGTAACGTAGAGATTATGGACCACTTCCATTGTCTTCTCCAAAGATTAAAATTTGATAAAAATAGCATATATTTGAAGTATTAATGGGCGTTATGACCGCATAAACCCTTAAGGGTGCACTTAGAAATTCGGGACACTTCCATTGTCTTCCCCGGTACATTTTGCATAAGAATATACTTTTAGATTTTATGTAGATTCCCTAACCTTTCATTTTATAGGGAACAAACAAACTTCACACATAACACATACGCAGACATTGAGTTTTATATATAAGAAAGAATAAGGGTTTATATATATATATATATATATATATATATATATATATAATGCCCTCTAAATCTACTCAGTTAATGTGTTAATATCTTTACAAGCAGAACATTTTGACATTACTTGACATTTGGTAAAATTGCTTTGTTTGTGATTCATTCAAACCAGTTCAGGGCTTGATATTTTTGTTTGTTTTTTGCAATGCTCTTTCCCCGTTTAGAATTATCCAATAGCAGTGCAACCGAATTATATGAATTAGGCGTCGCGGAGGACTTAAATATACAGTGTGCTTTTAAAAACTGGCAATAAAAAAAATTGTCTATGATGATGATGATGATGATGATGATGACTAAAGAAAATAGCTTCATTGGCATTCCTCAGGTGATTGACAATTAACAAAGCTTTTCTTCAAAGAAAGAAAGTAAATCCTGGGAGGATGCATGTCCTAGGACTGAACAGGACCATACCTCACTCCGACAGAGCAAGGCCAGCTGATGCTACAGCCGCCTACCCTCCAGCGACCGATTGTCGAGGACGTATCCTTGACTGATATGAATGTGAACCTTTTGATTCATGATCTTATAGTTGTCCTGGTACACATTATCCTTGAGAATTTATTTAAGGAATACCTTAAATAAAAATCGGGAGAGGGCGTCGTCCGATAAATGTGGGTCCCACTCAACGTAACACTTCCTGCTAATTTGTTTGTTAAGCAAGTCGGACTCTTCTGCATAGAGCTCATGAAGATTGTGCCTCATCGTTATCTGGTCTGTATGAAGTCCTCGTTGGTTGCAGCTGTTCGTTAAACTGCAGGATTGCAAATTTTTACCCCCGATACTGAGAACAGTAAGACTCAACGGTCGCATGTGAAGTTGGGGTAGGTTTGGTCCAGAACACACAAAGGAATCACGCAGAAGCAATGTTGACACTTTCACTCCATCGATTTGCGATTCATGTCTGATATGTCTTTGCTTGCCACCATCAGAGGCAGAGAAGACCAGAGTATGACAGATCCTGATGCTGACTCATCTCGAATTTTCATCAGAGGCCTGTTAGCTGGGTTGTAACCCTAATATCGATTGGTGCTAGACCTGTCTGCCATGGGTGACACTGCCAGGAACCGGAGTTTCAGACGGCATAGTTATGACACTACCGCGTTGCCACTTCCCCTACCATGGTTAAGAAGGGTTGGACTAAGGGGACTACCTATTGATCAGTCCCTCCTGAAATTGCTTTTTCAGCTAGGGAGTCATTTTCTGTGGGAGGTCTCGTCTTGTGTGACCTACTGGTCATCTCAATCAGTCCTTCTGCATAGTCTCGGTAATACTCAAAGATTTTTGGGTTCTGTTTTTGGGGGGTCATTCTTAAGTTTGCTAGAGAGAAGAAGGATTTAATTGGGACCTTCAAAGTAATGGGGATTTCTCATGCACTCCCATTACCAGTGTAGCACCTGACCAAAAACTGAAAAAAAATTGGGCCCATAGAAACACATGGTTTAAATGCTTCAAGAAATTGCAATTTCATCAAAGGTTTTCTTTTTTATTTAATTTTCTTTTTTTGTCTTTTCTTTGTTTCTTAAATGAGTTGACATCCTTTTTTCTTTTCTTTTTTTCTTTTTTTTTCCTTTTTTAGAAAAATCTAAAACCTTTTAAATGAGTTGACATCCTTTTTTTTCTTTTCTTTTTTTATTTTTTTCCTTTTTTAGAAAAATCTAAAACCTTTTAAATGAGTTGACATCCTTTGTTTTCTTTATTTTTCTTGTTTTCTTTCCTTTTTTAAAAAAAATCTAAAACCTTTTCAGAAATTTGTTTAATACCGCCATAATATTACAAAATCGTCAATCAAAACCACAAAGAAACTTTCACGCACTTTTGGCTAGGAGCAAAGTGTAGTATCTGTTTAGATATTACACTTCATCTTTTCTGTCCTCGGTCAGTGAAGGATAAATTCTTTCTAAACTAAGGCTATTTTAATTTTTGTTCCAATCTAGAGTGCCCCTATTTGGGAAGGTGGATTATCCCCACATTAAAAACCAACCTTGTGTCTAACTCTGCCCTCGTGGGGAGGCAAGTAAATAGAAACTTTCACAAGTGAAAGTTTGACCGTTACTAATGGAGATTTTGTATCTGTCTGCCTAAACTATACTATTACTATTTCAGTGAAGTCTGGTAACTGGGAAACATGTCCAATCTCTTTTTTTGAATAACGTTGTTGATGGATCTCTTAATATTAAACCTCTTTCTAATTTTTTGTATTTCTTATTAATCTGTTCTGCCCTCGGGCAGAAATGGAGAAATATTTCGAGACTTCAGAATTTAAAAATTTTTTGGCCCAATCAAAAGTGTCTCTTTTTGCGAGCTTAATTTTTCCATTAAAAACTGACCCTGTGTCTAACTCTGCCCAACGTGGGGGGGGGGGCAAATAAATAGAGACTTACAGTTGACCGATGATATTTCTGATATGACTTACTTTGACTTATGTGCATACTCCAGAGAGCTTCACCACATGCTTGAAAACAAAATTCCACCACTTCTTGAGTTTGGTCGATCCATCTTTCTGGTGATCATCCTCTTGATTATTCTTTAATTAAATTATCTTGATCTAATGTCTTTACATAGCTGGAGGCTGGTAGTCGAGACACATGTCCAACCCACGTTATTCTTTTTCTTCGAATAACGTTGCCTCTTTCTGATTTCTCAATTTCTCAAATTATCAATAAAATAATCACATTACAATAAATACAGTTTGTAATGAGAGCCCAATAACTAATATAGATAATTACTACAACACAATAATAACTGCAACACAATAAGAACTACAACACAATAAGAACTACAACACAATAATAACTACAACACAATAAGAACTGCAACACAATTATAACTACAACACAATAATAACTACAACACAATAATAACTACAACACAATAATAACTACAACACAATAATAACTACAACACAATAATAACTACAACACAATAATAACTGCAACACAATAAGAACTACAACACAATAAGAACTACAACACAATAATAACTACAACACAATAAGAACTGCAACACAATTATAACTACAACACAATAATAACAACAACACTATAATAACTACAACACAATAAGAACTACAACACAATAAGAACTACAACACAATAATAACTACAACACAATAATAGCTGCAACACAATAATAACTACAACACAATAATAACTACAACACAATAATAACTACAACACAATAATAACTACAACACAATAATAACTACAACACAATAAGAACTACAACACAATAATAACTGCAACACAATAATAACTACAACACAATAATAGCTACAACACAATAATAACTACAACACAATAATAACTACAACACAATAATAACTACAACACAATAAGAACTGCAACACAATAAGAACTACAACACAATAATAACTACAACACAATAATAACTACAACACAATAATAACTACAACACAATAAGAACTACAACACAATAATAACTACAACACAATAATAACTACAACACAATAATAACTACAACACAATAATAACTACAACACAATAATAACTGCAACACAATAATAACTACAACACAATAAGAACTGCAACACAATTATAACTACAACACAATAATAACTACAACACAATAATAACTACAACACAATAATAACTACAACACAATAATAACTACAACACAATAATAACTACAACACAATAATAACTGCAACACAATAAGAACTACAACACAATAAGAACTACAACACAATAATAACTACAACACAATAAGAACTGCAACACAATTATAACTACAACACAATAATAACAACAACACTATAATAACTACAACACAATAAGAACTACAACACAATAAGAACTACAACACAATAATAACTACAACACAATAATAGCTGCAACACAATAATAACTACAACACAATAATAACTACAACACAATAATAACTACAACACAATAATAACTACAACACAATAATAACTACAACACAATAAGAACTACAACACAATAATAACTGCAACACAATAATAACTACAACACAATAATAGCTACAACACAATAATAACTACAACACAATAATAACTACAACACAATAATAACTACAACACAATAAGAACTGCAACACAATAAGAACTACAACACAATAATAACTACAACACAATAATAACTACAACACAATAATAACTACAACACAATAAGAACTACAACACAATAATAACTACAACACAATAAGAACTACAACACAATAATAACTACAACACAATAAGAACTGCAACACAATAATAACTACAACACAATAAGAACTGCAACACAATAATAACTACAACACAATAATAACTACAACACAATAATAACTACAACACAATAATAACTACAACACAATAATAACTGCAACACAATAATAGCTGCAACACAATAAGAACTGCAACACAATAATAACTACAACACAATAATAACTACAACACAATAATAACTACAACACAATAATAACTGCAACACAATAATAGCTGCAACACAATAATAACTACAACACAATAATAACTACAACACAATAATAACTACAACACAATAATAACTACAACACAATAATAACTACAACACAATAATAACTACAACACAATAATAACTGCAACACAATAATAGCTACAACACAATAATAACTACAACACAATAATAACTACAACACAATAATAACTACAACACAATAATAACTACAACACAATAATAACTGCAACACAATAATAGCTGCAACACAATAAGAACTGCAACACAATAATAACTACAACACAATAATAACTACAACACAATAATAACTACAACACAATAATAACTGCAACACAATAATAGCTGCAACACAATAATAACTACAACACAATAATAACTACAACACAATAATAACTACAACACAATAATAACTACAACACAATAATAACTACAACACAATAATAACTACAACACAATAATAACTGCAACACAATAATAACTACAACACAATAATAACTACAACACAATAATAACTACAACACAATAATAACTACAACACAATAAGAACTGCAACACAATAATAACTACAACACAATAATAACTACAACACAATAAGAACTACAACACAATAATAACTACAACACAATAATAACTACAACACAATAATAACTACAACACAATAATAACTACAACACAATAAGAACTACAACACAATAATAACTACAACACAATAACTACAACACAATAAGAACTGCAACACAATAATAACTACAACACAATAATAACTACAACACAATAATAACTGCAACACAATAATAACTACAACACAATAATAGCTACAACACAATAATAACTACAACACAATAATAACTACAACACAATAATAACTACAACACAATAATAACTGCAACACAATAATAACTACAACACAATAATAACTACAACACAATAATAACTACAACACAATAATAACTACAACACAATAAGAACTACAACACAATAATAACTACAACACAATAACTACAACACAATAAGAACTGCAACACAATAATAACTACAACACAATAATAACTACAACACAATAAGAACTGCAACACAATAATAACTACAACACAATAATAACTACAACACAATAATAACTACAACACAATAATAACTACAACACAATAATAACTGCAACACAATAATAACTACAACACAATAATAGCTACAACACAATAATAACTACAACACAATAATAACTACAACACAATAATAACTACAACACAATAATAACTGCAACACAATAATAACTACAACACAATAATAACTACAACACAATAATAACTACAACACAATAATAACTACAACACAATAATAACTACAACACAATAAGAACTACAACACAATAATAACTACAACACAATAATAACTACAACACAATAAGAACTGCAACACAATAATAACTACAACACAATAATAACTACAACACAATAATAACTGCAACACAATAATAACTACAACACAATAATAACTACAACACAATAATAACTACAACACAATAATAACTGCAACACAATAATAACTACAACACAATAATAGCTACAACACAATAATAACTACAACACAATAATAACTACAACACAATAATAACTACAACACAATAATACAGCAATTGAAACTATCAATGTATTGTAAAGTCTTAACTTCAGACGCGTTGTTATGTCTTTCCTGCTCCATACAATTTTAGACGTCTAAATGCAGAAGTTGCTATTCCTATTCATCTGCAGACTTTTGAGAGCCTCAGAGTTAATGGCTACTGACTACAATTGAGATGCTCTGAAGCGTCGTTACACACTAGATAGTAATGGAAGGTCATATGTATTTCAACGGAACTTAACATCTGAAACGCACCAGGCACCTAGAGTTCCTTCATTTACTTAGAGTTAGAGATAATAAGAAATTATGAAATTTTACAACAAAAGTTTTTTTTAATGATTTTTTTTTTGCATTACTTAGAGTTATCTCCTCTTGTGTAAGGTCTTTTATACTTGTGCTATTTTAGATTTTTTCAAAGATATTAGATGGATGGATAGATATGAACAGATAGATATGAACATATATATATATATATATATATATATATATATATATATATATATATATATATATATATATATATATTAGTTGAGTTAAATTATAGATAGATAGATGGATAGATAGATGGATAGATAGATATGAACAGATATATAGATAGTAATGGAGTTAGATGATAGATAGATAGATAGATAGATAGATAGATATGAACATATAGATAGATAGGAACAGATATATATACATAAATGGAGTTAGATTATTTATATATATATATATATATATATATATATATATTAATACATAGATACATAGATACATATATATATATATATATATATATATATATATATATATATATATATATATATATATATATATATTAATGGAGTTAGATTATAGATAGATAGATAGATAGATATGAACAGATATATATATATATTAATGGAGTTAGATTATAGATGGATAAATAGATAGATAGATAGATAGATAGATATGAACATGTAGATGGATAAATATGAACAGATAAATATGAACATATAGATAGATAGGAACAGTTATATATACATTAATGGAGTTAGATTATATGTATGTATATATACATATATATATAGAGATATATAGATATATATATATATAGAGAGAGAGAGATAGATAGATAGATAGATAGATAGATAGATAGATAGATAGATAGATATAGAACATGTACATAGATAGATATGAACAGATAGATAACTAAAACACAATTATTCAGATATAACTATAACACAATAATAAGTACAACCAAATCAATAAAAAATAACTACACTACAATATTTTAAAAAATAGCCACAACACAGTTACACAGGCAGTAACTACAGTACAACAATACAGATTACTACAACACAATGACACCATGATACAGAAAATAAAGACAATAAGGACAATACAATAATTCAGGCAATACATACAAACAATAATACCAACAACACAATAATACCGACAAAAACTACAAGACAATAATATAGATAATATCTACAACACAATAATAAGTAATACACAATAATACAAACAATAACTAAAACACACAATAACTCAATACTTTAAAGAAATAACTATAACACAATAATAAAGATAATAACTACAACATAACAATACAGATAATATCTACAACAGAATAATAATTACAACACAATGCTTTTTAAACATAACTACAACATAGTAATACAGAGAATAACTACAACACAATAATAACTGCAACACAATAATAACTACAACACAATAATAACTACAACACAATAATAACTACAACACAATAATAACTACAACACAATAAGAACTACAACACAATAATAACTGCAACACAATAATAACTACAACACAATAATAGCTACAACACAATAATAACTACAACACAATAATAACTACAACACAATAATAACTACAACACAATAAGAACTGCAACACAATAAGAACTACAACACAATAATAACTACAACACAATAATAACTACAACACAATAATAACTACAACACAATAAGAACTACAACACAATAATAACTACAACACAATAAGAACTACAACACAATAATAACTACAACACAATAAGAACTGCAACACAATAATAACTACAACACAATAAGAACTGCAACACAATAATAACTACAACACAATAATAACTACAACACAATAATAACTACAACACAATAATAACTACAACACAATAATAACTACAACACAATAATAACTGCAACACAATAATAGCTGCAACACAATAAGAACTGCAACACAATAATAACTACAACACAATAATAACTACAACACAATAATAACTACAACACAATAATAACTGCAACACAATAATAGCTGCAACACAATAATAACTACAACACAATAATAACTACAACACAATAATAACTACAACACAATAATAACTACAACACAATAATAACTACAACACAATAATAACTACAACACAATAATAACTGCAACACAATAATAGCTACAACACAATAATAACTACAACACAATAATAACTACAACACAATAATAACTACAACACAATAATAACTACAACACAATAATAACTGCAACACAATAATAGCTGCAACACAATAAGAACTGCAACACAATAATAACTACAACACAATAATAACTACAACACAATAATAACTACAACACAATAATAACTGCAACACAATAATAGCTGCAACACAATAATAACTACAACACAATAATAACTACAACACAATAATAACTACAACACAATAATAACTACAACACAATAATAACTACAACACAATAATAACTGCAACACAATAATAACTACAACACAATAATAACTACAACACAATAATAACTACAACACAATAAGAACTGCAACACAATAATAACTACAACACAATAATAACTACAACACAATAAGAACTACAACACAATAATAACTACAACACAATAATAACTACAACACAATAATAACTACAACACAATAATAACTACAACACAATAAGAACTACAACACAATAATAACTACAACACAATAACTACAACACAATAAGAACTGCAACACAATAATAACTACAACACAATAATAACTACAACACAATAATAACTGCAACACAATAATAACTACAACACAATAATAGCTACAACACAATAATAACTACAACACAATAATAACTACAACACAATAATAACTGCAACACAATAATAACTACAACACAATAATAACTACAACACAATAATAACTACAACACAATAATAACTACAACACAATAAGAACTACAACACAATAATAACTACAACACAATAACTACAACACAATAAGAACTGCAACACAATAATAACTACAACACAATAATAACTACAACACAATAAGAACTGCAACACAATAATAACTACAACACAATAATAACTACAACACAATAATAACTACAACACAATAATAACTACAACACAATAATAACTGCAACACAATAATAACTACAACACAATAATAGCTACAACACAATAATAACTACAACACAATAATAACTACAACACAATAATAACTACAACACAATAATAACTGCAACACAATAATAACTACAACACAATAATAACTACAACACAATAATAACTACAACACAATAATAACTACAACACAATAATAACTACAACACAATAATAACTACAACACAATAAGAACTGCAACACAATAATAACTACAACACAATAATAACTACAACACAATAATAACTGCAACACAATAATAACTACAACACAATAATAACTACAACACAATAATAACTACAACACAATAATAACTACAACACAATAATAACTGCAACACAATAATAACTACAACACAATAATAGCTACAACACAATAATAACTACAACACAATAATAACTACAACACAATAATAACTACAACACAATAATACAGCAATTGAAACTATCAATGTATTGTAAAGTCTTAACTTCAGACGCGTTGTTATGTCTTTCCTGCTCCATACAATTTTAGACGTTAAATGCAGAAGTTGCTATTCCTATTCATCTGCAGACTTTTGAGAGCCTCAGAGTTAATGGCTACTGACTACAATTGAGATGCTCTGAAGCGTCGTTACACACTAGATAGTAATGGAAGGTCATATGTATTTCAACGGAACTTAACATCTGAAACGCACCAGGCACCTAGAGTTCCTTCATTTACTTAGAGTTAGAGATAATAAGAAATTATGAAATTTTACAACAAAAGTTTTTTTTAATGATTTTTTTTTTGCATTACTTAGAGTTATCTCCTCTTGTGTAAGGTCTTTTATACTTGTGCTATTTTAGATTTTTTCAAAGATATTAGATGGATGGATAGATATGAACAGATAGATATGAACATATATATATATATATATATATATATATATATATATATATATATATATATATATATATATATATATTAGTTGAGTTAAATTATAGATAGATAGATGGATAGATAGATGGATAGATAGATATGAACAGATATATAGATAGTAATGGAGTTAGATGATAGATAGATAGATAGATAGATAGATAGATAGATAGATATGAACATATAGATAGATAGGAACAGATATATATACATAAATGGAGTTAGATTATTTATATATATATATATATATATATATATATATATATATATATATATATATATTAATACATAGATACATAGATACATATATATATATATATATATATATATATATATATATATATATATATATATATATATATATATATATTAATGGAGTTAGATTATAGATAGATAGATAGATAGATATGAACAGATATATATATATATTAATGGAGTTAGATTATAGATGGATAAATAGATAGATAGATAGATAGATAGATAGATAGATATGAACATGTAGATGGATAAATATGAACAGATAAATATGAACATATAGATAGATAGGAACAGTTATATATACATTAATGGAGTTAGATTATATGTATGTATATATACATATATATATAGAGATATATAGATATATATATATAGAGAGAGAGAGAGATAGATAGATAGATAGATAGATAGATAGATAGATAGATATAGAACATGTACATAGATAGATATGAACAGATAGATAACTAAAACACAATTATTCAGATATAACTATAACACAATAATAAGTACAACCAAATCAATAAAAAATAACTACACTACAATATTTTAAAAAATAGCCACAACACAGTTACACAGGCAGTAACTACAGTACAACAATACAGATTACTACAACACAATGACACCATGATACAGAAAATAAAGACAATAAGGACAATACAATAATTCAGGCAATACATACAAACAATAATACCAACAACACAATAATACCGACAAAAACTACAAGACAATAATATAGATAATATCTACAACACAATAATAAGTAATACACAATAATACAAACAATAACTAAAACACACAATAACTCAATACTTTAAAGAAATAACTATAACACAATAATAAAGATAATAACTACAACATAACAATACAGATAATATCTACAACAGAATAATAATTACAACACAATGCTTTTTAAACATAACTACAACATAGTAATACAGAGAATAACTACAACACAATAATAACTGCAACACAATAATAACTACAACACAAGTACGTAGACAATAACCACAAGATAATCATAACTAACACATAATAATAATACAGACAATAACTATAACACAATGATAACTGCAACAGTACACATGAAAAAATAACTACAACGCAATACTTAAAAAATAATTACAACAGTACACATGAAAAATAACTACAACGCAATACTCAAAAAATAATTACAACAGTACACATGAAAAATAACTACAACGCAATACTTAAAAAATAATTACAACAGAACACATGAAAAATAACTACAACGCAATACTTAAAAAATAATTACAACACAATATAAAGTACAACACAATAACATAGACAATAATTACAACAGAACACATGAAAAATAACTAAATCAAAATATTTTTAAATAATAATTACTAGATAATAATACAGACAACTAAAACACAAAATAACTACAATAAGCAATAATAACTATCACACAATGATTACTATAACAAAACACAGAAAAAATAACTACAACATAATATTTTAAAAAATAACTAGGCAACAGTAATACTACAAGACAATAATAAAAAATAACTAAAATATAAACAAAACAATAATAACTACAAAACAATCATACAGACAATAAAACAAAACAATAATAACTACAACACATTTTAAAATTACTACAACACAGTAATACAGGGAATAACTACAACACAATACTAACTACAACACAACGCATGAAAAATATTTTTTTTAAATAACTACAATACAGCTATACAATTCTGTCAATAACTACAACACAATACTAACTACAACACAACGCATGAAAAAAAATTTTTTTAAATAACTACAATACAGCTATACAATTCTGTCAATAACTACAACACAATACTAACTACAACACAACGCATGAAAAATATTTTTTTTAAATAACTACAATACAGCTATACAATTCTGTCAATAACTACAACAAAATACTAACTACAACACAACGCATGAAAAATATTTTTTTTAAATAACTACAATACAGCTATACAATTCTGTCAATAACTACAACACAATACTAACTAGAACACAACGCATGAAAAAAATTTTTTTTAAATAACTACAATACAGCTATACAATTCTGTCAATAACTACAACACAATACTTACTAGAACACAACGCATGAAAAATATTTCTTTTAAATAACTACAATACAGCTATACAATTCTGTCAATAACTACAACACAATACTTACTAGAACACAACGCATGAAAAATATTTTTTTTAAATAACTACAATACAGCTATACAATTCTGTCAATAACTACAACACAATACTAACTAGAACACAACGCATGAAAAAAAATTTTTTTAAATAACTACAATACAGCTATACAATTCTGTCAATAACTACAACACAATACTAACTACAACACAACGCATGAAAAATATTTTTTTTAAATAACTACAATACAGCTATACAATTCTGTCAATAACTACAACACAGTACTAACTAGAACACAACGCATGAAAAATATTTTTTTTAAATAACTACAATACAGCTATACAATTCTGTCAATAACTACAACACAGCAATAACTAACACGTAATACAGCTGTACAAATACAGTTAGGAATTTCAACATAATAAATAAAGTTAGTACTTAGAATACAATAAATACTAGTACTTACGACACAATAAATACTAGTATTTATAAGTAAATAAATAATAGTATTTATTTCACTTACTTACTTACAATACAATAAATACTATTACTTACAATACAATAAATACTATTACTTACAATACAATAAATACTATTACTTACAATACAATAAATACTATTACTTACAATGCAATAAATACTAGTCCTTACAATACAATAAATACTAGTACTTACAATGCAATAAATACTAGTACTTACAATACAATAAATACTATTACTTACAATGCAATAAATACTAGTACTTACAATGCAATAAATACTATTACTTACAATACAATAAATACTATTACTTACAATACAATAAATACTATTACTTACAATACAATAAATACTATTACTTACAATGCAATAAATACTAGTCCTTACAATACAATAAATACTAGTACTTACAATGCAATAAATACTAGTACTTACAATACAATAAATACTATTACTTACAATGCAATAAATACTAGTACTTACAATGCAATAAATACTAGTACTTACAATGCAATAAATACTAGTACTTACAATACAATAAATACTATTACTTACAATACAATAAATACTATTACTTACAATACAATAAATACTATTACTTACAATACAATAAATACTATTACTTACAATGCAATAAATACTAGTCCTTACAATACAATAAATACTAGTACTTACAATGCAATAAATACTAGTACTTACAATACAATAAATACTATTACTTACAATGCAATAAATACTAGTACTTACAATGCAATAAATACTAGTACTTACAATGCAATAAATACTAGTACTTACAATACAATAAATACTAGTTCTTTAAATGCAACAAATACTAGTACTTACTATGCAATAAATACATTTAGTAATTAGGATACAATAAAGTTATTGCTTTCAATACAATTAATACAAGTATTTACAATGCAATAAATACCAGTACTTACAAGACCATAAATACTAGCACTTACAAGACAATAGATACTAATACTTACAGTACCACAAATACTTACAATACAATATATACTGACACTTACAATGCAATAAATACTAGCATTTACAATACAATAAATACAGTTAGTAATTTCAATACAATAAATGAAGTAATTGTAATAAATAAATACTGTTAGTAATTATAATACAATAAATACAATTAATACTCACAATACAATCGATACAGTTAGCACTTACAATACAGTTAATAATTAAAATACAATCCAGTTTCTTAAAACTAATTCACTACCCCCCCCCCACACACACAAGGGCATAGTAAAATAAAAAGATCGTTTTTAATGTTGAGAAATTAAGCTCCCTAAAAGGAGCAATTTGATGGGACAAAAATTAAAATTGCCTCAGTCTAGAAGGATATCCCCTTCACTGACCTAGGACATAAATATGAAGTGTAGTATAAAAAAAATACTACACTTTGCTCCTAGTCAAAAAGCCAGAGGGTTGAGTCACAACATATGAATTATGTACTTTCAATATAATAAATACAGGTAATTATTTCAATATAATAAATACAGGTAATTATTTCAATATAATAAATATAGGTAATTATTTCAATATAATAAATACAGGTAATTATTTCAATATAATAAATACAGGTAATTATTTCAATATAATAAATATAGGTAATTATTTCAATATAATAAATATAGGTAATTATTTCAATATAATAAATACAGGTAATTATTTCAATATAATAAATACAGGTAATTATTTCAATATAATAAATATAGGTAATTATTTCAATATAATAAATATAGGTAATTAT
>OY744552.1:23333444-23338444 GCA_963556195.1 Sepiola atlantica | reverse complement strand
TATATGTATATGTAGTAAGTAGAATATATATATTTTTTTTGTAGTGAGAAGTATTTCAAATAAAGCAGTAATAATAATAACTAGTGGGCTGTATCTGTATGATTTATCGTTAATAATAATATTCTTTTTGAAATAATAAATGTCTGTCAGGCGTAATACTATTAAGAAAAAAAGAACATTTTCTTCTCCCGTAAAAATAATTGTCATGGTCAGCTAAATATTCTTTAAATAAATAAAACAAATATGTTTTTTATTTACTTTATTTATTTTAACTTGTAGCAATTTAATTATCTTTAAAACAATAAATATTTGCTTTCTTTTTACCGTAAAGAATATTTTACCGTGAAGAATATATTGTCAGCTAAATATTCTTCAAATCAATCAAAACGAATGTTACCTTTTTTAATATATTTATTTAAAATTGTACACTTTTGTTAACGGGATGATACAATTTGATTTTGGAACAATTCATTTTAAAATGAGGGAAGTCGGAATTGTTTACCTTAGCGACATAACCAATCATCTTCTTGGCTGATCAGACGATCTCATTTTTTTATAATGTGTGTGAAAGGTGATAATGTACATACGCACATGAAATGCCTTAGCGTATTATAATAAGAACTAACGGACCTATGGAAATCCAACAGTTGTATCCTTGTTGGAGTTTGATAAATATCCTTGTAGGAGTTTGATAAATATCCTTGTAGGAGTTTGATAACTATTTCCATTCTATGGGCGTCCGGCGTAAAGCTGAAATATACTTATCTTCATACTCTGGTTAATATAGTTTCAGAATACATCTAGTTGTGGAAGTCTATCGCTAAAACCTTTCTATGAGTTTGCCATATATGTCCATTCTATGAGCGTCCGACGTGAACTTCACAATATTATCGAATCCTCTCTGGACAGAACAGATACTACACAGAAGCTAAGGAAGTGTATTTTAGTATCGAACGTAAAACTTACGTTATCAAGATGAATTTTCAAAATTACTTTTTTGGCATTGCATCTTCGGCGATCGGGTGATCCCTATCTTTTCAAAAAGGTGCAGAGAGTGATAACGTACGTACGAACATGAAATTGCCTTACTAACTGTATTTGTTGGATTGTAATTACTAATTGTATCAATATTGTAACTACTGTATTGCAGGGAGTAAATACAATACAATAGTTTAGTAACTGTATCGACATTTAAACTGGTGTATCTCAATTACGATTGGGCGCAGAGAGATTTGTAAACCAAGTGCTTAAGATGGAAGAAGAAGAAAAAGAAGAAGAAGAAGAAGAAGAAGAAGAAGAAAGAAAAGAAGAAGAAAGAAAAGAAGAAGAAAGAAAAGAAAAAGAAGAAGAAGAAGAAGAAGAAAGAAAAGAAGAAGAAGAAGAAGAAAGAAAAGAAGAAGAAGAAGAAGAAAGAAAAGACGAAGAAGAAGAAGAAGAAGAAGAAGAAGAAGAAGAAGAAGAACCACTGCCACCACCAAAAATGAACTGGAAGCAAACAGTCGAGAGAGATTTGATCGCAACGGCAAGAAGCTGGAGGGACGTTGTGAATCTGGCTTCAGATCGAAAACGATGGTTTACTTTGACTTCCTCATGCGTCGCAGGAGGCGGGTTTCCTTACTCTAAGTCTGAATATTTATGACTAATATTTTTAATAGATTTAACTTTAATAAAACGCCGTTTGTACTACTTATACGGAATATTCACGTTGTCACACCGGTGGTTCTCGTTAGAACACCGATGTTAAGCAACGTTGAGCCTGGTCAGTACCAGATGGGTGACCATTTGCAAAACCTAACGTCGTTATCTTCCCTGACCAGGATATGCATGCGACTGGGGACCGCTTGTGAATTTGATCAAAGTGTAGTATCTGTTCCGATGGATACTGCACGCCTGTCCTGTGCAGTTCTAGGAGGTCCAACCTCCCAGGCTTTGCCTCCCCTCTTTGGGGAGGAGTAAGTTAATTGCTTACTGCTTGAGGCGCCCCTACCGGGGAATGCCGACGGGGCTGCCCAGGCAATTTTTAATGGTCAGAGTGCTCACCTCTCGGGCGCTGGCTTTTCAACCCCCACTTTCCGACCCGACCTTGGGTCACATCTTACTTGTGGGAGTAGGATAAAATTGGCCTTGTGCCTAACTCCTGGAGAGGAGTAAATAATAATTTGATATTGCCTTGGCCGGGATCAAAGTGTAGTATCTGTTCGGATGGATACTACACTCCATAAACTGGTATTGTCTTGGCCTTCGGGGCTTGATTTACGCCGGTCTATGGGTCTGTCCTGTGCAGTTCTAGGAGGTTCACCCTCCCAGGCTTTGAGAAGGGGTTAGTTTATTGCTAATCGCCTGGGGCGCCCCTACCGGGGAATGCCGACGGGGCTGTCCAGGCAATTTTTAATGGCCAGAGTGCTCAACTTCTCGAGCGCTGGTTTATCAAATCCCACTTTCCCGACCTTGTGTCACATCTTACCGCTGTGGGAGGTAGATACATAACTTGATATTGCCTCGGAACTTCGCCTCGGACGAATGCCGTTTCCTTTCGTACTCCTTATCACTTAAACTGCAGTAATGTTCATGTTTGGGAAATCTATTGATTCACTACTACGATTGACATCTCGCTGTTATAATTTGACTCACTCTATTAAAATATCATAACCCCCCCCCCCATTCAACTTTATTTTTCAATATTAATCTATGTGATAATTCTGCTTGTCTCCCCGTCGGTTAATTATTACGACGGCCAATACACACACGCTAAACGAAAGGGACGTAATTCATCCAAACTCAATACAGTTTCCTTTGTATAATGTATACAAGAAGCAGATGATAACTGATTTTTCAAGTTAATTTTATTACAAAAGTTTTAGCTAAGGAAATTATTAACCCAAAATTTACAGAAGAAAAATGTATAAAAAATGAAATTAAAAATGAATATTTTACCCAAACATTTGCTAAAAAATTAAATTAACACCTAAGATAGTTACATTTCAGAAAATTAAAAATTTTAAAAACTTCAATCGAGAAAGCAACCATGGAATTTCCATGGTATCCTGCTAGTTAATATCTATATAAAAATACGCTACGGCAATGTTTGTACCTACGTTATCACCTTCCACCCCTTTTTAAAAGATGGAATCGCTCAATCACAGAAGATGCAATGAAAAAAAGTAATGTTTTTAAAATTTCAGTTGATGATGCTGTTGTGTCGAAAATTAACTTTCTTGACCTTCAGGCTGGAATCAGAGTGTAATATCTGTTCTGTCCAAAATCGTGCAATAATATCGTAGGGTCTGCATTCGCGCCAGATGTCCATAGAATGAAAATATGTCACAAACTCCTACAAGGGTTTTGGAAATAGTCCCCATAACCAGATATATTCTGAATCTAAATCAAACAGAGTACTTAGATATGTTTCAGTTTGAAGGACGTACAATAATATTGTGGGGTCTGCATTCGCTCTGGATGCCCATAGAAGGAAAATACGTCATAAACGCCTACAAGATAGACCACCGTAAGCACGACAGCAATGTACAACAGATGAGGAATACCACCGTGGAATTTTCACGGGTCCCGCTAGTTATTATTATTATTATTATTATTATTATTATTATTATTATTATTATTATTATTATTATTATTATTATTATTATTATTATTATTATTAAAATATCGATTACTTTATTTTTCATTACAAAAACAAAATATTCTAACTCACTATATATATATGGAGGAGAGAGATTTATATGTATATATATATGTACAATATACATTTGGGAAAGTTCATTTTTTAAGCATCTTTTGAATTTAAAACATAAAGATAGAGGCAAAATGCCTTCATAAGAAACCATGCAGATATTTTTTATTAAATCAAAATAAAAATAAAAAGATTTTTTTTCTTCTTCATCTCGACTTTTTTTTATCTAATATTTCGCTTGATATAACAAGCCTCGACAGAGCTTTAGACAAATAAAGTCAAGATGAAGAAGAAAAAAATGTTTTTATTTTTATTTAATAAAAAATATCTGCATCTAACACATGGTTTCTTATGAAGGCATTTTGTCTCTATTTTTATGTTTATATATATGTACATATATGGTTTCTGACTTTTGTTTCATTTTACTTCAGCCGAAGTTCTCAGAAATCAAGGGAGGCCCTTCCTCGGGCTAACACTTGATCTCTATATGAGATACATAGATATTCGAATATTCTATTAAAGTTCTCCCTTACCTCTCAAACGTTGAGTTAGTGAAAAAGCTACCAACATTAATTTCCCTCTCCCTAATTGGCCAATTTACTATGTTATACTACATCTTTCTTGTGGTCTCTTGCTCTTACCGGATTCCAGGACACGAATTCATCTAGTCTGGTAGAGTATTCAGCCAAGTGATGTTACTTGAGGTAAAATCACTAGGAGAAGGTGCCCCATTCCTCGTATGAGCCAGTGTATAGCTGTGTCGAAGGGATCTTATTTGGGCTTTGAATACTATGTTATTTTGAATATTTGGTCAGGATTTACTTGTAGGGTGAAGTATCCTCATGTCAGTTTGTCCTGACAAACCCTTCTAGAAGAAACTCGAGGATGACGTCTAGTAGGTAATTCAAACTCTCTCTATATGTGAGTGTATGTTTATATGTATGTCATAAACTTGCGTGATTTACAGTGTTCTTCTTTTAAAATGAGAAACAATTTTTATATCAGAGATTAAAGGTGTGGTACATTTTAAAATTGCTGTGATATGGGATGCATCGTAAAACTTAAACGAGATATCTATCTCACTCTCTCTCTCTCTCTCTCTCTCTCTCTCTCTCTCTATATATATATATATATATATATATATATATATATATATATATATATATATATATATATATATATATATATATATATATGTTTGTCCACTTTGCCTACGTATAAATATAGAACAGAGGAGATAAATAAAAAATAAATATTACACTTACTGTTAATAGAATTAAGAATTGTAGAAAAATATTTTCATATTTCGGGA
>OY744552.1:23178444-23325944 GCA_963556195.1 Sepiola atlantica | reverse complement strand
ATTATCATAAGTTGCAGCATGAACGCAAAACCGTGTGCAATTCTGCTGCAATCTTTGTGCAATTTTTGTGCAATCAATGCATACAAGTACCACCAAAATATTTTGTGTTGTTTCCAGCTCTTTTTCTACAAACTGATAATTGTCCATGTTTCTGACAAAGGGGAAAGAATTTCTGTTTTCTGGGTCGGAATCTATCTATATAACACTAATCGTTTTTGATCTTGAAGTGGTATTTTTTAGCTTCTTACATCAAGTGGCTTCATGCCTTGTCTGGACCGATTTCCATGAAACAATATATAAAACGAACACATCATTCAATAAGACGTGGGCCTTTATTTATCAACATAGTCTTTTACTAGGGGGATCCACTGATTCCAATGTTTCTCTAACAATTGATGCCTTTTTGTAGAACGATTTGTCTTTGGCCTCAAAATACGCCTTAGTTTCCAATATTATTTATCCATTGGAGTCAAATCTCTTTCCCTGGAACATTGTCGGCAAACAGCCAGAAGTCATTGGGAGACAGATCTGGAGAATAGGGTGGGTGCATAAGCAATTCGAAGTTCAATTCATATAGTATTGGCATCGTTGTGATCAGCTTATGGCACAGTGCATTGTCTTGGTGAAAGGATGCTTTTTTATTTTTCGTTTGTGGTCGTTTTTTTGCAATTTCCCACTTAAAACGCACCAATAATGTTATACAATATTCGCCATTGATGATTCTTCCTTTCTCAATGTAATCGATGGACAAAATACCTTGCGTATTATGTTTGTGTATTTGGTCATTTGGACGGTTTCCCCATGCTGCTATCCACTCAGCTTACTACCGCTTTGACTCCTGAGTGGGGTGGTGGATCCATGTTTCATCCCGAGTCACCTATTGACGGAAAAACTCCGTTTTCTGATGTTGAAACATTTGCAAACAACCCTCTGGATCGTCAATACGTTGCTGTTTTTGATCGACTGTGAGCAGACAGGGCACCCACTTTGAACACAGCTTTCTTTATTGACAAATATTGATGCAATTCCTCAACTTCAATTTACAATCGACTAAGAGAAGTTTATGGATTTTTAAAAATCTTTTCTGGAACAACTACCGAATCTGGCCAACCTGAGCGTTCAGCATCATTTGTGTATGTACGATCGCATTTAAAGTCAACTTCTTAACCGTTGTTTCAAACAGAGCAGACTTAGAATAACATTTATTGAACCATTGCTTGAACAGTATTTTCCCCATCAGAAAGAAATGCTTTATCAACACACGGAATTCAAATTATTTCATTATTTAAAAAAATTGTAACAGTAGCCAGTTCACTTAAATAACTGTAATTTGTAAACTAATAATCCGATTGCGCTCAAATTTGCACACGTGCCATTTGAAGGTTAGTACTTTATCAAAATAATAGGGATTTTCTTATTAGTGACGTCAAGCCCGGAACTTATTGAGTGGTGTGTTATCATTCTCAATCTTGCAGACACAAAATTTTCTTTTTTGTTAATAAAATCCACAGATGTATTAAAAGATAAGACAGTAAACTCTCTTTAAATCATGAAAACAAAAAAGTAGTAAAATATGTCGGGGGGGGGGGCGTGTCATAAGAATCATTAAAACTAAAAGACTATATAAATTTTAACAACTAATGCTTTTATTTATAAAAGAAAACATGCAAAAAGAATAAAATAGCAAAGAAAAAACTCGTTTGGTTGTTCAATTGCTTTTTCCATTGTTTTTTTTTTATATAGAAGTCGCTCCAGACAAGGCATGAAGCCACTTGATGTAATAGGTTAAAAAGAACGAAAGATGATTTATGCAAATACAGGAGATGTCTATTGACCTTAGGATTGAAAAGGTAGGAGGAAAACAGTCAGCAGGAAGAGAGTTCCACAAGCCTGCAGTTCTACTATAATAGGAAGATGTATTATAACAAGGTACCTAAAGAATGAATTGATGTCGACCACTAGACCAACAAGTCAATCGAGCTGGAACAAAGGAAGCAGGGCATTAATTAGACAATTCTGACTAAAACATGCAATAATAGAACTTATAGAAGAGTCTGAGACTAGCAACATCACGTCTGCAAAAGAGAGGGTGCAGAGAAGAAGAATAGGGTGGGGCAAACCAAATTATAGATACGCTTCTGAACCTCAAATGGGACACAGATTCACCAACCCAAATATGACAACAGTACTCCATACTTTTCTTTTAATATTCATAACCAAAAGCCAAGGTTGAAATTAAACAGAAATATATAGTAATAAAGTAATATAGAAATTGTCTGGAGGTCCCTCCAAAAATGGTAAAAATCATATCTTCGTTTTGAACCGTTTATAAACTTTCGCAGCGAATAAAAAAGTTTAAATCAAAAATGATTTTTTTAAAAGTCATTTTGAAATAAAATCAGACAAATAAAATAAATATCGAATAAAATAAAATACTCCCTTCCTCAATAATTCCCTGTTTGTAGCTTCATATATATATATATATATATATATATATATATATATATATATATATATATATATATATATATATATATATATATATACATATATATATATATATATATATATATATATATATATATAAACATATATATATATATATATATATATATATATATATACATATATATATATACATACATATATATATATATATATATGAAGCTACAAACAGGGAATATGTATATATATATATATATATATATATATATATATATGTATACATCTATATATATATATATGTATACATATATGTATATATATATATATATATATATATATATGTATACATATATATATATATATATGAAGCTACAAATAGGGAATATACATATATATATATATATATATATATATATATATATATATATATATATGAAGCTACACACAGGGAATATATATATATATATATATATATATATATATATATATATATATATATATATATATATATGAAGCTACAAACAGGGAATATATATATACATATATATATACATACATACATACATACATACATACATACATACATACATACATACATATACATGCTTATATATTTTTACTCCTTTATTTTTATGAAGGTTCACCCGTCTAATCTGTGTTAAAATATCAGCTACCCCACCTGACGCCACCCCTCATCTCGGCTTCTACCTCACCTCCCTTCACTCTCCCTAAACTTTAACCGTCTACCCTACTCTTAGCTGAAATGACTCTTGCCAATAAACTGAATTTACTTCGGTTCTCTTGTAAAGACTGTCCCCAAATGGCTGAGTGCATTTACCTTGAATGCCTGCCTCCTACTGCCCTCCTCTCCGCCCTCAGCTATCCCCTCATCCCCACCATTTATTGATAACTAGCAGGACCCCGGGGAAATGTCACGCTGCTGTCTCATCTAAATGCATAATTTGCTTTAAATGATAATATTTTGTTTAAAATAATATATTAAGAAGGGCTACCCTGGCCTCCTAAAAATAGCTTCGGCAGGCAGCCCCGTCGACCCTCCTCAGTAAGGCAATTAGCAATAAATTAACTTTACCCAAAAAAGGGGATGCAAGGCCTGGGAGGGTAGACCCCATAGGACTACCCAGGACAATACCTCAGCCCGACAGATAAAAAGCCACCGAGATCTGATCCTCGACTGGTATGTATACCAACACAGAACGGCAAATGACTTGCCACAACGACTGCTACGACACTTAGTCGTAACTCAATTCATAGTCTCTGAACGAGACCATCTACACCCGAAATGGGGTCGATCAATATAAAACCATAACACTTCTTTTTAGCTTTACTCTGTATGGAGTCAATGCCATTTTCTTTTCGGGTTTATTTTAATGAAGTCCGTAATTTACGTTTTTTTTCATGTGATGTTTTTTATATATGTATCAAATGTTTTTTATATATGTATCAAATGTTTTTTTATATATATGTATCAAATGTTTTTTTATATATATGTATCAAATGTTTTTTATATATGTATCAAATGTTTTTTTTATATATATGTATCAAACGCCTTCTAGCATCGTTTCTTCCAGACCCAATCTTTTTCCATTTTTCTCTTTTTTTTTTAAATATCTCATTAAGAGACACTTGCAAATCTTGTATGTTTTGACTAAACCCTTTGTAACAATTCGTAAAACTAAGAGAATTTGTCGAGCCGATACATTTGCCGGAGCTGGCGTATTTTTTAACGTACTCGCTTACACTGAGTCTGATCTTTTAATCTCGTTGTCTCTGCTCGTCCAGTAGATGTAACTTCGCATAAAGCTCTTCATTCTTGAAATGCCTGGTGACCGACATGAAACTCTTTAAGAATAACATTTTTCCAATGCTGCCAGAATGACCACCCGATCACTGTACATCACTACATCATCGTAGATGGAATATACTTCAGAAATTCGTGGGTTCTTTTCTATTATACCATTTTTATGTTCCTTAGAAAATCATCGTTTATCGCCTTTGTCTTTATTTCTCCAAGTGTCACTGGAAGCTCTCTTATAATGGTACACAACGCGTCTTTCACCTCGACTTCCGTGTGTAGAGAGGCACTTACCGTGTCCTCAAGGGGTTCAACAGATTTTGATATCGATCTCGAAAATCCGTCCGCATGACTGATTTTTGAATCTGGGAGATACTCCATTTTGTATTTTAGAAAAATGGCCCCCCACTTCTGTAATCTGTTCGTAGTATGTGTAGGCAAACCCTTCTTCGATCCATACATTGTTAATAAGGGTTTATGGTCGGTTTGTAATGTAAGTCTTCTACCGTGCACGAAACGGTGAAACTTACCGCAAAAATGATACCCAACGCTGTTTTTTCAATTCGCAAGTAGCTCTTTTCTGTCGGCAAATGTGTACGATACGCATGCGCGATAAGGCTTCAGCGAACTGTCGTCCATTTTGTGTAAGATACAAGCTCCAATGCCGTATGAACTAGCATTGGTAGCTACAACGACTTCGAGCTCTGAATGATAATGTGTTGAAAATAATTCAGACGTGAGAATGTTCTTTATTTTCTCAAATGCTTCCTGGCATTCTACCGTCAAGACCCAGTCTTTCTCCTTCTTCAATAGTTCGTTTAGAGGGGTTCGAAGGTTGTGCATAATTTGGATGAATACGTTGTAGTAATTCGCTAACCCAATGAAACTTTGCAATGACGATATTGTTACCTAACCGTACGAGAAAATAATTTTTTTAAAATGTTTTTTCCAATCGATGTTCAGTACCACCATATTTTTTTCTATGCCCGTCTCTCTGCCCAATGAAAATCGCTCCGTTTCCCAGCCCCTCTTCATTTACAGGGTGATTCATAAGTCACTTCACTGAGCTATTTAAAATGATTACCATATGAAGCACAAACATACTATGAACTTTTGATAATTGTTATCATACTCTCTAATTACTGCTATTTGTTATTTTAAATTTGTTCGTTTATATATTTGTTTCTATATATATTTATTTCATAATCAATCAAATATGCTACAAAGAGTCGTAAATTCCTTGCAAAAAAGAATGGAGCTATGCATGCAGAACGAAGGTGGACATTTTGAAAATTTGCTGTAATTTTAAACTCCCATAAATGAATTTGTTGAATAAACTTTCTGTTTTGTATTACCGTATTTTTTAACTTTAGAATTTCAAAAATAAATAGCTAAGTGACTTATGAATCACCCTGTATATCAACTGATCTCCACATATGAAAATTAGACTCCACTATAAAAGTTTGCATTTATGAATAGAAGCCTTTTTTTACTCTGCAGACACGACATGCAAAGCACCTCATTCTTTTTCCTGACGGTGATGTTCCTCTTTATTGTTTCTGGGGCTAGCATATTCTTTATTGCACCTGATCGCTCTGGGTTGGGTCTTCTCTCATTCTTATCTATTATTAATTTGTTACATAAAATATTCGCATTGCTTTTCCTTTAATTTGAAGCCGTAGTCTTGAATTCTTTTGAAAACTTTATGTATGTGCGCTGTATGTTGCTCCGTAGTTTTATTAGTTATTAGAATATCATCCAGATAGCGGTCCAGAGTTTGCGACGGCCTAAGTAATGCGTCCATTACTTGTTGAAATATAGCTGGCGCAACCTTTATTTTAAACGGTAGTCTTTCAAATTTCTATAACCCTTTTATGTGTATTTATGCACAGTAATTTCGAGCATTCTTCGTCCACCGGTATCTGCAAATATGCGTCGCTTAAATAAACTTTTGAAAACAAAAAACATCCTCCGTTTAGCTTCCCGAATATTTCTTCTGGATCAAGCAGAATATAATGATAATCTTTTAGTGCCTGGTTCCAACCTGTGGAAAAATCTGCGCGCACACAAATTTCTTAACTATTTTTCGTCACACAAACTGTTTGCGAAGCCCATTCGCTGTATAGCTTGATAACACTCCTATTTTCTCGAGTCTATCTAGTTCCATGTCGATTTTATCTACTGAAGCGAATGGAACATTCCGCTTTTTTTTTAATCGATTGTATATTCGGTTTCAACTCAAAGTTACTTCTTTGACACTTACCCAGCCTACCAGGAAAAACATTCTTTCAATGTTTTCTTTAACTTTTCTGCTGCAGCATCTAAAGTTTTTATATTCAGGCAGAAGGAATTTATAGGCAAATCGCACAGTCGGAACTTTTCCATTCAATCTGTGCTAAGAAGATTACTTGAATTGTGCATAAACATTTTCAATGTTAAAGTTTTTCCTTGTAGTGTAACTGTGGTTACACTACACGCTCTCAAATTTGATTTATTTTCCAGTGACGCTTTTGGCTCAATAAAGTTGGCTTTTCAATTTTCTTCCCTGTCTGAAGATTTATAATTGACAAATAATGGCCTGAGTCAAATTGCTTTTTAATATTTCTATTGAATGTTCTTACTTGAACAAACTTCCTAATATTTTCCACATCGTCACATTTAGCGATTCCAATTTTATTTTTTACTCTGCACTGCGCATTTTGTGTCCCACGCGATCGCACTTAAAGCAATTTTTCGTTTTATATGGACAATCGTTGTACCAAAGCTGCTGCCCGCACTCGAAACACGGTTTAGAGGGCAGATTACTTTTCTTTTGATTATCAAATTTAGCAAGTGAAGTACTTTTCTTACGTGGATTTTTCTGATATGTGACACACCACTCTGTTCAATATCTTTTGAATCTTGACGCACGCTAATAAACCGTTGGCAGTTCTCTGTGATATGCTAGAGTGTGTAATCTGGTTAATTTTCCAGTTTATTGAAGACCCTTCACATTTTCACATCTGTATCCGACACTAATCTTTGCGCAAGTATAAGGCATTTGAAATTGTTAGCAGTTAACTCTGACAACTTGAAAGCATCGCAATGTTTGTTAACTCTTGCTAGCAAGAGTTGTGTAGTCTTCGTCGTTTTTCCTTGTAAAGTCCATGCATTTTACAAAAGAGAGACGTTTTAGGGCTAAACAATTTAGTCAATAATAGTATCCCTTCACCACATGCAAAGTCTCTGTTTTTTTTACGAATTTGGTATGTTCGACCGTACCGAATTTGCTTAATAGCAAACCTTTTTAAAATTAGTTTAATTCGCATAGTCCGTATCATAAATGTCCTTGTATCGTCTGAAATACGAAGTAAACGTAACCTCTTGTCATATATTTTGGAAATAGTAAAAAAAAATGATAATTAATAGGTATAGACTAATTATATATATATATATATATATATATATATATATATATATATATATATATATTTCAAGTATCCACATTAAATGTTATAAGGAGATATAATCTTTTATGTATCAATTTTCAGTATTTACTTCAACAGTGCTCGATACGTGAGTAGAGCTAACTAATAAGTTGAAAATATATTTATGGCAATTAAGCTACATAGAGGCTTTCGCGTTTCATCTTCGTAGGGAATAAAATGCATGGAGTTTGTGTTGACGGGTGTAATATATATACACGTGGGGTTTAGTCTAGCTTGTTAACCAATCAGATTCTTTCATGTCATCAAACTTCAGTTTCTGGATCTCTGGTGTTAATTCATCGAGTATGGATTCATCTTCAGGAGTTGTTTTTTGTTGTTTTTTACTACATTGTTTTTACTTCAGGTGTTTTATTATTTTGCTCTGTAGTTTTGCATGAGAAAAATTTAACTACTATAGACGATCGCGAAGATCAAAAGAAAATAACAAAATAAAAACATTCGGTCGTCTTTAACCAGACATGTATTGATAATGATTTGGTGCCTAAATGTACATATATATATATATATATATATATATATATATATATATATATATATATATATATATATATATATATATATATATGTATATATATATATATATATATATATATATATGAATTTTCTGTAAGATGTGCTGCTAAAGGCGCTGATGAAGTGACGTTCTGGAGTGGCTTTGTAAAAAAAATTTTTTAATTGAAAATTAAAAAAACTAAAAACTAAAGTATTTCCAGAATGTTTTGGAAACGACCGTACGCCATACTAGACTTGTTGTTCTAATTCTTTGAACAATTGGAATGTTCTAATTCATTAAATCTTCTTCTTTATATATATATATATATATATATATATATATATATATATATATATATATATATATATATATATATATATATATAAAAGAGAGAGCGAGAGAGAGAAATATTTTCCTACATAAACAAGGTTTCGTATACAGCAAAATTAGTTTTTAGTTTAAAAATAACAACTTTCTCATCATAGCCATACAATCAGAGCATTTGTACTAACGTCTGAATCTTATAGACAAATGAATCTTCAGATTTACAGAAAAAAAACAGACTTATTTTGGAATATTTTCAATAAAAGCATTCATTTTATCCTTCCATACATGCTGTGAACAATCGTCAGTGTTCGCCATTTTTTAACTTCAGATCTTGATTTTGTCCACCATTTTTAATTTAAGACCTTGTCTTTGTTGGTAAATATATCACTTCATAACTGCTCTGGAATCATATTTTATTACCTTTGGAACCTCTAATATCCATTGAGTTTAACTACACATCATCAACACAGTCTAAACATATATATATATATATATATATATATATATATATATATATATATATATATATATATATATATATATATATATATATATATAGATATATATAGATATAGATATATATACATACATATATATACATACATATATTTCTTTCTTTCTTTGTTTTAAAAAAAATGTTAATTTCCAAAATAGAGTAAAATGATGAATGTTGTCATAGATGTTATTTATCGCGTTTACCTGTAACGTACTATTCTGAGGCACCCTCTCCCGCCCTCCCAGCAGCATTTGTTATTCAAACAATCGTTCATCATTGATCAGATTTGCTTAATGCCCATATATGGAATTGCTATGATCTTCAAAAATGTCACTAGAGTCTAAGACTTTCTAAAGATCTTCTCGACAAAAACTCTTCTTCCAAACATGCGAAAAACTCTCCTTTCTTCCTCTGTGTACCTAAAATGAAACAGAACTTCCATGAACAGAGTTTCTTTCCAAGAACTTCCAATCTGTGGAACACGTTACCGCTGAAATGTTTGCCTACACTCTACAACCTGGTCGTTTTTAAGTTCAATGTCAACAAATATCTGTCGAGTTGTCCTGTGAATTAGTCATAGTTCTAAATCCTTTCATACTGTCCCACCATCCAATTGAAAAGTTCACTAACTCTTATATTCGAGTGGCTTTTGGCCTTACTAAGTTGTGAACCATTGGTATAAAAAAAATCTTGACTGTCATGTGGGCAGGCTGTAATATTATGTCCGAGTGGGGAAAAGCAATTATCTAACATTTAAAGTTATATTGTGAGATTTTAAAAGTTGGACCTAAATTGCATTTAAGCTAACATATCAAACTTATTTTTCAACGAGGTTATTGGCACAATAATAACGTACTTCGTTGCAGTTTATTTTTTTAAATTATGTCGTACTGCCAGACAATTGGGGAAAATGAAAATATTTTTCAACAAGGTTATTGGCACAATAATAATGTACTTCGTTGCAGTTTATTTTTTTAAATTATGTCGTACTGCCAGACAATTGGGGAAAATGAAAATATTTTTCAACAAGGTTATTGGCACAATAATAATGTACTTCGTTGCAGTTTATTTTTTTAAATTATGTCGTACTGCCAGACAATTGGGGAAAATGAAAATATTTTTCAACAAGGTTATTGGCACAATAATAATGTACTTCGTTGCAGTTTATTTTTTTAAATTATGTCGTACTGCCAGACAATTGGGGAAAATGAAAATATTTTTCAACAAGGTTATTGGCACAATAATAATGTACTTCGTTGCAGTTTATTTTTTTAAATTATGTCGTACTGCCAGACAATTGGGGAAAATGAAAATATTTTTCAACAAGGTTATTGGCACAATAATAATGTACTTCGTTGCAGTTTGTTTTTTTAAATTATGTCGTACTGCCAGACAATTGGGGAAAATGAAAATATTTTTCAACTAGGTTATTGGCACAATAATAACGTACTTCGCTGCAGTTTATTTTTAAAAATTATGTCATACTGCCAGACAATTGGGGAAAATGAAAATATTTTTAAACTAGGTTATTGGCACAATAATAACGTACTTCGTTGCAGTTTATTTTTTAAAATTATGTCGTACTGCCAGACAATTGGGGAAAATGAAAATATTTTTCAACTAGGTTATTGGCACAATAATAACGTACTTCGCTGCAGTTTATTTTTTAAAATAATTATGTCGTACTGCCAGACAATTGGGGAAAATGAAAATATTTTTCAACTAGGTTATTGGCACAATAATAACGTACTTCGTTGCAGTTTATTTTTTAAAATTATGTCGTACTACCAGACAATTGGGGAAAATGAAAATATCTTTCAACTAGGTTATTGGCACAATAATAACGTACTTCGCTGCAGTTTATTTTTTAAAATAATTATGTCGTACTGCCAGACAATTGGGGAAAATGAAAATATCTTTCAACTAGGTTATTGGCACAATAATAAGGTACTTCGCTGCAGTTTATTTTTTAAAATAATTATGTCGTACTGCCAGACAATTGGGGAAAATGAAAATATCTTTCAACTAGATTATTGGCACAATAATAACGTACTTCGCTGCAGTTTATTTTTTAAAATAATTATGTCGTACTGCCAGACAATTGGGGAAAATGAAAATATCTTTCAACTAGGTTATTGGCACAATAATAACGTACTTCGCTGCAGTTTATTTTTTAAAATAATTATGTCGTACTGCCAGACAATTGGGGAAAATGAAAATATTTTTCAACTAGATT
Organism: Sepiola atlantica; assembly: GCA_963556195.1. NCBI lineage: Eukaryota > Metazoa > Mollusca > Cephalopoda > Sepiida > Sepiolidae > Sepiola > Sepiola atlantica. Next base: position 23,314,643 of record OY744552.1, on the reverse strand, counting down.
ATTGGCACAATAATAACGTACTTCGCTGCAGTTTATTTTTTAAAATAATTATGTCGTACTGCCAGACAATTGGGGAAAATGAAAATATCTTTCAACTAGGTTATTGGCACAATAATAACGTACTTCGCTGCAGTTTATTTTTTAAAATAATTATGTCGTACTACCAGACAATTGGGGAAAATGAAAATATCTTTCAACTAGGTTATTGGCACAATAATAACGTACTTCGCTGCAGTTTATTTTTTAAAATAATTATGTCGTACTGCCAGACAATTGGGGAAAATGAAAATATTTTTCAACTAGGTTATTGGCACAATAATAACGTACTTCGTTGCAGTTTATTTTTTAAAATAATTATGTCGTACTGCCAGACAATTGGGGAAAATGAAAATATTTTTCAACTAGGTTATTGGCACAATAATAACGTACTTCGTTGCAGTTTATTTTTAAAAATTATGTCATACTGCCAGACAATTGGGGAAAATGAAAATATTTTTCAACTAGGTAATTGGCACAAGAATAACGTACTTCATTACAGTTTATTTTTTAAAATTATTATGTCGTACTGCCAGACAATTGGGGAAAATGAAAATATCTTTCAACTAGGTTATTGGCACAATAATAACGTACTTCGCTGCAGTTTATTTTTTAAAATAATTATGTCGTACTGCCAGACAATTGGGGAAAATGAAAATATTTTTCAACTAGGTTATTGGCACAATAATAACGTACTTCGCTGCAGTTTATTTTTAAAAATTATGTCATACTGCCAGACAATTGGGGAAAATGAAAATATTTTTAAACTAGGTTATTGGCACAATAATAACGTACTTCGTTGCAGTTTATTTTTTAAAATTATGTCGTACTGCCAGACAATTGGGGAAAATGAAAATATTTTTCAACTAGGTTATTGGCACAATAATAACGTACTTCGCTGCAGTTTATTTTTTAAAATAATTATGTCGTACTGCCAGACAATTGGGGAAAATGAAAATATTTTTCAACTAGGTTATTGGCACAATAATAACGTACTTCGTTGCAGTTTATTTTTTAAAATTATGTCGTACTACCAGACAATTGGGGAAAATGAAAATATCTTTCAACTAGGTTATTGGCACAATAATAACGTACTTCGCTGCAGTTTATTTTTTAAAATAATTATGTCGTACTGCCAGACAATTGGGGAAAATGAAAATATCTTTCAACTAGGTTATTGGCACAATAATAAGGTACTTCGCTGCAGTTTATTTTTTAAAATAATTATGTCGTACTGCCAGACAATTGGGGAAAATGAAAATATCTTTCAACTAGATTATTGGCACAATAATAACGTACTTCGCTGCAGTTTATTTTTTAAAATAATTATGTCGTACTGCCAGACAATTGGGGAAAATGAAAATATCTTTCAACTAGGTTATTGGCACAATAATAACGTACTTCGCTGCAGTTTATTTTTTAAAATAATTATGTCGTACTGCCAGACAATTGGGGAAAATGAAAATATTTTTCAACTAGATTATTGGAACAATAATAACGTACTTCGCTGCAGTTTATTTTTTAAAATAATTATGTCGTACTGCCAGACAATTGGGGAAAATGAAAATATCTTTCAACTAGGTTATTGGCACAATAATAACGTACTTCGCTGCAGTTTATTTTTAAAAATAATTATGTCGTACTACCAGACAATTGGGGAAAATGAAAATATCTTTCAACTAGGTTATTGGCACAATAATAACGTACTTCGCTGCAGTTTATCTTTTAAAATAATTATGTCGTACTGCCAGACAATTGGGGAAAATGAAAATATTTTTCAACTAGGTTATTGGCACAATAATAACGTACTTCGTTGCAGTTTATTTTTTAAAATTATGTCGTACTACCAGACAATTGGGGAAAATGAAAATATCTTTCAACTAGATTATTGGCACAATAATAACGTACTTCGCTGCAGTTTATTTTTTAAAATAATTATGTCGTACTGCCAGACAATTGGGGAAAATGAAAATATTTTTCAACTAGGTTATTGGCACAATAATAACGTACTTCGCTGCAGTTTATTTTTTAAATAATTATGTCGTACTGCCAGACAATTGGGGAAAATGAAAATATCTTTCAACTAGATTATTGGCACAATAATAACGTACTTCGTTGCAGTTTATTTTTTAAAATTATGTCGTACTACCAGACAATTGGGGAAAATGAAAATATTTTTCAACTAGATTATTGGCACAATAATAACGTACTTCGCTGCAGTTTAATTTTTAAAATAATTATGTCGTACTGCCAGACACTTGGGGAAAATGAAAATATCTTTCAACTAGATTATTGGCACAATAATAACGTACTTCGCTGCAGTTTATTTTTAAAAATAATTATGTCGTACTGCCAGACAATTGGGGAAAATGAAAATATTTTTCAACTAGGTTATTGGCACAATAATAACGTACTTCGTTGCAGTTTATTTTTTAAAATAATTATGTCGTACTGCCAGACAATTGGGGAAAATGAAAATATCTTTCAACTAGGTTATTGGCACAATAATAACGTACTTCGCTGCAGTTTATTTTTAAAAATAATTATGTCGTACTACCAGACAATTGGGGAAAATGAAAATATCTTTCAACTAGGTTATTGGCACAATAATAACGTACTTCGCTGCAGTTTATCTTTTAAAATAATTATGTCGTACTGCCAGACAATTGGGGAAAATGAAAATATTTTTCAACTAGGTTATTGGCACAATAATAACGTACTTCGTTGCAGTTTATTTTTTAAAATTATGTCGTACTACCAGACAATTGGGGAAAATGAAAATATCTTTCAACTAGATTATTGGCACAATAATAACGTACTTCGCTGCAGTTTATTTTTTAAAATAATTATGTCGTACTGCCAGACAATTGGGGAAAATGAAAATATTTTTCAACTAGGTTATTGGCACAATAATAACGTACTTCGCTGCAGTTTATTTTTTAAATAATTATGTCGTACTGCCAGACAATTGGGGAAAATGAAAATATCTTTCAACTAGATTATTGGCACAATAATAACGTACTTCGTTGCAGTTTATTTTTTAAAATTATGTCGTACTACCAGACAATTGGGGAAAATGAAAATATTTTTCAACTAGATTATTGGCACAATAATAACGTACTTCGCTGCAGTTTAATTTTTAAAATAATTATGTCGTACTGCCAGACACTTGGGGAAAATGAAAATATCTTTCAACTAGATTATTGGCACAATAATAACGTACTTCGCTGCAGTTTATTTTTAAAAATAATTATGTCGTACTGCCAGACAATTGGGGAAAATGAAAATATTTTTCAACTAGGTTATTGGCACAATAATAACGTACTTCGTTGCAGTTTATTTTTTAAAATAATTATGTCGTACTGCCAGACAATTGGGGAAAATGAAAATATCTTTCAACTAGATTATTGGCACAATAATAACGTACTTCGCTGCAGTTTATTTTTTAAAATAATTATGTCGTACTGCCAGACAATTGGGGAAAATGAAAATATCTTTCAACTAGGTTATTGGCACAATAATAAGGTACTTCGCTGCAGTTTATTTTTTAAAATAATTATGTCGTACTGCCAGACAATTGGGGAAAATGAAAATATCTTTCAACTAGATTATTGGCACAATAATAACGTACTTCGCTGCAGTTTATTTTTTAAAATAATTATGTCGTACTGCCAGACAATTGGGGAAAATGAAAATATCTTTCAACTAGGTTATTGGCACAATAATAAGGTACTTCGCTGCAGTTTATTTTTTAAAATAATTATGTCGTACTGCCAGACAATTGGGGAAAATGAAAATATCTTTCAACTAGATTATTGGCACAATAATAACGTACTTCGCTGCAGTTTATTTTTTAAAATAATTATGTCGTACTGCCAGACAATTGGGGAAAATGAAAATATCTTTCAACTAGGTTATTGGCACAATAATAACGTACTTCGCTGCAGTTTATTTTTTAAAATAATTATGTCGTACTGCCAGACAATTGGGGAAAATGAAAATATTTTTCAACTAGATTATTGGAACAATAATAACGTACTTCGCTGCAGTTTATTTTTTAAAATAATTATGTCGTACTGCCAGACAATTGGGGAAAATGAAAATATCTTTCAACTAGGTTATTGGCACAATAATAACGTACTTCGCTGCAGTTTATTTTTAAAAATAATTATGTCGTACTACCAGACAATTGGGGAAAATGAAAATATCTTTCAACTAGGTTATTGGCACAATAATAACGTACTTCGCTGCAGTTTATCTTTTAAAATAATTATGTCGTACTGCCAGACAATTGGGGAAAATGAAAATATTTTTCAACTAGGTTATTGGCACAATAATAACGTACTTCGTTGCAGTTTATTTTTTAAAATTATGTCGTACTACCAGACAATTGGGGAAAATGAAAATATCTTTCAACTAGATTATTGGCACAATAATAACGTACTTCGCTGCAGTTTATTTTTTAAAATAATTATGTCGTACTGCCAGACAATTGGGGAAAATGAAAATATTTTTCAACTAGGTTATTGGCACAATAATAACGTACTTCGCTGCAGTTTATTTTTTAAATAATTATGTCGTACTGCCAGACAATTGGGGAAAATGAAAATATCTTTCAACTAGATTATTGGCACAATAATAACGTACTTCGTTGCAGTTTATTTTTTAAAATTATGTCGTACTACCAGACAATTGGGGAAAATGAAAATATTTTTCAACTAGATTATTGGCACAATAATAACGTACTTCGCTGCAGTTTAATTTTTAAAATAATTATGTCGTACTGCCAGACACTTGGGGAAAATGAAAATATCTTTCAACTAGATTATTGGCACAATAATAACGTACTTCGCTGCAGTTTATTTTTAAAAATAATTATGTCGTACTGCCAGACAATTGGGGAAAATGAAAATATTTTTCAACTAGGTTATTGGCACAATAATAACGTACTTCGTTGCAGTTTATTTTTTAAAATAATTATGTCGTACTGCCAGACAATTGGGGAAAATGAAAATATCTTTCAACTAGATTATTGGCACAATAATAACGTACTTCGCTGCAGTTTATTTTTTAAAATAATTATGTCGTACTTCCAGACAATTGGGGAAAATGAAAATATCTTTCAACTAGATTATTGGCACAATAATAACGTACTTCGCTGCAGTTTATTTTTTAAAATAATTATGTCGTACTGCCAGACAATTGGGGAAAATGAAAATATTTTTCAACTAGATTATTGGCACAATAATAACGTACTTCGTTGCAGTTTATTTTTTAAAATTATGTCGTACTACCAGACAATTGGGGAAAATAAAAATATCTTTCAACTAGATTATTGGCACAATAATAACGTACTTCGCTGCAGTTTATTTTTTAAAATAATTATGTCGTACTACCAGACAATTGGGGAAAATGAAAATATCTTTCAACTAGATTATTGGCACAATAATAACGTACTTCGCTGCAGTTTATTTTTTAAAATAATTATGTCGTACTGCCAGACAATATGGGAAAATGAAAATATTTTTCAACTAGGTTATTGGCACAATAATAACGTACTTCGTTGCAGTTTATTTTTTAAATAATTATGTCGTACTGCCAGACAATTGGGGAAAATGAAAATATCTTTCAACTAGATTATTGGCACAATAATAACGTACTTCGTTGCAGTTTATTTTTTAAAATTATGTCGTACTACCAGACAATTGGGGAAAATGAAAATACTTTTCAACTAGATTATTGGCACAATAATAACGTACTTCGCTGCAGTTTATTTTTTAAAATAATTATGTCGTACTGCCAGACAATTGGGGAAAATGAAAATATTTTTCAACTAGGTTATTGGCACAATAATAACGTACTTCGTTGCAGTTTATTTTTTAAATAATTATGTCGTACTGCCAGACAATTGGGGAAAATGAAAATATCTTTCAACTAGATTATTGGCACAATAATAACGTACTTCGCTGCAGTTTATTTTTTAAAATAATTATGTCGTACTGCCAGACAATTGGGGAAAATGAAAATATTTTTCAACTAGGTTATTGGCACAATAATAACGTACTTCGTTGCAGTTTATTTTTAAAAATAATTATGTCGTACTGCCAGACAATTGGGGAAAATGAAAATATCTTTCAACTAGATTATTGGCACAATAATAACGTACTTCGCTGCAGTTTATTTTCTTAAATAATTATGTCGTACTGCCAGACAATTGGGGAAAATGAAAATATTTTTCAACTAGGTTATTGGCACAATAATAACGTACTTCGTTGCAGTTTATTTTTTAAAATAATTATGTCGTACTGCCAGACAATTGGGGAAAATGAAAATATCTTTCAACTAGGTTATTGGCACAATAATAACGTACTTCGCTGCAGTTTATTTTTTAAAATAATTATGTCGTACTGACAGACAATTGGGGAAAATGAAAATATCTTTCAACTAGATTATTGGCACAATAATAACGTACTTCGCTGCAGTTTATTTTTTAAAATAATTATGTCGTACTGCCAGACAATTGGGGAAACTGAAAATATTTTTCAACTAGGTTATTGGCACAATAATAACGTACTTCGCTGCAGTTAATTTTTAAAAATTATGTCATACTGCCAGACAATTGGGGAAAATGAAAATATTTTTAAACTAGGTTATTGGCACAATAATAACGTACTTCGTTGCAGTTTATTTTTTAAAATTATGTCGTACTGCCAGACAATTGGGGAAAATGAAAATATTTTTCAACTAGGTTATTGGCACAATAATAACGTACTTCGTTGCAGTTTATTTTTAAAAATTATGTCATACTGCCAGACAATTGGGGAAAATGAAAATATTTTTCAACTAGGTAATTGGCACAAGAATAACGTACTTCATTACAGTTTATTTTTTAAAATTATTATGTCGTACTGCCAGACAATTGGGGAAAATGAAAATATCTTTCAACTAGGTTATTGGCACAATAATAAGGTACTTCGCTGCAGTTTATTTTTTAAAATAATTATGTCGTACTGCCAGACAATTGGGGAAAATGAAAATATTTTTCAACTAGGTTATTGGCACAATAATAACGTACTTCGCTGCAGTTTATTTTTAAAAATTATGTCATACTGCCAGACAATTGGGGAAAATGAAAATATTTTTAAACTAGGTTATTGGCACAATAATAACGTACTTCGTTGCAGTTTATTTTTTAAAATTATGTCGTACTGCCAGACAATTGGGGAAAATGAAAATATTTTTCAACTAGGTTATTGGCACAATAATAACGTACTTCGCTGCAGTTTATTTTTTAAAATAATTATGTCGTACTGCCAGACAATTGGGGAAAATGAAAATATTTTTCAACTAGGTTATTGGCACAATAATAACGTACTTCGTTGCAGTTTATTTTTTAAAATTATGTCGTACTACCAGACAATTGGGGAAAATGAAAATATCTTTCAACTAGGTTATTGGCACAATAATAACGTACTTCGCTGCAGTTTATTTTTTAAAATAATTATGTCGTACTGCCAGACAATTGGGGAAAATGAAAATATCTTTCAACTAGGTTATTGGCACAATAATAAGGTACTTCGCTGCAGTTTATTTTTTAAAATAATTATGTCGTACTGCCAGACAATTGGGGAAAATGAAAATATCTTTCAACTAGATTATTGGCACAATAATAACGTACTTCGCTGCAGTTTATTTTTTAAAATAATTATGTCGTACTGCCAGACAATTGGGGAAAATGAAAATATTTTTCAACTAGGTTATTGGCACAATAATAACGTACTTCGCTGCAGTTTATTTTTTAAAATAATTATGTCGTACTGCCAGACAATTGGGGAAAATGAAAATATCTTTCAACTAGGTTATTGGCACAATAATAACGTACTTCGTTGCAGTTTATTTTTTAAAATAATTATGTCGTACTACCAGACAATTGGGGAAAATGAAAATATCTTTCAACTAGGTTATTGGCACAATAATAACGTACTTCGCTGCAGTTTATTTTTTAAAATAATTATGTCGTACTGCCAGACAATTGGGGAAAATGAAAATATCTTTCAACTAGGTTATTGGCACAATAATAACGTACTTCGCTGCAGTTTATTTTTTAAAATAATTATGTCGTACTGCCAGACAATTGGGGAAAATGAAAATATTTTTCAACTAGGTTATTGGCACAATAATAACGTACTTCATTACAGTTTATTTTTTTAAATTATGTCGTACTGCCAGACAATTGGGGAAAATGAAAATATCTTTCAACTAGGTTATTGGCACAATAATAACGTACTTCGCTGCAGTTTATTTTTTAAAATAATTATGTCGTACTGCCAGACAATTGGGAAAAATGAAAATATTTTTCAACTAGGTTATTGGCACAATAATAACGTACTTCATTACAGTTTATTTTTTTAAATTATGTCGTACTGCCAGACAATTGGGGAAAATGAAAATATCTTTCAACTAGGTTATTGGCACAATAATAACGTACTTCGCTGCAGTTTATTTTTTAAATAATTATGTCGTACTGCCAGACAATTGGGGAAAATGAAAATATTTTTCAACTAGGTTATTGGCACAATAATAACGTACTTCGTTGCAGTTTATTTTTTAAATAATTATGTCGTACTACCAGACAATTGGGGAAAATGAAAATATCTTTCAACTAGGTTATTGGCACAATAATAACGTACTTCGCTGCAGTTTATTTTTTAAAATAATTATGTCGTACTGCCAGACAATTGGGGAAAATGAAAATATCTTTCAACTAGGTTATTGGCACAATAATAACGTACTTCGCTGCAGTTTATTTTTTAAAATAATTATGTCGTACTGCCAGACAATTGGGGAAAATGAAAATATTTTTCAACTAGGTTATTGGCACAATAATAACGTACTTCATTACAGTTTATTTTTTTAAATTATGTCGTACTGCCAGACAATTGGGGAAAATGAAAATATCTTTCAACTAGGTTATTGGCACAATAATAACGTACTTCGCTGCAGTTTATTTTTTAAATAATTATGTCGTACTGCCAGACAATTGGGGAAAATGAAAATATTTTTCAACTAGGTTATTGGCACAATAATAACGTACTTCGTTGCAGTTTATTTTTTAAATAATTATGTCGTACTACCAGACAATTGGGGAAAATGAAAATATCTTTCAACTAGGTTATTGGCACAATAATAACGTACTTCGCTGCAGTTTATTTTTTAAAATAATTATGTCGTACTGCCAGACAATTGGGGAAAATGAAAATATCTTTCAACTAGGTTATTGGCACAATAATAACGTACTTCGCTGCAGTTTATTTTTTAAAATAATTATGTCGTACTGCCAGACAATTGGGGAAAATGAAAATATTTTTCAACTAGGTTATTGGCACAATAATAACGTACTTCATTACAGTTTATTTTTTTAAATTATGTCGTACTGCCAGACAATTGGGGAAAATGAAAATATCTTTCAACTAGGTTATTGGCACAATAATAACGTACTTCGCTGCAGTTTATTTTTTAAAATAATTATGTCGTACTGCCAGACAATTGGGAAAAATGAAAATATTTTTCAACTAGGTTATTGGCACAATAATAACGTACTTCATTACAGTTTATTTTTTTAAATTATGTCGTACTGCCAGACAATTGGGGAAAATGAAAATATCTTTCAACTAGGTTATTGGCACAATAATAACGTACTTCGCTGCAGTTTATTTTTTAAAATAATTATGTCGTACTGCCAGACAATTGGGGAAAATGAAAATATCTTTCAACTAGGTTATTGGCACAATAATAACGTACTTCGCTGCAGTTTATTTTTTAAATAATTATGTCGTACTGCCAGACAATTGGGGAAAATGAAAATATTTTTCAACTAGGTTATTGGCACAATAATAACGTACTTCGTTGCAGTTTATTTTTTAAATAATTATGTCGTACTACCAGACAATTGGGGAAAATGAAAATATCTTTCAACTAGGTTATTGGCACAATAATAACGTACTTCGCTGCAGTTTATTTTTTAAAATAATTATGTCGTACTGCCAGACAATTGGGGAAAATGAAAATATCTTTCAACTAGGTTATTGGCACAATAATAACGTACTTCGCTGCAGTTTATTTTTTAAAATAATTATGTCGTACTGCCAGACAATTGGGGAAAATGAAAATATTTTTCAACTAGGTTATTGGCACAATAATAACGTACTTCATTACAGTTTATTTTTTTAAATTATGTCGTACTGCCAGACAATTGGGGAAAATGAAAATATCTTTCAACTAGGTTATTGGCACAATAATAACGTACTTCGCTGCAGTTTATTTTTTAAAATAATTATGTCGTACTGCCAGACAATTGGGAAAAATGAAAATATTTTTCAACTAGGTTATTGGCACAATAATAACGTACTTCATTACAGTTTATTTTTTTAAATTATGTCGTACTGCCAGACAATTGGGGAAAATGAAAATATCTTTCAACTAGGTTATTGGCACAATAATAACGTACTTCGCTGCAGTTTATTTTTTAAAATAATTATGTCGTACTGCCAGACAATTGGGGAAAATGAAAATATTTTTCAACTAGGTTATTGGCACAATAATAACGTACTTCGTTGCAGTTTATTTTTTTAAATAATTATGTCGTACTGCCAGACAATTGGGGAAAATGAAAATATTTTTCAAATACAACCGGAAAAAAATCGTCCAGGGAAATAACTCATTTATGTTATTTAAAAATGTTTGGCTCAATTACAACTAAAACTTTATTTCTTTTTCTGTAAACAATTGAAAAAGCTAAAATGTCTTCTCTGCATCCCGGGCAACACCGGGCAGATACAGGTAGTATTTTTTTTTTTGTAGTCAAATCTTCAGTGTTTAAGCTTAATCTCTCACAACAGTGATGTTGCTAGTCTCAGTCTTTTCTATAAATACTATTATGGCATGTGTTCTTCAGAATTGTCTAATTTATTCCCAGCTTCCTTTGTTCCAGCTCGTTTGACTATTTGGCCTGCACAAATTCGACGTTTTGATACCTTGATATAAGACATCTTCCAATTCCAGTCACTTCTTTCCAAGAACTGAACTCTCTTCCTGCTGACTGTTTTCCTCCTACTTATGGCCTTGGTCTTTTCAAGACTAAGGCCATTAAGCATCTCCTGTCTATCATATTTGTTCTTGTTAGCTCCTTATGTACTCCAGTCGCTAGTGTCGGTGACGTCACCAATTTGCCCGCTCAGGAAAAGTTGCTGCTCCGATGAAGACTGCAGATGTTGAAAGGCTTGGTCCAGCGATTACCGCACTCCCACGCTGTGTTTGATAGATCAGTGGGTAATTATCCAGATTGGGCAGACAACCAATAAGAAAAATTAGTTTTCGTTTAATGAAAACATCCATGTTTTTCGCTGTCAATTCATACTAGCACGGTACCATGGTCGTCGACCTTCGTAGGCTCACTTCTAATTCATACTAGTGGTTCATTTTAGTTTTCATCTTTCGTAAGTCCGCTTAACATTATCACACTTACATCAAGTGGCTTCATGTCTTGTGTGGAGCGATTTCCATAAAGAAAATATATTCCAGAGCATTTATAAATAAACAATAGAAAAAAGCAAATTTGAGCAACGACATCTTTATTTTCCAGTAAAGAGATTCAATTTTAACAGCCGTTTCTTCATTTGTTAAGACAATCAAGGTTTTCAAACATAGCTTGAATCTTCTACGACAATGATTCATAAAAAAAAACACAAGTATTAAAAAAAAAAAAAAAAAAACTAAAACTTACTTTAGAAGACATTTCTTTAAATCGATTTTTTTTTTACTCAACCACAGGTGTATTTATTTCAAAACCAACACCGTAATTGATTTTTACCAGAGAAAACCAAAAACAAAACGGTTATCTCTCCACATCTACCTCTCCTAAAAAAAGTAATAAAGATAGGGGAAGACAATTGTGTTGTTTGTTCATGTTTTCTCTGGTAAAATCAAATATGACGTCGTTTTGGAATAAATGTGGATGATTCAAGATATGCTTAAAAGCCACGGTTGTTTGGATAAATGAAGAAACGACTGTTAAAAAAGAATCACTTAACTGGAAAATAAAGATAGCATTGTTGGAATCTGCTTTTTTTATCATGTAAATAATTATATACACAGACAAACACACATGCATGTATTTCAGCAGCATCTATTTGTTCAAACAAGTTTGAGTAAAGAAAAGTCCTTAAAAGTTAAAATCCGCAACAGTCGTTGTGTAGTTGTTCATCCAGATTTTAATCTAATAAAGGCAAACAGTACGGATTTTAACGTTAATGGATTTTAATTGCTTTAGACATTTTTAACTTTAATTGGATACCCCAAACATGATTTTTAACAGAATTAAAAGTACTTGGCTAGTAAAAAAATCTTTGATTCTGTTGTTAAAATCTTTTTAAAAAAGTTTATTTTGTTTAATCAAACGTGTTACAGAGTGCTCAATTGTAGTATAAGAAAAAGATATGTTTTGTATACATACTACACAATTAAGATTTCATTGTACGGTACTTAAACACTCATCAGTTGAAAGGAGCTGTTCAAATAAAAAATTTTAAAAGTCTCAAAAATGATCCCAACATTGCCAGTATCTTTATTGTATAGTATCTAAATAAAACATATCTATATAATTCGAACTTGTTTGAATATATGAAGAGTTTTAATGCAAACTGCGATAAATGCAATTTCTTGAAATTATGAAATAAAACAATAAAATGACGAACATATAGAATCTTCGACTAAAAGTTTTTTTTCTATTTCAATTGAAAGCAAAAAAAAAAATTATGCTGCTATCACATTTGTAAAACATGATTTGGGGATGTGGTAGTATGTTGAAATGCAATAATTTTTGTAGAGATGGGTTAGCAATTTTCCAAATGGCGTTTATCGTGTTTTGTATTCAAACTCTTCATATATATATATATACATACATGTAAAATAAAAAGAAAAAAAGAAAACAGACAAATAATTTGGCGATGATTTTTTTTTTATCAGAGACAGTATCGGGTTCGATGAAAAACAATCTAATGACGCTGCTGACCACAATTTATTGACCATTTCGTTGCATAGATGGCACCCAAAGACAAGGTAAAAAAAAAAATTATGCTGAGTCCAGCTTTCCAGAATCATAATTTTTTTTTCTTTTTATTCTTTTTTGATTGTTGTTTTAAAAGGCACTTGGATGGTTTGTTTTTTTTTTTGATAGAAGAGAAATAGCAAGGATAGAGTGGAAAGAAAAGGGGGGGTTAGGGTTAATTTGTTACCTACACATCTCACAAGGTATACAGGTATATATATATACACACACAAAGAAATACATACAGAAATATATAATATACATACCTGTGCAAACATTCAATCAAAATACATACCGAATCGAGTAAAAAAAATGAATATAAAGCAGTAATGAATTTTGTTTTTAGTCGGATGCTTATTTTATATCTTGGTAGCTAAATTTAGTATTTTTTTACAATATAATTGAGTTCTCTAAGCAGTCGTTAGTGCAAATATAAACAAACAAACATTATAAATTCCCTTACTTCGTAACAAGCATTAGGATACAATGTCCATATTGCTTAACAAATAGTCGGGTTTTAGATCCCAGCTTGAAACACTTGCCATGTCTAGCCACAATGAAGAGCTGTGATATGTCAAAACAGCTAGCTGTGGATGATATAGTATGTTAGATCCGTGAAGGATGATGTGTTTTAGATAGATCTAGAGTAAGAGATCTCAATGTTCTGCAGAGCAAGAATAAAGATAAAAATGTTGGTTTTAGTTTTTTCTTTATATATATATATATATATATATATATATATGTATGAAAAATGTAGCTACAGAAAGTAGCTACATTTTTCATACATATACTTTGGAGTCAGATTTCACCGATAAAATATAACAGATATTGAAAGGATGGAAAACGAATGCGTAATTTCTGGAAACATCCATGAGGACTTACGCTAATTGCTTAGCAGAATAGACAAGCCTGTAAAGGTGGTGTTCTTTTTAAAAAAAATTTTGTTTGAATCTGGAGGCGAAAAATCGACTTAGTTAGTATATAGATATTACATAGTGGTCCAAAAAGAAGTATCCATTTTATTATGGTTATCATTTTATGCAAATTAACCATGAACAAGACATGGATACTGTGATGTATGAGAAGGATGGAGATACACGGCATTGCTCTGATGCTTCACTCGAATACCCCCATCGCTACTTCCCTGAAGACAGGCTCATATCTCATCGTACAGACCATCCTTGGCCTGCACATTCTCTAGACCTATCTGCTTTGGATTATTTTCTGTAGGGGATACCTAAGAGACCTAAAAGATAGGGTCTATGCTAACAATCCCCAAACTACAGGGTGTCTCAAAAAAATGTACTCACTCTTAGAATGGCAAAATGTGCAGAAGATGTCGAGTTTGCACACAAAATTGTGTGGAGCAATGAAGCAAAGTTTTCTCGTCATTCTACGAGTGAGTACATTTTTTTGAGACACCCTGTATTGTTGCACTCTAGAATCACATTTGAACAGAGATTAAGAGAATTCTCCATGACGTGTCGGACAAGGTCATTAGAAACTTCAATGTACGAGTAGCCACAGTGATTCAGCGGCAAGTGGCTTGGACTGAACACATAAATTATTCAGGTGTGTCTTTAAAATTGTAATATATGGGGGGTAAAAATGTATGACAAGTTTATGAAAAAGAAATTGTAAAGTTTTCTTTTCAATAATAAATACTACTCTTTGTTATAAATATTGTAATCTATTTGGACCACCCTGTTTCTTCTGTTTGACATTAATAGTCTTAAAATTCCCTTCTTTCTGTGTTGATTAATGGTGGCCTTGGGGTAAAGGCTCAGACTGCAAAGTTGAAAGTGACTTTATAACTGGGTTTGAATCCTTAGACAAGCAGTAATTAACATTTCCTACACTGATGATTGCATATAGCATGAAACACTCAAGTCTGTAGATAAAATAATTAATATTTATAAAAATATTATATTCTATATATATATGGTTCGCCAAAAAATTTGTTCGTTTTTTGAATCTCATATTTCTGGCCTACTAAAGATCGTTTATATTCCTATTCTTCAAATCCTGTATTTGGTGTAGCGAGTATATTGATGTCAGTGTGTAATAAGCTTCCGAGCAGAGGAGTTCTTTACATTTTTTGCTTGTATTTCAGGCCTTGAAACGGAAGATCAAACAGAGCATTACCGACATCTGATGTGGTTTTACTACAGAAAAGGAAAAGAAAGTTACAGAAACTTGCATAAAGATATACAATGTGTATGGGGAAAATTGTGTTACAGAACGGGTGTGCCAGAAATGATTTGCTCGATTCCGAAAAGGAAATGTTTCAGTGGGAAATGCTCCTCACTCTGGCCGGCTAAAGATGATCGACAGTAACCAATTGAAAGCAGTAGTTAAACAAGATTGTTGTTTGACAACCAGACAAATCACAGATATTCACAAGATTTCCAAATCAAGTGTGGAAAATGAATTGCATCAATATCCACTTTAACAAAACAAACGAACATTTTGACCACCAACCCAATATATTGGCTCACACAATCATCCATGCTGACATTTATTACACCCTTCACAGTTGAAGATATAAAAGGTAATAACCTGCCTCCCCACCAGGGCAAGGTGTGACACATAGTCAATTCTAGTGCACATGTGCATGCGTGAGGGAGAGAAAGAGCAAAGTCTGATGCTTGGAAAAGGCAACCTGGATCAGTTTTCAAAAATAGTCCAAGAATACCCTCAGCATTCTTTTAAAAGTGAGAAAATCTCCTCAAACGTCAAACAATGAACCTAACACAACTCCACCTTTCAGAAGGCCTCCAGACATTGTGTCAGGTAATGACAATGGAGGTAACCTAAATTGGCGCTCTGGTAATATCGCCGTACCAAATTGTTGGCCCCCAAAATGCTAGGTCACGTAATATTTTTTTTGCTGTGTTTTACGAAAAAGCATACCATCTCATGAAATTATGTTTTGTTCCAGTTCGTTTGACTCGTTAGTCTCCATCAATTCGCTGTTTTGATTCCTTATTATAATACAGCTTCCTAAGACTTGTTGAACTCTCTTCCAGCTGACTGTTTTCCTCCTACCTATAGCGTTGTTTTTTTTTCAAGACTAAGGCCAATAGGCATCTCCTGTCTTTGCGATAATCATATTTCGTTCTTGTTAGCTCCTTACATCAAGTGGCTTCATGCCTTGTCTGGAGCGATTTCCATTAAAAAAAAAAATTCCTTATGTTTTTTTCTTTTTTTTTTGTGCCGCACAAAGAATTTGATGAGACTGTATACTTTTTCATCAAACATCAAAAAAATAAAAACACGTGATTTAGAATTTCTGTGGCCAGCAATTTGGTACCGCAATACTACAAGAGTATCGCTAAATTTAATCCGACTTGGTGTATAAATGTTCAATGCTTCAAGCAACTTCCAATTTTCTTTTCATTCTTCAAAGTTCGGCTGATATTGTCGGGTGGTAGGTGCATCCAACTTCCAATTATTTTATCGTAACTTCATCGCTTCACATATACACGCAACAAAATTAAAATAATAAAACCCATCATTGTAACCTTCCGTAATTTTTCTAATTGCATAGTGATTCATCGTGTATATTTCTCAGATATAAACACACTTGCACAGGAATGCATACCTATGTGTTTCTACTATATATATATATATATATATATAATTTTAAATAAATAATATCTATACATTATATATATATATATATATATATATATATGTAAAGGATTATAATGTCTCAGTATAAAAAGAGTTTAACTTCTTATACAGAGTAACTCCTAATACAAAGAGAGTATGCTCAATATTTCAAATAGAGCATAGTAATATTTAAACATATAAAACAAATACTATTCATATATGAACAGTAATCTGTTTATTTCAAGTAGTCTGCATTATTTAACGAAATATATATATATATATACATACAAACATACATACATACATATATATATATATATATATAAAGGATATATAAGAGCAAAAATTAGAAATGTTATTCAAATCTGAGCATAGATATTTGTTTATTTTCTCAATATGTTCAACTAAGTGTCAATTTTCCCTTAAACCCTGACTTTTCAAAAAGAATACTGACCTTAAACTTTAGTTTAATGGAAAATTCACAATTAGTTGAACATATTGAAAAAATTAACAGATAACTATGTTCAGATTTGAATAATATTTTTTTTTGGGGGGGGGGGGCTCTTATATATCCTCCATTAATGCTCTATTTACATCAGTAGTGAGCATCCACTATCGGATTAGGAATTAGGAATCATATTAGGAATATCCCTGGATACCATCCTTTAGGATATTCTTGAAAATATAATTATAAATTTTTATAATCATTTTTGAATATATATATATATATATATACATACAGGGTGAGTCAAAAGTAGGTGGACAGCATATATTGAAATGTTTGTCGAAGCGTACGAGGCCGACTTCAAAGCTGTGTAAATCAAGAAGGAACACAGTTTGAGCACTTGCGTTGATAAATAACATTTAATTTTCATTAATATAATTGTTTTATTACATGTAATTGTACGTATAAGTGATCTCTAAATAAATGTTTTTTACTGTCCACCTACTTTTGGCTCACCCTGTATATATATGAGGATAAAATGTGCGATATATCAGAAAACGTTCTGAAGAAATTCGTTGATTCAAAACGAAATCGGTAAAATCTCTCGTTTTTTGACGATTTTTTTCAGTATTTGATTTGTTTTTCCATTTCTTTTTCACACATCCTGTGTTCACAGCATTTCATTTTAGAAGGTATTGTGCATTTTATCTTCAAATATATATATATATATATATATATATAAATAAATATAAACAGGGTGTCTCAAAAGGATGTATACACACCTTGAATAGTTGGTGTTTGTTTAAATTAATTTAATTTTCAAAATTTATTAAAGCGTACGAACATCACATTGTCTTATTGTTACTTCATGTTTTCAAAATGACATCTGTTTTGGTCACTGCTGGCAACGCAAAAAAAAGTGCATGACCATGTCAGTGTTTTACCAAAATAATATCTTTTATTGTTGTACAATTGTTTGTACAATTGTTTAAAGTGTATATACACATTTTTGAGAAACCCTTATATCTCTCTACATATCATATGTCTATGTATATATATATATATATATATACACACACATACATACACTAAAATGTTCTACATATTAAACATTTAAAGTTTTAAGTATAATGTATGAAAAATATAAATGATTAGAAATAAAAAAGGCTTTTTAAAAAGACATTTTGTATTTCTATAAGTAAACAAATAAATAACTAAAAAATATATAAACATTTGTATATTTTTCACATTATTTTTTTATACATATATATGAATATAGTGTGTCAAGTTATATTGAAAAGATATATATATATATATATATATATATATATATAAATTAAACAAGTTCAAATGTATTGATAAAATTAACTTAAAACCAATATTTTTTTCAAAAGTGCTTAATACAATGTAGAGCTTTATAAATATACATTATATAAACATTTAAAATGGTCTACACAAAGCAATTCATATTTCGGTACTATTTAGATTACGAACTTGTGGTCCCGGCGAGGTACACTGTAGTATCAAAAGATGCATTGATTTGTGTAGACCATTTTAAATGTTTATATATAATGTGTAGACCATTTTAAATGTTTATATATAATGTGTAGACCATTTTAAATGTTTATATATAATGTGTAGACCATTTTAAATGTTTATATATAATGTGTAGACCATTTTAAATGTTTATATATAATGTGTAGAACATTTTAAATGTTTATATATAATGTGTAGACCATTTTAAATGTTTATATATAATGTGTAGACCATTTTAAATGTTTATATATAATGTGTAGACCATTTTAAATGTTTATATATAATGTGTAGACCATTTTAAATGTTTATATATAATGTGTAGACCATTTTAAATGTTTATATATAATGTGTAGACCATTTTAAATGTTTATATATAATGTGTAGACCATTTTAAATGTTTATATATAATGTGTAGACCATTTTAAATGTTTATATATAATGTGTAGACCATTTTAAATGTTTATATATAATGTGTAGACCATTTTAAATGTTTATATATAATGTGTAGACCATTTTAAATGTTTATATATAATGTGTCGACCATTTTAAATGTTTATATATAATGTGTAGACCATTTTAAATGTTTATATATAATGTGTAGACCATTTTAAATGTTTATATATAATGTGTAGACCATTTTAAATGTTTATATATAATGTGTAGACCATTTTAAATGTTTATATATAATGTGTCGACCATTTTAAATGTTTATATATAATGTGTCGACCATTTTAAATGTTTATATATAATGTGTCGACCATTTTAAATGTTTATATATAATGTGTCGACCATTTTAAATGTTTATATATAATGTGTAGACCATTTTAAATGTTTATATATAATGTGTCGACCATTTTAAATGTTTATATATAATGTGTAGACCATTTTAAATGTTTATATATAATGTGTAGACCATTTTAAATGTTTATATATAATGTGTCGACCATTTTAAATGTTTATATATAATGTGTAGACCATTTTGAATGTTTATATATAATGTGTAGACCATTTTAAATGTTTATATATAATGTGTAGACCATTTTAAATGTTTATATATAATGTGTAGACCATTTTAAATGTTTATATATAATGTGTAGACCATTTTAAATGTTTATATATAATGTGTAGACCATTTTAAATGTTTATATATAATGTGTAGACCATTTTAAATGTTTATATATAATGTGTAGACCATTTTAAATGTTTATATATAATGTGTAGACCATTTTAAATGTTTATATATAATGTGTAGACCATTTTAAATGTTTATATATAATGTGTAGACCATTTTAAATGTTTATATATAATGTGTAGACCATTTTAAATGTTTATATATAATGTGTAGACCATTTTAAATGTTTATATATAATGTGTAGACCATTTTAAATGTTTATATATAATGTGTAGACCATTTTTAATGTTTATATATAATGTGTAGACCATTTTAAATGTTTATATATAATGTGTAGACCATTTTAAATGTTTATATATAATGTGTAGACCATTTTAAATGTTTATATATAATGTGTCGACCATTTTAAATGTTTATATATAATGTGTAGACCATTTTAAATGTTTATATATAATGTGTAGACCATTTTAAATGTTTATATATAATGTGTAGACCATTTTAAATGTTTATATATAATGTGTAGAACATTTTAAATGTTTATATATAATGTGTAGACCATTTTAAATGTTTATATATAATGTGTAGACCATTTTAAATGTTTATATATAATGTGTAGACCATTTTAAATGTTTATATATAATGTGTCGACCATTTTAAATGTTTATATATAATGTGTAGACCATTTTAAATGTTTATATATAATGTGTAGACCATTTTAAATGTTTATATATAATGTGTAGAACATTTTGCATGCGTGTGTATATATATAAATATGTGTATGTGTAGTCTCTATATAAAAGGCATCAAGGGTATGGTAGGGATAGTCAATAGGTAGGGAGGTTATTTATTTTTAGACAAGTAAAAAAGATTGTCTCGGAATTGATGGAGTTGGCAGTGAAAAGTCTAAACTTAAAAAGGTAGGTGTATATACAATTTTGAACACTTATATGCACATATATAAAACATACACACACAACCACACACACATATATTTAATAAATTTATTATTATTTTTTTTTAAATTGGTAAAAAAGTTTGTATTTATTCCGGAAGTATTCAATAGTTTAAGAGGAGATAGCAGTTATGGTAATAATCAGAAAATAATATTAGTAAAGCATACATCGGCATATCAAGCTTTTGACCTTATGGACGCATCATAGCCAAATGGTTTTGTTAAATAGGGTAACTTAGATTAGAAAATCATTTGTCTTTGATGTGTCCATAAGGTCAAAATCTTGACATGTCGATGTAAACGAAATTATATATATATATATATATATATATATATATATATATATATATATATATATATATATTAGTGTTGGGACGATTACTCAGAATTGGAAAAACATCAGAACCTTTTAGGGTATTGGAATCGGTATCAGAAAAATTTGTGCCTTTTTTTCGAAATCAAAAACGATTATTTTAATTGTTTTTTTTCTTTCTTTGTTTTCTTTAACTTTCCATTGCTGGTACTAATGATAAATATTTATTGATTATTAACTACCAGTAAAACTAAACTCTATAACCCCCCCCCCCCCCCAAAGTGTATTTTTACGCTTGCAAAAATATATGCACATATTACATAAGGTTTAAGGTAATCCGAAAAACAAAAAAAACTAAAACTAAAGCTCTATAACTAAATATTTAGAGGTTTTAAAAGAATCGGAATCGGTAATTGTATCCGAATCAGGAATTTAGAACAGAATCGGTAATTGTATCAGAATTGGTAAAAATATTGGAATCGTCCCATCACTAATATATATATTTATTTATTTATTCTATAGTGACTTTATCTCATCAACTTTAATCAGGCCAAAAAAAAAAAAAGTTTTTTTAACATAAAATTTGGTGTACCATATTTGACAAAAAATAGTTTTTTTAACATAAAATTTGGTGTACCATATTTGACAAAAAATTGTTTTTTCTTATTTTACCCAACCTAGATAACAACGTTTAATGTTTAAAATATGTTTGACATTCAGACGAGTCGGGCTCAGCCCGAGTAGCCCCCACCACTGAAGTCATCACTGTTTATATGTATGAGAATAAAATACACGATATTTCATAAAATTAAATGTCGTGGAGACAGAATGTATGAAAGACAGAATGTAAAAACAATTAAACGCAGGTAAAATAGAAAACAGACGAGAGATTGACCGGTTTTGTTCTTTTTCTGAAGATGTTCATTGATCCAAACGAAACCGGTCAATCTCTCATTTGTTTTTTTTCTTTTTGCTATGTTTAATTGTTTTTCTATTTTGTCTGTTATACATATGCACACACACATTATATATATATATATATATATATATATATATAGTTTGAATTCTATACTAGACACCATCCTCGAGTGTTTTCGGTCTCTCTGCACAAGGGTTTGTCAGGACAACCTGACATGAGGATACTTCCCCCTACAAGTAAACCCTGACCAAATATTCAAAATAACATAGTATTCAAAGCCCAAATAAAATCCCCCTCATCACGGCTATACACGGGCTCATACGAGGAATGGTGCACCTTCTCCAAGTAAAGTTACCTCAAGTAACAGCACTTTGCTGGATACTTCATCAGACTAGATGAATTCTTGTCCTGGAATCCGGTAAGACCAAGAGAAAGATATATTAACATAGTTAACGGGTCAATTGGGGAGAGGAAAATTAATGTTCTTAACTTCTCTACTAACTCAACGTTTGACAGGTAAAGGAGGACTTTAATGGAATATTCGAATATCTATGTATCTCATATAGATATCAAGTGTTAGTCCCAGGAAGGGGTCCCTTGTTTTCTGAGAACATCAAGTGAAGTAAAATAAAACATATATATATATATATATATGTATATGTACATGTGGCTATAAATGCATAAGTCTATTCATTAAGAGATATGATCTGAAATGCAATGGGGTAAAATATATTAGTATTGTAGATTTTATAAGGGCACAAAAGGTACTGATAAGGTTATAAGAACTTTGGGATAGTTTATATTCTATGTCACACATAAGGACCCATTGTATACTTCTTTACTAAGAATACAACACTTTAACATTCATCATCACCATCATGGCCTCCAATCAGTCTTGAGATACAATGGATACGCCCTGTAAGGGTGGCTACGCATGTAATTGAATTGGCACGGCTTGAATCCAGTGGCAAGAAGTCCAGGACGACTGGAAACAATGCCGAAATAAACGGAAAGCACATACAGCACCTGGTATTCTAAATGGTCACCCATTTTAGTACTGACCAGGCTCAACGTCACTTAACTTTGGTGATCTAATAAGGAACGGTGTTTAATGTAATTATGTCGTATATATTATTATTATTATTATTATTTATTTATGTATATATTAGTGAAATTTAAGCTGAATTATTTCGACACTTGATTATTGGGGAAATGGTTGTTTAATCAGTACCATTGGAGAGCTATGAATATTATAACTGTCCTGTTTTTAAATCTCCGAAACAGTTACATGATAAACAGCTGATGATCCCCGTTTTAATATTTCACGCTTAAGTTAAGGTCCCCTGTATTTGTTTTACTGTTAGATACTTGAATCCCCCCCCCACACACTTTTTAATTTAAAAAAAAATTTATTTATGAATTTTCCAACGAATGCTAAGTCTGCGATATCTTGGATTTAGTTAGTTTCTCTGGGAATTTAAACTGCATTTTCCTTTTTTTCTTTTGTTTAAAATGACTCAAAGCTTCTTCAGACTAATATATATATATATATGAGATTTTTATCAAGAAATACATATTTTGATAAAGAGCAGAAGGCCGCTCAAAATATTAAAATTTAAATTATAAAACCCCTATAATTTATATGCTTTTCTGTTTTCCATAAGACTATTTCTGTTTAATTGTCAAAAGTGAAAAAATTCATCATCTTTAGCCGAGAAACACACACACATACATTATATATATATATGTTTCTCAACTGAAGATGAATTTCAGTATAAATGTCCAATGATTAAAAAAAAAGATTTTGTTACGGATATACTTTCTTTTCATTCTTCAAAGTTCGGCTGATATTGTCGGGTCGTATGTACATTAGAATCTTTCTCTCTGGCCTTTAACGGGTTAACCTGAATCCAGCTACTGTATTTCTATTCAATACTAATTGGATAGTCAGAGTCCGGCTGTTAAGTTGGCGAACCGAGCGAAAACCACTTTATGGGTAGATGTGGTTGTAAAAAGAACCAACAATTGAGGAGGTAATGCCTGGGAGGATGATCTCATGAGAACAGGACAGACACTACAAAAAAAAAAAAAAAGGAGGTAATACCTGGGAGGCTGGTGTCATGACCAACAGAACAGATACTATACCCCCCCGTGAATTGAGCATTAAAAGATAATAATAGTATAGTTTCGGCTTCAGTAATAGAGTTTCAGCTTCAGACAGACAGGTACGAAATCTCCATTCGTAACAGATAAAAAGATTAGTAACAGAAGAGTCGGCTTCAAATAGACAAATATGAAATCTCCATCAGTAATAGATTATGAGATAACTTCATACGTATTTGTCATCTTATAGAAATGACAAAGTTATCTCCCTTTGGGAGAAGTCGGTTTTCAGGCCAGAGTTGTGCCCCTTGGCAAAAAAAGGTGTGTCCCTAAATCTTGTGACGACACAAGACCTTGTGGCTACTCTCGTGAGATCATGTGGTAAAAAATTAAACCCTAATCCTTCCTCTATTTGCTCCATGATCATTAGACTGAACAGACGAAAGCCCTACTGTAAGTTTTGCTTGTGTATCAATAATGTGCATTTAATTGTATTTGGGAATAATGTGTTTATTATATAATTGTATAATCTACATTGCATGTCTTGTTTATCGTTTGTTATCGTTGATAACTTTGATAATTACAAATTGAATTAGTATTATTTTTTTTATTATTTATCAAATAATTATTGAAATAATGCAATAAATCAATAACATAGACCAAAACAATTTTTTTTTAAAAATCTTATTTTGGGCTATTTTACACTAACGCATGACTGACCAATTATTATTATTTTTATTTTCACTTTTCATCTCCTTGTCTCCTGCTTGAGATTAGACGTTTTGTGAATAAATTCCAACTTTTTCTGTGTTGCCATTTCGCTTGTGCCACCCACCAGGATCAGGTCATCATCTACTGATCCCATCCATATCTTAAGAGGTCTACCACGTGGCTTTTATCAAAATCAATGTGTGACACACTTTAGAGCATTTCGAATAACTGGCAGCAGGCGACGTATCCATACCAGTTGAGACGTCGTCGT
Source organism: Sepiola atlantica (assembly GCA_963556195.1). Classification (NCBI taxonomy): domain Eukaryota; kingdom Metazoa; phylum Mollusca; class Cephalopoda; order Sepiida; family Sepiolidae; genus Sepiola; species Sepiola atlantica. The sequence goes on along the minus strand of OY744552.1, from coordinate 23,289,505 downwards.
GTGATATTTTAACTGGTATGGACACGTCGTCTTCCGTCAGTCATCCAAAACACTCTAAAGTGTGCTCTAATTTCAAATGTAAGCATGACAGACCAACTGACCTCCCATAGTAATGAATGGACCCATCAAAAAAATGACGCAATTTTTTTTCTATCAGTGTACTTATTGATGACAATACTATATTAAAATTTAAAATAGCTGACCACCCAACAGACAGAGCCTCATGTAAGAATGCAAGGATGCAATTAAAAATATCTCTCTTTCTTTCGTTGTCAGTTTGTTCACGAACCCTTCGATTTTTCGAGAGAACGCATACTCATCTAAATTTATAAGCTTACTTCTTTAAAGGGAGTACACCATTGTTTTATTTTATTAATTATAGACATATTATAAAAGTTTTTTTTTTTTAATGCAATAGCGTAAAGTACAACATAATTTGTAAGAATCCTATTTAAAGCTTCATTAACATTCACTCTCTTCTCTCTTTCACCTGCACACAACGCTGGCACTACATAGCCAGTCTCCCTCTCCCTACATTCGTCACAGAATCAGCTCTCTTTCTTTTTCTCCTTCACTCTCTTTCTGCATGAGTGCTGATTTGTCAGCTCTGGCTCTTAGCTTCTTATTATTTATAAAATAAAAAAAAAAACAAAGACGCTAAAGTATTTATGTGATTATAAAATAAATGAAAGTAAAGACTCTCAGGCATCGCCAGGTAGGTACGGCTAGTGTCACATCAATTTTAAAAAAGCTTGTTTTAATTTTTTTTTAAAGCAAAATAAAAAAATATATGTTTATTTTTACTGACAAGCCCTACCTTAAAAAAATAGCCTGTCATAATTTCTGTTGCCAAAAAGGACTTTAAAAATAAGTTGAAATTAACCATTTTAGAGTTTATGTGAAAAACAATACATTCTTAACATCAGTTTTGTTTTATTTCTTTAAAAGCATTTTCATTTATTAGATTTGCTTAAGGCGCTACATTTGCCCAGCATGGAGGTCATCCTTGGGATAAATCAATTACGCTGGTATAGTTATGCGGAACGTTAATCCTCCTGGATAAAACGTTGCAGAAGCATGGATGCCTTAAATTGCAGAAAGGTTGGTCGGCCAAGGAAAACTTGGAAGCAAGTGATTAGACAAAACCACACAAGGTGGAATTTGGAGACTGCTGACCTGCTGAATTGTGAGAAGTGGAGAGTGAGCTTGCGTAATATCAGAAAACGTCTGACCCCTGACCCCTGACCCCAAGAGAAAAATGACGTTGAATGAATAGAAGCAGTACAAAAGTCCTATGTTAAAAAAAATAGCTGGCCAAAATGATGAAACCGTCCGAGCTGGAAAAGAACTTTTGAGCAAATGTCAACCCCTTACTGTTAGCGTTAAATCAGTTTTGAAGAGATGTATAATTCCAGAGGTGTGTAAAAGGAAAAATGGGCCAAAATGTGTGACAACGTGTAGGGTCCAGCCTATCACAAAATTTAAGGGGGAGGGGGGATGGGAAGGGCTCAGGAATAATAACATTATCTATAAAGTTAGCTTGTCAGATTTTCAAAGTCAGACCAAAATAGTCGTTAAGTTGACAAATCAAACTTTGTTTCTGACTAGCCAATTTTCATTTGTTATTGTTGTACCATGTTATTGGCAATATCATAACACACTTCACTACAATTTATTTAAAAAGTTATATAGTCTGGCCCAGACAGTCTATATTATGAAACATTTTTAACTAATCAACGAAAAATCCAAATCAGCAAGAGGGATAGCTCATATTTTTAATGTATAAAATAGGTGTCTCCTTTACAACTAAAATTTTATTTCTTTTTCTGTATAAGTTTAAAATATGTGCAAACAAATAAAACTAAAATAATTTCACTGCATCCCGGGCAACGCCAAGTAGATACACTTAGTAATAATAATGAAAATGAAAAGTAGGTCAGCACTCAAAAGGTGTTAGAAATTAGAAACAAGGGAAGAAGGAGAAGGCATTTGTGGTAAGGTATGTGTAACAGGTGGTATTTTAGGGGAAGAGGGTCCAGCAACTAACGTTGAGAATTTGGAAAAAACATATCCATTGTTTTTTTTTTATCTTCAACCCTGGAATTGGGATATGAGGGGGGGGGGAGTAGTAAATGGGGAAGACAGTGCATCTGTATTTGGGAAAGAAGTAAAAAGTAAGAGGATGAAGATAACGTTGTGGCAAGGCTATTGTGAATCGGCGTGTAGGTTGGGGGAGTAATGGTAGATTATGAGAGAGAGAGAGATAGATACTAGTTCTAAAAAAATGGTAATACAGATGAAAAAGCTCCGAGTCGAGACCAAATAAGAAGTTCTCGATGCACAAATGCAGAGCTGAATATACTAAAATAATGTTGACGCCACTGGAAATTCCTCAGCATTTCTCGGACAGAGTGTCTGAAAGTGATGAGCAAAGGTGACAAAATTAAAAAATACCACCTGAAGATTGCAAATCTACGCACGAAACTGGATTCACGCAGAGTATTTTCCAATAGTGTCAACATTATTCTATTATATATATATATATATATACATACATACACACAGCCTAGGGGATAAAGACTGGCTCCACCCCATTTGGGTTGACCAGCAGTCTGTTTAATGGAGACCCAAAAGTTAGAGAGAGAGAGAGAGAGTATAAAAAAAAGAAAGAATTTCTGATTTTTGCTACACGTTAGATGTCGGCACAGCATCCAAGAATTTTTCCTGAGAAAGCATCACCTGAAAAAGAGAAAAAAATGAATATATAAATAATCGATATACATTTATATAATTTAAATAGTAACGGGTATGTTCACTAGTACATATCTGACGATTTGGATTCGCAGGGCTACGTTGACATGTACACGGAAAACTGGGGTCATGGAGTTAGCGTATGAAATCAGATGTCAACTCAACCTGCTGTAGCTAGAAATGGACGTCGTCACATGGCTCAAAGAGAGGGTAAGTGAAAGAAGGAGAGAATTCGTTCAGAAGCGTTGAGCGTACAGCACGTGTAAATAAATGACTTGAGAATCAAGCCAAGAGCCCCAGATATCCGCCACTCGTAAATGCTCCCCTTCCGCCGCTAGCAGAAAAGAAGGCAATGTCAACAGATTAATAAATGGTCCTTCTCCAAATTCAAGAATATCCTGTTTTTTTTTTGTTTTTTTTAAATTGTTGTGAAACTTTAATTTCAGGTAAGAATCACCCCTCCCAATGGAGACGATTCTGGATGAAGTGCCTCAGTTACAGGATGAGCGGCGGACACGAAGTCGGATTTAGTTGTGCTGTACTGATTTGTTTATTTGCTTTCGATAGGAAACTAGTATTTTGTTTGGTTGTGACTTACGAGACATTGGGTCTCCCTTGGGAGGGGAGGTATATGCAACATATAGAGTGCAGCAAAAATACCTCCCACATTTTAAACTTTTTCTTTTCATAGAAATCGCTCCAGACAAAGCATGAAACCACTTGATGTAAAGAGCTAAAAAAAATACTGCTTTAAGGTAAAAAACCAGCCAACAATAAGTCTTAGATGGATAGATTCTGACACAAAAAACAGCAATTCTTTCCCCTTTGTCAGAAACATCGTTTATAGAATGTAAGGACTAAAGGACAAAATAAGGAAAGCGAGAGTTATGAGGTTGCTGAAAATAAACCCAAGTTAGTCACTTTCTACTCACCTTCAACTATTATGTGTTTGTAATGAACTTATATTAGGTTTTCACTTAACGATGTGCGTATAAACCATTATACATCCGTGTCGTCATCGTCATGAATCCAGGTTCTTGCTTGTCTGTGGATACAATCGCTCGGACGTCGAGGTTTAGTTTTTAATGAAGGTTTGTTACAAAAAGAACAGTCACAAAAAACATCAGAGAGACGGACTACTTTTGTATGCATAGGAAGGGGAGATAGACGGATAGCTCATCTCGCTATGCCCAACCACACTATGCGCGCTGCCCCTCTCCCTAAGGACGATACTCTAGACATGTCGTTTCTTTCTTGAAGTTTTGCCAGCTACGGGATAAAAAAATCTCTTTTCATAAATCATGTGATTTCGTGACTTCCATCTGTGGTCACCTCTGACCCTTAGGTATCACTCAAACTTCAATATTCAAACATAGGTCTCATTATGTAATACTTATACAAGTTATAATGATGTTTTCATTTCAGTACTGACTCACTATTTTTCTTCAGATGCACTCATCAAGCAATATGGTTCGGACTGGTGCCAATCGTGCTTTCGCTGTAGAAACGTTTATGAAGAATTGTGAATTGCAATACAGAGGTTTTCGAGTTCAGTACATATTAGGTCTGAATGATGATATCCCGGATAGAAAATCAATACTGCTACGAGTTGCAAATTTACGAGCTACAAGTTCAGCACTTCAAAGAAAGCTACTTCGAAGCGCTCGAACTCCAGACAATGTTCAAGCTGTGAGACTTTCTTTTACTCAGTTTCCTACACGTTCAGCTTGCAAAAATGCTTATGCCTTGGGATTGTCTGATCGAACAGTCAGAATTATTCTACAGGCTGATCTGAATTTTCTATCCATATAAATTAATGATTGTTTAGAAACTGAACGAACGTGACTGGGAAGCTGGCATGTCATATTGTGATAATGCCTTTCAAAATGTTTCCGTAATAAGTCCTCGAGGGATGGAAAGCTTCAGAAATCGTCTTCAAGTGTATAGCGAATAGAGGTCACCATTTAGAGGATGTCATTTTTTATGAACCAAATGAACCATTACTGTTAACCCTTTAAACAACAGCAACATTAAGTTTTCATGAGTCTTGTTTCCTCTTCCTTTTGTTGCTCTTTCAAATGAGGGAGATACTTCTGCCGAACCCTGTGCATACAAAGTTACACAAACATTTGTTGAAAAAGTCGCCAATAAACTCTTTAGTCTTTCTTCAGAAGCTTTTCATTTGTTCTCACGAATACTGATATATTTACACCTGCCAAAGAATATAATTTATTCGGTGGAATTTGTAGCTATGTTTATTTGTGTACAGCCTAGCGTATACATCGCTTGACCAATCGTCATGGTCTAACTGAGAACCGATTTGTGTACAGCCTAGCGTATACATCGCTTGACCAATCGTCATGGTCTAACTGAGAACCGATTTATGTACAGTCTAGCGTATACATCTCTTGACCAATCGTCATGATCTAACTGAGAACCGATTTGTGTACAGCCTAGCGTATACATCGCTTGACCAATCGTCATGGTCTAACTGAGAACCGATTTATGTACAGCCTAGCGTATACATCGCTTGACCAATCGTCATGATCTAACTGAGAACCGATTTGTGTACAGCCTAGCGTATACATCGCTTGACCAATCGTCATGGTCTAACTGAGAACCGATTTGTGTACAGCCTAGCGTATACATCGCTTGACCAATCGTCATGGTCTAACTGAGAACCGATTTATGTACAGTCTAGCGTATACATCTCTTGACCAATCGTCATGATCTAACTGAGAACCGATTTGTGTACAGCCTAGCGTATACATCACTTGACCAATCGTCATGATCTAACTGAGAACCGATTTGTGTACAGCCTAGCGTATACATCGCTTGACCAATCGTCATGGTCTAACTGAGAACCGATTTGTGTACAGCCTAGCGTATACATCGCTTGACCAATCGTCATGGTCTAACTGAGAACCGATTTGTGTACAGCCTAGCGTATACATCGCTTGACCAATCGTCATGGTCTAACTGAGAACCGATTTGTGTACAGCCTAGCGTATACATCGCTTGACCAATCGTCATGGTCTAACTGAGAACCGATTTGTGTACAGCCTAGCGTATACATTGCTTGACCAATCGTCATGGTCTAACTGAGAACCGATTTGTGTACAGCCTAGCGTATACATCGCTTGACCAATCGTCATGGTCTAACTGAGAACCGATTTGTGTATAGCCTAGCGTATACATCGTTTGACCAATCGTCATGGTCTAACTGAGAACCGATTTGTGTACAGCCTAGCGTATACATCGCTTGACCAATCGTCATGGTCTAACTGAAAACCGATTTATGTACAGTCTAGCGTATACATCGCTTGACCAATCGTCATGGTCTAACTGAGAACCGATTTGTGTACAGCCTAGCGTATACATCGCTTGACCAATCGTCATGGTCTAACTGAAAACCGATTTATGTACAGCCTAGCATATACATCGCTTGACCAATCGTCATGGTCTAACTGAGAACCGGTTTGTGTACAGCCTAGCGTATACATCGCTTGACCAATCGTCATGGTCTAACTGAGAACCGATTTATGTACAGTCTAGCGTATACATCGCTTGACCAATCGTCATGGTCTAACTGAGAACCGATTTGTGTACAGCCTAGCGTATACATCGCTTGACCAATCGTCATGGTCTAACTGAAAACCGATTTATGTACAGTCTAGCGTATACATCGCTTGACCAATCGTCATGGTCTAACTGAGAACCGATTTGTGTACAGCCTAGCGTATACATCGCTTGACCAATCGTCATGGTCTAACTGAAAACCGATTTATGTACAGTCTAGCGTATACATCGCTTGACCAATCGTCATGGTCTAACTGAGAACCGATTTGTGTACAGCCTAGCGTATACATCGCTTGACCAATCGTCATGGTCTAACTGAAAACCGATTTATGTACAGCCTAGCATATACATCGCTTGACCAATCGTCATGGTCTAACTGAGAACCGGTTTGTGTACAGCCTAGCGTATACATCGCTTGACCAATCGTCATGGTCTAACTGAGAACCGATTTGTGTACAGCCTAGCGTATACATCGCTTGACCAATCGTCATGGTCTAACTGAAAACCGATTTATGTACAGCCTACCGTGTACATCGCTTGACCAATCGTCATGGTCTAACTGAGAACCGATTTATGTACAGTCTAGCGTATACATCGCTTGACCAATCGTCATGGTCTAACTGAGAACCGATTTGTGTACAGCCTAGCGTATACATCGCTTGACCAATCGTCATGGTCTAACTGAGAACCGTTTTGTGTACAGCCTAGCGTATACATCGCTTGACCAATCGTCATGGTCTAACTGAGAACCGATTTGTGTACAGCCTAGCGTATACATCGCTTGACCAATCGTCATGGTCTAACTGAGAACCGATTTGTGTACAGCCTAGCGTATACATCGCTTGACCAATCGTCATGGTCTAACTGAGAACCGATTTGTGTACAGCCTAGCGTATACATCGCTTGACCAATCGTCATGGTCTAACTGAAAACCGATTTATGTACAGTCTAGCATATACATCGCTTGACCAATCGTCATGGTCTAACTGAGAACCGTTTTGTGTACAGCCTAGCGTATACATCGCTTGACCAATCGTCATGGTCTAACTGAGAACTGTTTTGTGTACAGCCTAGCGTATACATCGCTTGACCAATCGTCATGGTCTAACTGAAAACCGATTTATGTACAGTCTAGCATATACATCGCTTGACCAATCGTCATGGTCTAACTGAGAACCGATTTATGTACAGCCTACCGTGTACATCGCTTGACCAATCGTCATGGTCTAACTGAGAACAGATTTGTGTACAGCCTAAATTGGGATCTGCGCAGCGAGATGTCTGTTTACATTAGTTTTAAATTTCTGCATGACAGTACTGTCGGGGAAACAGGGGGCAGGGATGGAGTTCCAGAGACCAGCAGCACGAGGAAAGAAGCTGGGGACCTCCACAGTGAATGAATGAAATTTAGTTGATTGTCGAGTTGGTCTAGTGAATTTACGTCGAGGGGGCATCAGAGTAGTCAATTCATCGGAGCATAATCTATTGAAGTATTTGTAAAACAAGCACAAGGATGCTACATTGCGGTGATTTAGGTCAAGGTCACAGAAAAGGTCACAACAATGGTGATAACTTTGGTTTTGGTTTGGTAGTTTGGTAGTTTTGTTTTACGGCATATCAACCCTTTTTGGGTTATTTAATGCCGAATCTGGTCATTATAGTGAAAGTTTTTATGCTTCAAGTTCTTTATATCTTCAAATGTTTAATCAGGGTTTTTGGTTTGGTAGTTTTGTTTTACGGCATATCAACCCTTTTTGGGTTATTTAATGCCGAATCTGGTCTTGTTTTCTTCTTTTTTTTGTTTCTTTCCCCTTTTAATATCTGTTTCTATTTAACCCATAGTTGGGACCCTAACAGGTACTACCACTCCGGGTCAGGGTGGACCTGGGAGCAATGGTAATTAAGAGGAGGCTCCACATTCCCCAAAGTCCGTAAGCCGGATCTCACCATCGGATGTAGTTTAAGGTCATATCCAGGACCGGGAGTAGGGTAGGAAAAATAAAAATAAAAAAGGGGAGGGAGAAAGGGAGAGGGGCTGTTGTTTTTGTTTTTGGTTTTGTAGAACATAATTAAGTTTTACAAACAAAAAAAAAAAAAAAAAAAACGTCAATGTAGGTGAATTTCGTCTCAGGGAGCCACAGGGCAGCCTGATCTGGTATCACCAGCTTTGGTTTTGTTCATCATAGACTTGCTAATTGGCCGATATTGTAGCCAATGAAGCCCTGTGTCTTACATGACCTTGACCTTAAAAATAGATCAAATTTGACATTTTGATGGAATTTAAACTTATGATATGCACGACTTACTTATGTCCTTTGTTTTACTTATAGATTAAAAGAACAATTCCAATTGTTTTTGGTTCTAGAGTTTTTCCCTATTTCACAAGCCATACTTTCTATACTAGTAGTAATTAACGGGTGACTCCACACTCCGCAGAGCTTCACCACCATAATTAGCTTATGGTCATGCCACCATTTTCTTTAAAAAAATAAATGGATCGACTGTAGCCGAGGGTGACCCGAAATCTCGTTTTTCATTGGCTACTACACAGAGATGTAGGCAATGGAGTCACTTCTTTCTCTGAATTGCTCCACTTATTCTTGATTCTCACCTTATAATGCTGAGTGCTTAGCAAGGAAGCATCAAGTACCATTTTTTGAGTCCTTGGCATAACTCCACTGAAAATTAAACCCCTGTATCATGACCCATTAATAAACTTTCACCATAATGCCAAATGAGCGGGTCAAATAAATGGATGGATTGATCCTAGTCGAGGCTGACCTTAAGGTTCACTTTGCATTGGCTACTACACAAAGATATAGGGGAGGGAGTTACTCCTTTCCCAGGATTACTCTACTTACCACTGATCCTCACCTTATAATGCCGAGTGTTTAACAAGGGGGCATCAAGTACAACTTTATGAATCTTTGGTATGACTAGCCCAAGGATTGAACCCTGGTCTCCCGACCCATTAACAAACACTAACCATTATGCCCAATGTGCTGGCACATTTTTTTTACTGGTTGGTTAAATTAAAAGACAGTACTTACTGTTAAGGTATTTATTTCTTTGGAAACGGCACCAATTTCTTTAGCTGCTTTTTCGTCTCTCTAAAAAAATAAATAAATAGATAAATGAACCACTGCAAGAGATTCACATTCTGCAAATACGTTACTGTGGCTGCTGCCAGATTTTTTTGGTTTTTGTAAAAGAACGTTATTTTTTAAGAAAAAGAACGTTATTTTACAAAAAAACAAGCAATATGAGATCAAGTCACTTCTAGGAAAAACTACACCACAATAAAATACTCCCTTTGTTTATAACGTTTAATCAGAGAAAATAAAAAATGAGCATAGCTCATAATAGCAACAGAACAATCTAATATAATTAATAACAACAGATATCGAAAGTATAAAAAATGAATTTATGAATTAAAATGGCTTAGATTATTTTTTTAAACTTGGAAAGCGGCTAAAATAAATAATTTAAAAAAAAAACTTGGAAAAGGGCTACAATTATTTTTTTTTTAAACTTGGAAAGGGGCTACAATTATTTTTTAAAAAAAACTTGGAAAAGGGCTACGATTATTAAAAAACAAACTCGGAAAGGGGCTACAATTATTTTTTTTTTAAACTTGGAAAGGGGCTACAATTATTTTTTTTTAAACTTGGAAAGGGGCTACGATTATTTTAAAAAAACTTGGAAAGGGGCTACAATTATTTTTTTTTAAACTTGGAAAGGGGCTACAATTATTTTTTTTAAAAACTTGGAAAAAGGCTACGATTATTAAAAAACAAACTCGGAAAGGGGCTACAATTATTTTGTTTTTAAACTTGGAAAGGGGCTACAATTATTTTAAAAAAACTTGGAAAGGGGTTATTATTTTTTTTTAAACTTGGAAAGGGGCTACGATTATTTTAAAAAAAACTTGGAAAGGGGCTACGATTATTTAAAAAAAAAAAACTTGGAAAGGGGCTACGATTATTTAAAAAAAAAAAACTTGGAAAGGGCTACGATTATTAAAAAACAAACTCGGAAAGGGCTACGATTATTTTTTAAAAACTTGGAAAGGGGCTACAATTATTTAAAAAAAACTTGGAAAGGGGCTACGATTATTTAAAAATAACTTGGAAAGGGGCTACGATTATTTAAAAAAACTTGGAAAGGGGCTACGAATATTTTTTTTAAAAACTTGGAAAAGGGCTAAGGTTATTTTTTTAAAAACTGGGAACGGGGCTAATATTTTTTTTTTAAACTGGGAAGGCGGCTAAGATTATCTTAAATGACTGGGAAACGAGCTAAGATTATTTAAAAAAAACTAGAAAAGGGACTAAGATTATGTTTAAAAACTTGGAAAAGGGGCTAAGATTATTTTATATAACCGGGAAAGAAGCTAAACATTATTTTTTAAACTGATAAAAGAGCTAAGATTAATTTTAAAACTGGGAGAGACTAAAAAAATTTGCTAAACTGGGAGAGAAGCTAAGATTTTGTTTAGATGTTGGCGATTATGAATTCTATATTATTATTTCTATTTTCTACCAGAGCTTATAATCTTCAGTAAGAATATCATACTAACTTTTACTCTCATTTATTCATTATGTTTATTTGAATCAATCATTTAATTTCAATTTTTTAAATCTGTAACGATGCTGTAATAATTACATGAAACTATCAACTAAAATTCTCAAATTTCATAGGATTTGGACATCTCAAAAAATTTCATTTCAATGAAAAAAAAAAAAATAGAAGAATTTTCAAGAGGTTCTGTTAATGATAAATCTCACAGAATATATAATATGAATATACAGATCAAATTCTCTAGAAATATTTGTTGTTTTATTTGGATTATTCGGACTACTGTTCTCATCTTGGATGTTATGCTCACAACGTTTCGGCTGATGTAACCTCTGACCTTCTTCAGGTGTATCTTATTGAACTTGAATCTTTGTGTCGAGCTCAAGAATCTGTGCAGAATTTTGAACAGAAGCCTTTATTTAATCTACAGAGGAGCTTGCTCTCATTCCGTCAGCCATGATCGGGTAGAAGTCTTAAGTAATTAGTAATTTTATTTTTAGTACCGCCCGCACTGAGGATTGAACCTTTAACCTCCAGAAGACTGTCTCTTAGAACTGATTACTTAGCACTTATATCCGTTACATTACAGGTCCTTGCGGACAATTCTAGTATGAATTTTAGGAGGCTTAAACTTATTCTTGTTTTTAAATGTGTTGTCTTACTACTTATCACAAAAAATTAATTACTAATTACTATATACAGGGTGGGCCAAAATAAGGGTCCTATCTTTAAATTTGAATAACTTCCACAAAATAAAAGTTAAACTCACCAAACTTTATGTGTGTATAGACTGACCCTTCCGAGATTTTTTGAAATAAACAAAACAAATTTTAGCCGAAAAACACTTCTTAAAACTTACAAAAACTAAAGTATTGTTTTTTACACTGTTTTGAGTTTTTTAAGCAAAAATAATGTTTTCTAAATGAGGGTACGTTCCTTAGGGCTAATACGGCTCATGCTTGCTTCGGAAGGGGTCCTTTACTTATTCTAAAAAAAAAATTTTTTTAAATCAATAAATAAAAAAGTTATGAATTTTTAAAAATAGGACCCTTATTTTTGCCCACCATGTATATCATTGGAAATTTATTTTTAACCATTCTTTCTGAATTCATCATATTTATTTCTAAATTTGTTTACATTAGAGCCATTTTAATGTGATCAAGAAACTTGTTCCAAAATTATATTACTCTATTAGAAAAAAAAAAATCTAATTTGTTTCAAAACAAAACAAAAATCGGTAAACTTACTTCTTTGATGCATCCATTATTTTGAGGGTAGTTTGCCGTTCCTCCATTCACAACGGTGTCCTTACCGTTTTGGGAAAGTGGCGTCTCGATGGGGCAGATGTAACTATCTGTTTGACTCTCAGACTTACTACGCTTATGGCCAAACAGGAGAAAGTTGTTTCGTCGCTGAAAGAAAAAGAGAAACAACAACATTGTTTCGGTTCATTTAAAATCAAAACTTATTCAAACATTTTTATTTTATTTCTTATTTTGTCGACATCTTGATACATTAATGACGATGATCAGAATGTTAAGTTGTTGTTGGTTCACGAAGTATAGCTTTGGGGGTAGAGGTTGTTTACGCCCCCCACCCCCATGGTATGTGATGGTCTGTTCCCCCACAAGCAAATTTGTTCCAGCATTCAATTCTTAGCTAACTCATGAATTTACTTTTTTACTTGGGAGTCATCTCTTATCAAGGCCAAATGGCTACTCGAGGATAAGGCTTAAAAAAAGTGTTTGTTATCGATGTACAACACCTTGATAGGATTTGAAATGATAGGCGAAATTGAATATTTAAGTAGACGGCTTGACAAGAATTCATTAACATTGGACTTGAAAACGATTATGTTGTAGTCTGCTGGGAAACAACACTGTGGTATCGTGTTCTACAGATGTTGTTGGGAAGAAACTTTGTTTATGGAAATTCTGTTTAGTTTTAGGTACAACGAGGAAGAAAGGAGAATTATTTACAGTGGTTGTAGCTAGACGAGTTTTTGTTGCAAATCTTTTACAGGGAGAACCATAGATTGGAGCTCAGTCGAGCATCGACAATGAAAAAAAATATTTGAATAACAATTTATGATCAAATGAGTCTCTCTGCACTTGTCCAACACTGAATATCAGGAATGCAAGTCCATAGGGAATAAATTCTCACCGAACATCCGGAACACCAGTCCATAGGAGGACAAATTCTCATCCAACAAGAAAATCATTTTCAAAAACACTGTTTCTCGTATCTGCATGCTTGACCAACTCATAATATGAAGTGTGCTAAAAGACAGTTCCTCCTTCAAATTTTCCCCAGTCTTTTTGTATGACAAGCCATGGCTAACTGGTCAATCAATATAGTTTCCTTTAAAAATTAAAGCCAGATTATTTTAGCTTTCTTTGATAATGAATGCTAGATAAATACCTGGACAGAGATAGGTTAGTTTGGAAATCAATTTCTACAAGCTGTCCAACACATGCCAGCATGTAAAACAGATGTTAAACCGAATATGATGATTTTCCTTCAAATTACTACACACATACTTGTCTGTGTCGACATCTTGATATATTAATGACGATGAAATTTCAAAGCTTACCTTAACTTTAGAATTTGGAAATAGGGGTTGATAATCTGCTGACATTTCAAATTCCCGTTTCTTGTGTTGTTGACCGTTACCAATGAGAGCCACAAAATGCGTACTTAGATGTCTTCGTAAGAGAGATTTGTTCGCAGGGATCGACAAGACCTGTGAGAAAAGTTCGGCATTGAAGCGAGGTTCCAGCACCTGAAGTAGAAAAAGAAAAAAACACATAAAAATGTTGCTGTCAGTATAAGTGTGATTAGATAAGATGAGGCATGAACAGTTTAAGATAAAAACACGGACACAGTCGTCACAACTCAAACACATGTAATGAAAAAAAAAAAATAATAAAAAGTCAAAAGATTATTTGAAACAGAGTTGGTGCGGGAATTTGTAAAATGCAATGTTTTGCATTGGAATTCTTTTTGTATGATATCAGTCAACGGACAATGGGCAATGATAAATAAGTCTGCAAAGTGGGTAAAGTAATTTAAATGGAAAATACTGTATCAAAATTTGAAACAAAGAAACAATGATGTATATGCTTGTTTTAAAAACACCAAACAGAATAGACAAACATAAATATCTGACCTGAAAACCTAATGTGTTTTCCATTCGTTCGCTGACTTACTTCATAAACATTCTGGTTATTTGGGGATTCCATTTTGTTTAGAAACTTCTAACAATTATTTTAGCCAAAGTTCCTAAACAAAATACGCTTTCATAATTTTCATTTTTTTAAATTTTTCATGGTTTCAACACTTTTTTGGTAACTTATGTTGACATATCCGTCTACCTGTGGCATCGTGCTACATCCACACATCACACAGCCACAAAATGAGGAGCAAATCTTCATGTGAATTACAAGACTCTCTCCTATAATAATCCGTAAAAATAAGGATCATTAAAGAAGGGAGAAACAAGGATTTTCTATAAACAGACATAAAAATATATGAACATATATTGCATACACAGTTGAGTTTATGTGGCCAGAAGTAAGAATTGTGAATTTTTCCTTTTGTTGAAAGGACTTAATTAAAGTGAGTATGTGTCAGCTGCCGATAGTTCTTTCTCCTTTGGGAGCTGCGTATCATCAAGTGATGATAGCCATGCTCAGAATGTCTAGTTGACAGAGGCAGGAGAGAGAGTAAATGTCTTACATCTTAGCTGCCTGGAAACTGTCTGGTTTGGGAATTCTAAATCTCAGGATTGAGTTATAAAAAAAGTCTGGTAGTCGTATAGTCTAATTGGTTTTTGTATGACCAAACATCCTTACTGGGGTTGCTTCTGCGAGAGGAAACAGATCAATGTTTATCACTGTTACATCCTCACAACCGAATATAGTTTAGGGTCATAGCCAGGATCTATATCTATTGTGTACATTACCAATGTATGTGAAATGTAGGTATGTATTGACATATAGACATGTATTTAGATGCGACATGTAGGCATGTACTTAGATGCAACATGTAGGCATGCACTTAGATGCAACATGTAGGCATGTATTTACATGCGACATGTAGACATGTATTTACATATGAAATGTAGGTATATATGTATATATTTAATGTAGGTGTAAATGACAAAAAAGTAACCTATGTCGTGCATGAAAGCTTGGAAGGGAAATTTGCATAGCGTCCAGGTGAATTGATAAAAAGAAAAGAGTTGAGAATGAAAAGAGAACAAACTGGAGGGCAGCAGGAACTGCAGTTTATTGGTGGAAGATTGTACCGGATTTTTTTGGTTTTGTGTATTGCTTTCTTCCAAGCTATCTCGGCGTCATGATGGCAGATAAGATCGACTTGAAGCTTATACCGGAGTTAAGTGGTTCAGATACCAGCCAATCCATTATTGAATGGATTGGGAAGGCTGACCATGTGTGTCAGCTGTGCTCTGTAAAGAACATGGACTGCATAATCCCTCTGCGTTTTACAGACGGCGCCTTTGCGGTGTACCAATAATTGAATGCAGAAAAAAAGGGGGATTATGCCTGCATAAAGGAAGCTTTGTTAACATTCGCCTTGGACTCCTATGCGGCGTAGGCGCAGTTTGTGGCATGCCGCATGCACCCGGGTGAAACTGTAGATGTTTTTCTGGCAGATATGCGAAAGCTTTCTGTACCATTCAATGGTATGACTGATCGAGGCCTCAAAGCAGCCTTTGTCCATGGGTTGCTCGACCATGTCTGACGGCTCCTATGAGCTTCTTCTCGAATGGAGGAAATAAGCATTTGTAAGCTTCTAGCTTGAGCAAGAATTATATTGAAAAATGACCCATCTGGACCCGCATTAATTACGGCCGCCATGGGGCCAATGCAAATAAAGGAAATCCAGACAAAGAACACCAGGATAAGGTGTTTTGAATGCGATGGAATTAACCACTTAGCTAAAGATTGTTTCACTCGGCGCAACAAACAAATATTTAGGGACCCTTAACTGCGGAGAAGTGATGCACGTTGAAGGACTAGGCTACACTTCTCTGGATTGTCCAGGAAAAAGGTTTAGGGGACTACAGCTATGCGCCGCATTCTTCCCCAGACAAGATGTGAACTCGACGCTGACAACTGTAAGAGTAGCTGTGAACGGAAAGAGTGAGTGCATTGCACAAGTTGATTCTGGATGGTCCTGCACCATGGTGAGCAAAAAGTGTGCCGGACGTGGCGAAAGCAGATGATAGAGGTGGTTAAGATTGCTGGGAGAACACAGACATGTGGAGTTGGGTCCATTAGCCTTCGACTAGAGAGTGGACGTGCAGTTGTAACTGAGGTCCTGGTAATCTTGGGGACCCACTTAGGTTCGACCTCTTGACGGGGATAGAAGCGATAAAAACTCTAGGCAGAGTATCCATCTTGAAGTCAGGGGAGGTCTAATTTCTTGACGAGCCAGTTTCTGTTTGCGCGGCTGCGCCAGCCCTTATCATTGAAGAATCCGATTTTCGAGCGGAGTTTGACCAACAACGAAATGAACGGACTGCGACATAGAAATGGGCAGGAGGCAAGGTTCTTGACAAGCTGAAACACTGTGTCACTGAATATTCGATGCCGGCAACAGTCAGGAAACTATCTGAGGATGAAGTACAGCAATAGATCAAAAAAGGGGGGCTTGCTTCCTATGATGAGCAAAAACTGGGACCCCCGAGAGGGCTGCTTCCGTTGATGGCTGTTGTCCAGCAGAATAAATAAAAATGCGTCCTGTAATGGAGTACAAAGAACTAAACCTACATGTGGATGCATATACTGCAAACGCTGATGTTTGCGTCAGCAAACTGAGGAAATGTAGATGGCGAGGATCAAATATAGCGTTGCTAGATCTCTGATCTGCTTATCTTCAAATGTGCATTGGTGAGTCACGTTGGCCCTACCAGACCGTTGTTTTCCAAGGTAGAAGATATGGTTTAACGAGGTTGGGATTTGGTCTGAATGGCTCCGCAAATAATGAGGTCCATTATGAACACAGTCTTATCACAAGACTGCAACATCAAGAAGGCGACCTTGACTTACATCGATGATGTGTATGTGGATGAAAGTGTTGCATCCGCAACCAGTGTTGCTGAAAATTTGTCGCACTTTGTACTGGCCAGCAAAACTTTGGAGCGACCGAAGGGTGCGGCTTGGGTGCTTGGCTAGACTGTCTGCAGAATAGACGATGCCCTGTTTTGGAAAGTGGGAATGAGCTGCCGAACGTCCCAGACATTATTACCAGAAGAATGTTCTCTCTCTGCAGAAAGCTTGTTGGACATCTCCCTTAATGTTTAATTTTACTTCAGTCGAAGTTCTCAGAAATCAAGGGGCCTCTTCCTGGGGCTAACACTTGATCTCTATATGAGATACATAGATACCCGAATATTCTATTAAAATTCTCCTTTATTTCTCAAGCATTGAGTTAGTAAAAAAGTTAAGAATAATAAATTCCTTCTCTCCTCAACTGACAAGTTAAGTATGTCATAGTATATCTTTCTTGTGGTCTGTTGGTTTTACCAGATTCCAGGACAAGAATTCATCTAGTCTGGTGGAGTATCCAGCTACGGGGTGTTACTTGAGGTAACCTCACTAGGAGAAGATGCACTATTCCTCGTATGAGGGGATCTTATTTGTGCTGCGGATACCAAGTAATTTTGAATATTTGGTCAAGGTTTACTTGTAGGGGTAAGTATCCTCATGTCAGGGTGTCCTAACAAACCCTTGTACAGAGAGACCGAAGACACTCGAGGATAGTGTCTAGTAGGTAATTCAAACTCTCCCTGTGTGCGGCTGACTGTGAGTAGCGACTAGTGTCATCAAGCGATGGGGAAGCGCGGAGACAGAAGGATGGGACAATCAAACCAAGGATATCCCATTAAGATGTATTCCAACCGAGACTGTTAATAAAGTCAGGCCGCCCCATGCAAAGGTAAATGGTGCGTCAATGGTGAGTAGCTTGACGTGTGGGTTGACACAAGTTCCTTGGCCACAGGTGTCCTGCTTGAATCACATGGAACCGTGATTGAAGATGCGTGTTGGATGTGGCCAGAATCAGATACAACACATAAACGTTGCGAAGTTGGATGCCATTCTAAAAGGAGTAAATCTGGCTATACACTGGGAGGCCAAGTCTTTACACCTGAAGACCGACTCCTTGCGTGTTCAGCGATGGCTTACTAACAAATTCATAGTGAGCACAAAGGCTGCTAGCAAAATGCTTACTAGAACTGATCAAATACAGTTGCAAACCTTTTCAGGACTGGTCAAAGAGTATGCGCTGGTGGTAGATGTTGTAGGTTGTGCTTCTCAGGTCAAGTAAAAATAGAGCTGATAAGATCACTAGAGTCCAGCAGACAAGGCTGGAGGCAATGAGAAAGGAAACAGAGTCTGTGTCGCAGATATGTGCTGCCGCCAAAAGCAGCAGATCCATTTGAACAGCAGTCATCGCCCCTGGTACGAAACAGTAATACGAAATGTAGGTATATATTTACATATGATACCCAACAAAATGAATCTAACAATCCTTTTTATTTAAATAATAAGAAGCAAAAAATATCCCAACTCACCATCAAAGCTCCATGGACCCCACTGCCCCGCAGATTGGGTGCATACTCGGAGAGGTCGATTGTCCTTAACCATTCCATTACTCGATGGTTTGACCATAGCATTACTTCATCAGGAATATCTTGAAGATTCCCCTGAAAAAGAAAGACAAAAACATTTTTAAATTCTCTTTTCGGAAGGATTGATGGAAAAAGATAAAACTTGAAAAAAAAAAAGTTGTTTTTTTTAATTTTTAAAAAATTTTTTTTTTTTAATGTAAAAATAAAAAGTGTAACATTCTATAACTATATAGCAATTTCTTTTTCATCTCGAAGCCATTTAGATATTTTAATGAAAAAATGCAATAGTTTTTTTTTCATTTATCACTCCTATATTACCACCAAAACGAATTACTATTATTTAAATTAATAATACAGTCTTTTGAAATACTGCACACATATATATATATATATAGTAGAGACCAAAAACAGATATTTGAATGCCTAATTTGCACAACTATTTTTAAATCAGGTTATAATAAATTAATGTTTGGTTTTATTCATTTGTAATTTCATTGTCCTATTTTCCTTGCAATAGTTTCATCGATATTAACAGTAATTCTTTAAAGTGATTTAATTAAAAAAAAAGAATAAATTACAAAACCCTTTCTTAAAATAGACTCATTCATTTTCAAGGGAGATAATTTAAATGAAACTAATATATCTCAACTAGCTAGAAAGAAAGATATACCGATGAGGCATAAGAGTTCATAGAGAGAAGAGGGAAAGTAACTGCTCTCTCTCTCTCTCACTCCTCCTTCTTCTCCTCTCACTATCTCTCTCTCACTCCTCCTTCTTCTCCTCTCACTATCTCTCTCTCACTCCTCCTTCTTCTCCTCTCACTATCTCTCTCTCACTCCTCCTTCTTCTCCTCTCACTATCTCTCTCTCACTCCTCCTTCTTCTCCTCTCACTATCTCTCTCTCACTCCTCCTTCTCCCCCTCTCACTATCTCTCTCTCACTCCTCCTTCTCCCCCTCTCACTATCTCTCTCTCACTCCTCCTTCTCCCCTCACTATCTCTCTCTCACTCCTCCTTCTCCCCTCACTATCTCTCTCTCACTCCTCCTTCTCCCCTCACTATCTCTCTCTCACTCCTCCTTCTCCCCTCACTATCTCTCTCTCACTCCTCCTTCTCCCCTCACTATCTCTCTCTCACTCCTCCTTCTCCCCTCACTATCTCTCTCTCACTCCTCCTTCTCCCCTCACTATCTCTCTCTCACTCCTCCTTCTCCCCTCACTATCTCTCTCTCACTCCTCCTTCTCCCCTCACTATCTCTCTCTCACTCCTCCTTCTCCTCTCACTATCTCTCTCTCACTCCTCCTTCTCCTCTCACTATCTCTCTCTCACTCCTCCTTCTCCCCTCACTATCTCTCTCTCACTCCTCCTTCTCCCCTCACTATCTCTCTCTCACTCCTCCTTCTCCCCTCACTATCTCTCTCTCACTCCTCCTTCTCCCCTCACTATCTCTCTCTCACTCCTCCTTCTCCCCTCACTATCTCTCTCTCACTCCTCCTTCTCCCCTCACTATCTCTCTCTCACTCCTCCTTCTCCCCTTACTATCTCTCTCTCACTCCTCCTTCTCCCCTCACTATCTCTCTCTCACTCCTTCTCCCCTCACTATCTCTCTCACTCCTTCTCCCCTCACTATCTCTCTTTCCCCTCTCACTCCTTCTTCTCCTCTCAGTATCTCTCTTTCTCTCACAACACCCAATTTTCTTTTCTTATTGCTTTTTAAAGGAGCCCTCCCCCCTACACAAAAACAACTGCCCAGGCAAATTGATTTCTTTCTTTTTCTTTCTTTACATTCTTATTTAAAAGATGAATAAAGTTGTATCAAAATAAAATGGTGATCTATTTATATGAATAAATGCGAAAGTTTTTGTTTCGGGTTTATGGAAGTGCTCTTTCTGGTATTGACGCACATTTTCATTTCATTTTATAACCTTCTGGAATTATGCCTTATACTTTCGGGCCAGTTTTCTGAACAATATTTAACTGATAATTAGATTTGTCTGATTTGATACTCAACTTTCCTTTGTACTTCATCTCGTTTCTAACTATCTGATTGGCGACGTGCCATTTCTTAGAGGACTTTTTTGATTTCATGGAATACTTCAGATTTGTCGCCCTTCTAATGAAGGGGAATTAATTATTACAGCCTGGATTGCCCATGGATGCTGTTGACTTCTCCAGAAACACGTATCACGGTTATTTTGTGCCAAAACCATAAATATAATGATATAACCTGGATTTAATACTTTATATATATAGTCAAGAGATGTCATTGACCCCTAACTCTTAAAGTAATGTTATTTTTGTATTTTCATCTATTTCTGTTTTTATGGCATATTTTATCATTCTCAAAATTATATATAACCATATTCATTTCCAATAAAGGTTAACAATTATGTGAAAAGCGCACCAATTAAGGCTGGCAATTCAAGCTAGTCATATGTAGCACATTAATGAAAGTAGCAACTTGACAGATATGGAATATGGTTTGTTACTTAACTGTACGTAGGCCTAAAGTGTTTTCACAAACCACATTGTAGAACCAGGTATTCATGAAAGAGTAAGCGTTCCCTGCTACCCATGAATCACTTGCCATATCTTACAAAATAACTCAAATTTTACTTATATAAATTTTATTTATTTATATATATATATATAAAAGGAAAATAAAGGAATATAGAAATTAAATATATATTAATTAAATGAATATTAGACGAATCTTGTTTTTTTTAACCTGACTGTGGTGTGTTTTACACTGATGAAGCCTCTTTGTGAATATTTGGTCAATTTAAATTTAAAAAAAAAAAAAAAAAAAAGCTTAAACAATGTGTGTTATTTTTATTGTTAAATTAAATTTTATTTATTTTAAACTTAGTTTTCGGAAATAAAATTCCTTTGTCAAAGCAGAATGTTTTTTTTATATATAATATCCGAGATGGAATGCAGACTTCTGCATATATTGAATATAACAGGTAAACACAATAAATAACGTCTAAAACAACATTTATTTGTATTGACGCCAACAACGGGCTTATTTGAAAACTTATAAGATGCTTTTGAATTCAAATTAATGGCATGCAATACTCTTACCTCTTCTGCGGTGGGTCTTCGTTTTAGACACTGTGGATCAAAATTATGCTGCCTCAGTGCCTGTATGGCCCTCCGAATACTAATGTGATGAAGTTCGTTCGTTACTTTAAGAGACAACAGGTCATCCTGCAAAATAGAAGTTGAGAAGCAAATAACGTTGAAATTTAATTGCTGAAAACAAAATTATTGCTACTGCTAATAGTAAAAACAAACATAATATATATATATATATATATATATACATATATTATCAAAATTGAAAATGTAAGCCTTTATCAATGCAAGATTAAGTAATTTTATTTTTATTTACTTTAATCTTATTTATTCTGGAATAATATTCCATCATCAGAGTTGATCAGTAGTGTGTCATTTTTTTCAAAAAATAAAAATAAACAAACTTTTTGTTTTTTTGTTTTTTGATATAACGTCCTTGTAATGGGTGTTATCCGCAGTGAAGTCTTGACAGTTATGAATCCAAATTCTGGTTCATGAACGAAGACGCATGGGCATACTGGTAGTTTAGAAAGATATATAGAGACGTCAAATCAAAAAAAGTTTGTTTACTTTTATTTTTTAAAAAAAATGACACAATACTGGTCAACTTTGATGATGGAATATTATTCCGAAATTAATAAGATTAAAGTAAAAAAAATAAAATAAATTGATCTTGCATTGATAAAGGCTTCTATTTTCAATTTTAATAATTCTGACCCACCAATGCTTTTAAATGAACGACCTATCATATATATATATATAAAGAGATAGAAGAAAAAAGAGTGATAAATATGCGACGATTGTCCAAATTTATTTCAAATTTCAATTGTTCAATGCAAATAAACACTAGTTTATTACTGAATACACCTTGCATTGAACAATTGAAATTTGAAATAAATTTGGACAATCGTCGCATATTTATCACTCTTTTTTTTTCTATCTCTACAATTGCTCTATCTCATATATTGAGCTAAACCTCTTCACAATAGGTTCCATCTACTAAAAGTTTTACTTTTGGTTTATATTTGATCCTATATATATATATATATATATATATATATATATATATATAAACATACAAATAAATATAGAAAAGATATATACACATACCTAACTTTATATATATATAAATAAACATACAAATTAATATAGAAAAGATATATACACATACCTAACTTTATATATATATAAATAAACATACAAATTAATATAGAAAAGATATATACACATACCTAACTTTATACATATATAAATAAACATACAAATTAATATAGAAAAGATATATACATATACCTAACTTTATATATATAAATAAACATACAAATTAATATAGAAAAGATATATACACATACCTAACTTTATATATATAAATAAACATACAAATTAATATAGAAAAGATATATACACATACCTAACTTTATATATATATAAATAAACATACAAATTAACATAGAAAAGATATATACATATACCTAACTTTATAATTATATAGAGAGAGATATACAGGATTCACTTCTAAACTAATTAACCGATCATTATGGATTTAAGAACACAGCTGCAAGGCATAAGGGGTCATAGTGTAGGCTATATTTAGTTTAACTGCATGCAAAGAAGGTAAAAAGAGGGGGGAGGCCCTTCAAAAAAATTCAGATGCTTCCCATTTTTGTGAAATTTTAACGATCTAGAATTACCTAGTAAATCTAGACAAGCTGTGATATGGACTTCGTTTTCCATTAGTTTTGGTTCAAGCAAAAAAAATCTTTAATTTCGACTGAAGTGAATATATGATTAACTATATATTTCTTAGTGGTACGAGGATGTCCAAAGTCCGACAGTTTTTATTTATTCATGAATTCTTTAAAATATTAATTTCAAAGCTAATGAAAATCTGGTAAAGTTGTTTTCCTTTAACTTTTTGCCAATGAAAAATGTTTTCTTTATTTCCATTTCAAAATAAAAAAATAAAACTTAAAATCTTCTTAAAATCAATTGTTAAAAAAAAAAATCGAGAGGAGTTATCTCCCTTACTATGTTAGCAGAAACTAAAAATGGGTCCAACTAACTATGTTAGGTTCGTTTTAATTAATTGTTTTTTTATAGAAGTATACATTTTTTTTCCTTTTAAATTCCATAAAAATCAAAATTCTATTTAAAATTTATCGGTGAAAATTGGTACATAAAAATCAAAACTAGCTTTTGATAATGTTTACCAAATGAGCCGCAAATGTTTTTTAATCTACAAATACATACCACAGTCATATAATGCAGCATTAAACCATCTACGCGAGCATCGAAGAAGCTATCCTTATATTGTGGGATGCCAATATCATCAAGCCACCCTGAAACAAAAACAAAATAACAACAGTGGTTAAAAAACAAATCAAACATTTTTCAAGAAAAATTAGTTTACGTCTTAATAGCATTGAAAGAAAAGCGAACACAAACGCCGAGACAATATTCCGTCGGAGCACAGATTCTCAGTAAACACCGTTTTTTTTGTAACTCAAATTTCTTGGTTTCTCATTGAACTGTCTCCGTCCTTTGCTTCTTGGCCTTTTGGCTAAGATCAAAGTGTAGTATCTGTTCCAATGGATACTGCACCCCATAGACTGGTATTGTCTTGGCCTTCGGGGCTTGATTTATGCCGGTCTATGGGTCTGTCCTGTGCAGTTCTAGGAGGTCCACCCTCCCAGGCTTCGCCTCCCCTCTTTGGGGAGGAGTAAGTTTATTGCTTACTGCCTGAGGTGCCCCTACCGGGGAATGCCGGCGGGGCTGCCCAGGCAACTTTTAATGGCTAGAGTGCTCACCTCTCGGGCGCTGGCTTTTCAAACCCCACTTTCCCGACCCGACCTTGGGTCACATCTTACCTTGTGGGAGTAAGATAAAAACTGGCCTTGTGCCTAACTCCTGGAGAGGAGTAAATCAATACTCAGCCTGAATGTAAATCACCAATGAAAAGTTTAATTAATAAAAATAACCCGTTTCCTCCACCATCGTTAATAATATTGCCACACCACTTGCCGCCAAATTTCTTCTGCCCTCGACACAATTTTCTCTTGTTTTATAGAAGCCCGAAGTCGAACATCCAGGCGTTCGATGCAATCATCAAATTATGCTAATTGTATTGATTATTCGAGGAACTCATTGTAAGCAATTAGTTTGAGGCTCGACATCTAATCACGTCAAAGTCATCCACACGCAATGCATGTCGCCACATGTATGATTGTAGCTGCTGGCGAACAAGGTTTTTGCCACTGGTACGGTCACATCACCCATCAACAGTCATCCAAAACAATCCAAAGTGTGTCCCACATCGATGTCAATAACCCAAAGCCGCTTATGACATGGAGGGGATCAGTTGATGACGACCTGTTCCTAGCGGGTGGCACAAGTGAAATGGCAACGGACAGGTTAGGGTTAGAGGTCATTCACGAAACATCTGACGTCAGTATGAGACACAAAGACAGAAGAAAAAGAAAATTAATAATAAATAATAATAAAATGGTTAGTGCAAAATTTATTAACTTCTAGCGAGACCCAAGTTTCGGCGTTGCCCAGGAAAATTGAGGAAACCAAGAAACTCCTTCTTCAAGTAATTTATTTTTGGGGGGTGGGGGGGGGGGGGAGAATATTCATTGACTTGTTTGCTTGGCTGGTGTGTGTGTGTATGTGCGTGTTTGCTAGAAATGAAAACAATAAAAACAAATTAATGAGATGTCCTTTTGCAAAGCAAGATGTAAATTAGTTAACTTCACGACTTCGATCGCATACGCATGATCAGAATATTAGAAACTATTGTGTGAAGTTGAAATCGGTGTTTTTATCTCATCGTTCCTATTTACTTGTCTCCCACGAGGGCCAAGTTAGACACACGATCGGTTTTAATGTAGGGGAAAATGCAGCTCCCCTAAAAAAGGGGCCCTCTGGATTGGAACAAAAATTAAAAATTGCATCAGTCTAGAAGTCTGACCGATGACAGAATAGACTAAGTGTAGCATCAGAACAGATACTACAGTTTGTTCTTTACTTTGCTAGAGCGGGAAATGGCACTACTTCATAAGTAGTGAGATTGGGGAACTTAATGTGGTGATGTAACCAAGGCAACAAGTTACATACAACAAGAACTCTTCATCATCATCATCATCATATTGAGTTTATCATCTGTTTTACATGCTGGCATTTGTTGGATGGCTTTTATAAACTGACTTCCAAAATAACCTATCTCTGACCATGTCCTTATTTATATCTCTTTATCTCAAATACTTCTGTCATTTCTTCCTAAGTTTTCTTTGTCTTCCCCTGCCAACTGACTCTTTTACCTCAACTGTTCTACATTTACTAACGCAAGAACTCTCATCCATTCTTTCAACGTGATCATACCATCGAAGTCTCCTGTTCCGCACACATCTCCGTATCCTCTGAGGTCATCAAAACTAAGCCTGTCTTTAAGACTCACATTACAGATCCATCGTATCATTCTCATATCATTTCTCTCCATGCAACGCATGTCCTCAACCCTCACTGGCCAGGTTTCACTTCAATGCATCATCACATCATATCATGCCTGATAGACTCTTCCCTTGGTCGATGGTGGTAACACTGCTAGTTAGTAATGGCAGAAGTTCACTAAACTTCTACATAATGATGTAATTTTTTCAACATAATTACGAGCCTAAAGCAATTTCGTGTTCGTATGTACATTATCATATTTCACCCCATTTTTAAAAGATGAAATTGCTCGATCACTGAAGATGCAATGCAAACAAAGTAATTTAAAAAATTTCGTCTGATGCCACTTTTGTATCAAACGTGAAATTTTAACTAAAATACATTTTTATGGCCTTTGGGCTGGATCTGTTCTTTCTAAAGATGGTACAATATTATAGTGGGAGTCTACAAGGATTTTTTTTAGATAAATACAAAAATACAGAGACAAAACAATAAATGGAGGCAACACTTACTTGTAACCCAATTAAAACTAAGAACGTAAATCCGTTCTTTCGGTCCCGCATTGACCGCTTCTAACGCCAACTGAAGTTTCTTTCGATGCAAGTAGTTCTTCATGCCCAATTCCTAACAAAAAAGAAATAGGACATCGATTTTAAATAATATTAATAATGAAATAATTATGGTGATAGCAAGGAATAATATTCTATGAACAACACTTCCCCATGTCAGACGGTGGCAGAGGTAGTAGATCTGAGTGTGTGAGTGAAAATTCTGCTGACTTCCTGCTTGGATGACTATGTAAGGAGAAGCTGTTGTGCCGGAAAAAATGTAGACATTATAGAAAGCAAATGTAACGGATGCATATTTTCCAAAAACACATCAAAAATTGGCGTAAATTGTTACCGTAACAGAATTCTATTGGTTTGGCAACTAAGTTCCCAACGTTTTCTTTTATTTCCATTTAAAAGGTTTAATAAATAATAACCAATTAATTAACGATGTATTCTCTCTTGTTATTTACAACTTCTTCAAAGTTCAACAAGATTTTAAATACCTTGTTGGTAGAAAGAAAAAAAGAAAAAAAGAAGGTATCGAAAAGGTTCATTTCTTTAACTTGACATTCAACTTAAATGATCGGAAAACGAATAGAAATTAACTTAAATTAACTCAAAAAAAAAAAACGGAAAAAAAAAAACGAAAAAAAAAAAGATTATAAAATAGAATTCTCGAAAAGAAAAAAATTCTAAAATTTTAACACAATAGATTCCAAAAGTAAATAAAAAACGTGGGATCATAGTTGCCAATGCAATATATACTATTTGTGTTTACAGAGTTATGAAGGCCAATCAAATAGGGGGAAAATTCCCATTACTTTATTATAAAGATATGCTTTATTCAACTTTTACATTTATTGTATACATTTTATACTTAGTAGATTGACTGATAAAAATGTCGCCTCGTTGTCCAAGAAAGAAATTTTAGACTAGAAATCCTGTTACAATATAAAGAGAATGTCATAATGATCCTTTACTTTTACGAGAAATGTAGACGTACACAATTTGCCAAAGAAAAAAAAAAAAAAAAAAAAAAAAAAAATGAAAGCCAAAAAAAAAAATTCAAATAACTATTTTACTTTTTGTTTGTATCATTTGGACGACTGTTCTTATTTTGGTGGTTATTTTCACGTTTCGGTTGATGTAATTTCCAACCTTCTTCAGATGCGTCTTTGTCATACTCGGAGATCCTTATGTATAACTTGGGAATCTGTATGGAATTTTGAACGGAACTCTTTATGTAATGTACAGGGGTAGCTAGCTCTTGTTCCGTCAGCCACGACCAGGTAGAAGTCATAAGTAATTCGTAATTGTATTCCTAGTATCGCACGCACTGAGGATTGAACCTTCAACCTCCAGAAGAGTGTCACTTAGAACTGATTATTACTTAGCATTTTTATATGTTGCACCACGGATCCTTGTGGTCATGGCTGATGGAACGAGAGCAAGCTATCTCTGTTCATGAAATAAAAGGTTCCATTCGAAATTCTATACAGATTCCCAAGTTTAACAAGACTCACCTGAAAAAGATCGTAGGTCGTCCAAAATGTTGCGAGAATAAAATCCAAGACGAGAACAGTAGTCCGAATGATCCAAATAATATAAATTATCAATCATCATCTAAAAAATTTTGAAACATTTACTGACCTTTTCCAGATCATGGTGTGTAGACTTTAGCAACTGGTCACCACTTTTGATCCATCTCCTCGCTTCAGTCGCATACATGTCTAATCCAATCTCGTTTAACCAAGCGATGACACGGTCACTATCCCAGTGGACAAAAGGAACATCAGTATCTCTAGAAATTGGAAAATATGTTGTTTTAAAAAGATACAAAAATAAAAAATAGAAACCATGTTTCTTTTTTTTTTTACTTTTACAAATCTATACTTAAATATAAAGCACAGTACCACAACATGTGGTTTAATAAGTTTCTCGTTTTTTACATTCTTTTTGAAAATAATTTTTATTATTTTATTCTTCTAGCTAGAAGATTATAATAGTCATGACATAAGAGATTGAAATGTAATACAGAAAAGTATATTCTTAGAAAGAAAAATATAAAATATTAATACAAATTAAATAACGGGGGTATAACTTCCTTACAGAGTTACATTAAAAAGAAAAAACCTTCTGCCTGTCTGTGGGCTCAGGGGTGGTAGGGAGACAAAACATTTTTCTTCCTGTTTCTATATCTTTTCTGTCTTTCTGCCTAGACTTTTTTTTCTGTTTTTGCCTTTTCTCCTTTTCCTTCCTCCTTATCTTATGTCTACTGCTTACATATATTTAAAAAATGATTTATAATTAAAATCTAATTTTGTAGTCTGAAATATTAGCTCTGCACAAGTTTGTTTTGATTGTGAAGTTATTCACTTTACTCACTTTTTTAAATTTTTTATTTTTTAAAAATATTTTGTCGGATTTGATTCAAATTATTTCTTCATATACATACATGAAATGAAAAAATACAGAAATGTATAGTTTTAGATATAGGAACAAAAATATAAAATACTAATTCATAACTTTGTTGTAAACACGAAACAAAATCTTTCTCATTTATTCACATAAATAGATTAACATTAACAGTTTTGGAATTTCGATACAAATTTATTCATTTTTTAAATGTGACTGTAAAGAAAGAAAAAGAAAGAAATCAATTTGCCTTTTCACTTGAAATTTTGAAATGGATCGCAACTTGTTTAAAATCAAGTCGACCCCTCTAGAGAAAGGGACATTTGAACACAAATGCTAAATATTTATCCAGGAAACAAAACAATATTACAAAACAGAACTATTTGTTATAATAAAATCTAAACAATCATTGAATTAAAAAAAAACAATAACAATAGTTAATTAATAAAATGTCCTTTTTCAAAACTAATATGCAAATTAGTTAACCTTGCGACTGATATATATATACATAAACAGCATATAAAAAGATGGTGTGCCTATTGTATCAAGTTGAATTACCTTTGCCGTTAGTGTGCAAAATGGACCCAACTTTCGCATTGATTTAGATTGGTCCAAATTAAATGACGGGGGTGTAAGTCTCTAAGGAAGTTACAGTCAAAAAAATATTTCATCTGCCTGCTTGAGTTAGGGATGGTATCTAATTTTGTACATTCAGTCAATCGAAATATTAGCTCTGCACAAAAGTGTGTTTGGAGTTTATTGTGCAGTTATTCACTTTTTCCACTTATTTTTTCAACATTTTCTCCTGGAAACAGAATGGGGTTTCCTCATGAAAGCCCGGTTTTCTTAATGCACTAAACCTGTATATTTATAAGTAAATAAATATTATGCTCTTGTGTTTTGGTTTTCAATTTTTCTGCACAGCTCAGAATCACTATATGACCTCCTTTTAATTTCGAGAGATAATGGTTACAATCCAAATGGTTCATGGGGTAGGGACTTACAATCCAAATAATTTGAGGGGAGGGGAAGGACTTACAATCCAAATGGTTAAGGCGGAGGGAAACTTAAAATTCAAATTGTTCAGGGGGGGGGGGGCAACTTGCAATCCAAATGATTCAAAGAGGGAGGGAGGCAACTTGCAATCCAAATGATTCAAAGAGGGAGGGGGGCAACTTGCAATCCAAATGATTCAAAGAGGGAGGGAGGCAACTTGCAATCCAAATGATTCAAAGAGGGAGGGGGGTAACTAACAATCCAAATGATTCTAAGAGGGAAGGGGGGGGGGACTTACAATCAAAATGGTTTAAAGGAGGGATAACTTGCAAAAATGTTTCGAGGGGGGGATAGAACCTCTATCTCTGCCAAAAATCAGCTGCATCCATCAAATAGTTGATGAGATACAGGGTGGCACATACGTACGTACACATGGATAACCCAAAATCATGCCTGACCTTTCTGGATCTCTGGGTTGCCTTGACTAATGATGCTGAAATTCTAAACACTTATAGAACCTATCAAATAAAAATTTTGTGCAAAGTTTTAACTAATTTTGTTTATTTGTTTTTGAGTTATGATTGATCAAAGAAATGAGATTTCTAGCATAGGCCGTTTTTGAAGTCTATTACGGGATAGAGCGCTCTCGCGCCTCCCTTGATTAAACCTTAAATACATGTATTGTCTCAAGGGATATATTAGGACTAACAGTGAGTTATACCGATAAATGGGAGTTTGCCATTGTGAAATGATTAACGACGCGGACTGATGACTTGGCTGTGCTAACTTCAAAACCAGCATCACTTATGGATGTTGGCAACCTTCACTAGATGCCTCTTGTAACTATTTTATTATAAAAAAATGAATTGGATGAAACTAATACTAACAACAAAATGAAGCCGGTCAGAAAAGTCGTACGATGCTGATCCATACATTTTTTTTTTTCACACGTAGATGAAGAAACCAACCATGGAATTTCCACAGGTCTTGCTAGTTTATATATCGAGGATGTGTACACCAGAATGATAAGAGCTGCTCTTAACATCTCCTGGAGGCAGCATCCCACGAGATAACAACTCGACAGACACCTTTTTCTTATCTTAGCCCTGATCAGAGAGAGAGAAGAACTAGATATGCTAGTCACTGCTGGGGGTGGGGGTCTAAGGATGACACTACCACAACTAGATGATGCTGATGATTCAAATACTTATACATGGTATATTTTTTTCTGTGCAATTTGTCCCATGCATTCTTTCTCCATCTAAACGGCAAAAGTTTTTAGAGCTTTTTCACTTTTTCAAAAATTTATATAATAATACGTGATGACAATTCCATGTTCGTACGTACACTATCAGCCTCTACCTTATTTAAAAAAAAAAAAATTGGATCGCCCGATTGCCCAAGATGCAATGCATAAAAACGCAGTTTTCATCTGATGTCACTATTGTTTTGAACATGAAACTTGAACTAAAATACACTTTCTTGGCTTTCAGGCTAGGATGAAAGTATAGTATCTGTTTTGTTCAAAAATGGTACAATAATATCGTTAGGTCTGTGCTCATGCTGGACGTTCATAGAATGGAAATATATCACAAACTTCTACAAGGGTTTTAGCAGTGGACCTCCGTAAACACGGCAGCAAAATACAACAGATGAAAGATACAACCGTGGAATTTCTACGGGTCCCGCCGCTAGTAATCTATTTTTTTGTACTAATGAGTTACTACATATGAAGGCCCAAAGGCCACTCGAGGATAAGGGTTAATGAGTTTGTTAGGTGGACATAAGACAAGCACGTTAAGGAAGTTGAATTAATCAACGTTTGTCTCCCTAAGCATTTTAATCACAAAATGCATGCTAAAATATTCCTCAGTTCTGGGATTGAGTTATGTTTGAAAAAACTTCCATATTAATACAATTAACCCACAAAGTGACGCATCTAAACATTTATGCAATATTTTGTTAGTTGAGCTGATATCTAACATAAAAAATGAGATTTCAAAAAGTTAAACCAAAATAGCATTTAAGCTGACATATCAAACTTTGATTCTGACTAGCCTACTTTCATTTGTTATTGTTTTACCTTTTTACTGGCTCTATAGAAAATACAGTTTATTTAAAAAATGATGTACTTCCACCCAGACAACTGGTAAAATGGAAACCTTTTTCAATTATGATCCAAAAATCAAAATCATCAAGGAGTAACTATTTTTTATTGAAGAATATTAAAAGAGTTGTGTCCCTTGAAAGTAAAATTTTATTTCTTTTTCTGTATAAGTTTTTAAAATATGTGCAAACAAACAGAAATTACAATCTAAAATGACTTCACTGCATCCCGGGCACCATCGGGTAGGGACAGCAAGTTAAGTACATAAAAATAATCCAATTAAAACACATTTCCTTTCACTAACCATGAAAGTTCCTTGCGTCCTGCTAGTAATTATAATTCGTCAACTTAGAAAAGCAAATCAATTTATTGTAGACAATTCTTCAAATAGAAACATAGATTCATAATAATAATAATAGCAACAATAATAAAATAATAATAAAAAACAATAATTAATAAACATTATGCAAGTCAAACATCAAGGGATGACAGATATGCATTCCAGCAAACATTAAGAATCAAATATGATGGGTGTGGCTTGATGCAATGGTAGAGGAAGGAGTCGGGCGCTGGCAAAGGACAGAGTGAAAGGCTTGTCAAAGCGGTAAAGACAGACAGGAATAAAAAAAAAAAAAAAAAAAAAAACAGGCCTTTCAATTCTTCATGCTGAAGATACAAAATGGCGCAAATGCCTGGAGAAAGACAAAGCATGCTGTGCAACAGTTAAAATTCAATAAACAAACGGGGTGGGATGGAGAGGAAAAAGAAGCTTACTTCAATGATTAATAAATAAATAAATAAATAACAATATTAAAATAAAAAAATCAAATGTAAACAAACCAGGCAGGTTTACATAAACGGTAAATAAATTTAAATCAGTTTTTAATTTTAATACAAAATATAAACCAATCAGAAGACAGAGACGTTTTTAAATATTAAGTAACCAATCAAAATGAGGCAATAA
Source organism: Sepiola atlantica (assembly GCA_963556195.1). Taxonomy (NCBI): domain Eukaryota; kingdom Metazoa; phylum Mollusca; class Cephalopoda; order Sepiida; family Sepiolidae; genus Sepiola; species Sepiola atlantica. The sequence continues at coordinate 23,256,378 of OY744552.1, read as the reverse complement.
ATAACCAATCAGAGTTTTAAAAAAAAAAAGGACAAAAAAAGTCAAACTTTAAAATAACAAAAGTGTAGTATATATTAATTGAGTAAATATTGGAATAATTTAATTGAGAAAAAAAAGTTAAGAAATTGCTCTGAATATTTCCACTTGAAGCCTAGATTCTATTCTCTAGACTAGTATTTCTCAACCGGGGTTCCCCAGAACCTTAATGGTTTTGTAAGAACAAAAAAAGATAAGCTAATGTTAGATAGTGAGGGTAGTGCTCAGAAGGGGGAGAGTAAAAGTGGAAGTCGGAAATGACGTCACTTCCATTCGGGGGTTGATTCTCTCTTGTTCCTGACTCACCAACTGAGGCAGACGTGAAAAATGCCAGTCTGCTGCCAGTAGACGGGGGCCGCAGTAGCCCAAAATGGCCTGACGATATCTCTCTCTAGTTCCTTCATTCTCTCTATCTCGTACACACCATTCAATCTCTGTCTCTTGTTTTATGTTTAAATAAAACTTCTAAAACGAAACCAGCGTCCACGCGTTATCATTCAACAATGAGTTTAACAGCAGCAGCGAAGCAGCCGAGATACACCAGCCAACGGTGTAGACGAAACCTGAGTACCCACGGTCAGAATGGTAAACCACAATGCAACACTAATGCCCTTTTGACTATTAATTTAATTTCATATATGTAATATAAATAAACTCGCACAATATAGATTCCTGATTATTGTAATACAGACATCATCATATCTAACCTTTTATGTTATTACAAAATAAAACAAACATTGGAAATATATTTAGTGATGTCAGGCCGGCGCGAGTGTGAAACCGGCATTACTAGTCAGTACGTCATTAATTCAAGAAGTATTATTTTTTCCTTAAACCAGTTATTCAAAAATATATACTATGATATTTATCACATGAACTATGCTGAAAATAACACGAGAAAGATCTGGTATATAATGCTGTTTTGACACAGGGGTTCCTCGAGACATGTAATTTATTTTAACGGTTCCAAAAGAGTAAAAAAGGTGAGAAACGCCGGTTTAGACTACCATTCTCATTAAAGCCACTAACCCTAACCCTTCAAAGGGCCACTTTCCTCCACCTCAAACAACAATTGATTATTGGCTAGTACGGATTAATATTCATGCTCTCTTTGACTTTTGAAACTATTACAAAGTGTCTTCATAGTATTTAGGACTTCATCTGATGTCCATTCAGACAATGGGTTCTAATATTAATCCAGGACAATGAAGGAATACCTAATTAACCTGGGCCTTACTAACAGCAGAATTTCATTCAAGATAATCTCTCATGCCAAATTTATATAAAAATATTAAAGAAAAAAAAGATTAACTCTTCAATTAAAGTGAATATTAAAAAATATGATGGAAAAAGTGACAGTAAAACAAAAAAGTAAAAAAGGTAAAAATAAATTCAACCAATCAAAATAAAGGAATTATAAAAAAACAAACAAAATTTAACCAATCAGAAATTTAAAGGAAAAAAAATTAACCAATCAGATGCAAGGGATTAAAAATAACTAAAGTAAAAAAGAAAATACAGACATTCAAATATGTAACAAAGGGAGATAATCAATAAAAACAAACATCATACACATGTTTTGTTATTAAGACGGACATGGAACTCTTGTCTTTTTTCAGTAGCCTTTCATGTGCTCTCACAAGTACTATTTTTTTCTAACCGAGGGAATCCTTCACTCTATAATAAAGAGCAATATTTTCTATAACGTTGGAATATTATTTTCATAATTATCATATTTCATGTATATACACATATATTATGAGATGATATAATATATTATCTATATATTTTCAGTATTTACTTCACCAGTGCTCAATACGTGAGTAGAGCTTAGTAGTAGGAGTATGAAAAATGGCAAGTAAGCTACACAGAGGCGTCTATGTTTCATTTCTGCAAGAAACCATCAAGCTAATGCATCTAACCGGATGATTTCCTGTAGGAATAAAACATGGACGCCTCTGTGTAGCTCAGTTGCCATAGATATATTTTCATAATATTAATATATATATGTATATATATATATATGTATATATATATATATATCCCTCTTGTGACAGGAAAGTTAGCAAGTAGAAAAGACTTTTGGCCAAATCCTTTTTTAAGTATTTAGGGGAATTGAGAAAGCAAATCTATTTTCATAAAGAAACGTTTTCTGTTTCTTTTTCGGTTTATACGTTTTTTATATTTTCTGTTATTTTTTTCGCACTTTCCAGTTTAAAACGTGTTCTCATTTCTTTTAACTTCACTGATCCAGACATTAGTTCAAATGAATATTAGTACGAACATTGGCGAAGGAATAATGTTTCAATGATTTTATTTCTATTTGTCCTAGCTTTCTGCTATTTTACAAGCCAAGAAATTATATCCAACATACACTTATCTTGTCAGATTTTCAGTCAGACCCAAACAATATTTCAGCTGACAAATCAAACTTTGATTCCGACTAGCCAGTTTTCATTTGTTATTGTTGCATCATGTTATTGGCAATATAATAATATGTCACCACAATTTATTTACTTTTAAATCACTTAGTTCGGCCTAGACGACTGGTAATATGAAATATTTTAAAATAATCACTTAAAAATAAAAATTTCTCTTCCAATTGTTTGATTTTTGCAAAGATTTTTCTAAATCATGACTAAAAAAAAAAAACAAAAAAAAAAACAGTTTGGACTAATTTTATTTTAGATTTTCCCTTAAGTGTCTGAAGTGAATAAGTAAATAACATGGAAAATTTTTTAATTAGTGCTGATTCTCGGGAGATGACTGTGGTTAAGTGGATATCAACATGGACTGAAGACCTGGGTGTTCCAAGTTCGAATCCAGTCGGTTCCACAGTACCACTGTCACTTAGGGATGTCACGGGGAAACTAATGCCAACACCAGAATCATCTGATTCACATGAAAGAAGAAGTGCTGATCTTCAATACATTGGCACACTGAGAAGTGAGTATATTCAGAAGTTTTCCTGTTATTTTATTTTCAACTGCCATATTTCACTTTAGTCTGAATTAAAATAAGCGCCAAAACTTGTTTAGACTTGATGAACGCAACGGGAGAAACTGACAGTTACCATATGCCATTGATTCTGTGGCTTTCCTCTTCAAACATACATTCTATAACCAATATATTGAGTAAAGTAAAACAAATATTTTTGAAGATAAGGAATTTTTATTATTATTATTTACAGTTTTCGGACTGGTTTCAGACGTTTTGTTCCCCGATCTTCTTCAGGTGGCTAGCGCTGAACTCAGTCACAGACTTAATTCGTGTCTTAATGACTGTGTGCAAATTATTTATGGTTCTGAGTTCAATCCTAAACAAAGGCAGTAAGACAATTTAACATATTTATCATATCATCATCATATTCTGTTTAACGTCTGTCTTACATACTGGCATGTGTTGAACGACTTTTAAAAATTGACTTCACAACTAACCTATCTCTTCCCAGTTCTTTATTTATCTCTTTCTCTCGAGTCAATCCTAATCACTTCCTTCCGTATTTTCCCTGGTATTCTCCTGCCACTTCAACTATTCTACATCTACTAACCCAAGCATTCTCATCCATTCTTTCAATGTGACCAAACCGACTAAGTCTCCTGTTCTGAATACATATTTTCCTATACTGTCCAGATGTAATCTTCCTCTGAGATCATCAGATCTAAACCTGTCTTTAACACTCACATTACACAATCATCGTATCATTCTCATATTTCTCTCTATGCAACACATGAATTCAGTTCATTTACTTTCATTGACACCATCACACATTAAGAAGGTTCGTATGAACTCTAGAGGAAGAAGTCATACAGCAATACAAAAATTGAGTTTTTTTTTTAAGAACAGTAAAACAGAATAAGCTCAGATTCTCCTGACTTGTTTCTTTACAGAAACTGTCATTTGAATTTTTCGATTGTTGATTATATCTATGTGCACCACTTGTATTAAAGTTCGCCACGAATAACATCCAACATGAGAAGAGTAGTCCGAATAATCCAAATTATCAATCCTCATCTAAAAAAGTCTGAAACTTAGTCTATTTACTTTAAGAACAGTAAAAAAAAAAGAAGAGAAAAAAACAAAACATGAGAACAATAGAAAAACAAGTAATAAAGTATTAGAATAAATCATGTGATGGATCCAGTTTATTCACTTTCATTAACACTTTCCCACACCAAGAAGTCATATCTGAACAATAGAGAAACAAGTAATACAGCAATGCTAAGCACATGCCATGGATTCTGCTTATTCACATTAAAAACAGTAAAATAAAATTAGAACACTAGAAAAGTAGAACAATAACGTAATCAAAAGAGCAATGGATCCAGTTTATTCACTTTCATTAACACTTTCCCACACCAAGAAGCTCTATCTGAACAATAGAGGAAGAAGTAATGCAGCAATATAAAACACATGTCCTGGATTCAGTTTATTCACTTTCATTAACAGTAAAACAAAATCAGAACACTAAAAGAATAAGTAATACAGTAACAGAACATGCAATGGATTCAGTTTATTCACTTTCATTAACAGTAAAACAAAACAAGAACATTTAAGAACAAGTAATAATGTAATAAAAAAGATCATTTATATTATTTGGATTATTCGGACTACTATTTTCATCTTGGATGTTATTCTCACAACGTTTCTGCCGATGTAACCTCCAACTTTCTTCAGGTGCATCTTGTCGAACTCGGGAATCCGTACGAAATTTTAAAAGTAACCCGTTATTTAATCCATAGGGGTAGCTTGCTCTCGTTCCGTCAGCCATGACGGGTAAAAGTCTTAAGTAATTCCTAATTGCATCCTAAGTATTGCTCGTACTGAGGATTGAATCTGTCACTTAGAACTAATTATTTGAATATTCAAATATTTCAGATTTGCATTAAATTTGATCTATCGTCATTAGACACCAATTAAGCAATATTCTGTAAATTTAAATTTCTTCTTAAGACCTCTTAATCTTAAGCCTTAAATTTTAGACATTTTCTAGAATCAAAGTCATGTAATGGATTTTGATCAAAATTGGAATAAGGATTCTAGACCTCAGGTTTAGTATATATTATATCTTGATTTTTATGTTTGTAAAGAGACAGTATTTGGGGAATTAATTTTACTTGTCCTGGGACGAGTATTGTTCTAGTTTTATACCTATAACATTTTTTATTTGGCCACACATTTGCAGACATGGTTCGATCATAGCTAAAGATAACCAGACCTCTTCAGGCCCAAACCTTTCTCGGGCATTTATAACGACAGCTAACAGAACAAAAAAGGGGTAAAAACAAATAGGCAACAAATAAATGTTACCAAAGGCAAGATAAGTTACACTTCTACTAACCTGAATTAGTTTATTTGTGTTTTAACTTATTTTAAAGCGTTTTTTTTTGTTCAAAACAAACCTGGTGTCTACCTGTTCAGTGCTCAGAACGAAAAAAAAATATCTGAAATGACAGAGCTTCGATAATCACTAAAAAAAAAAAAAATAATGGAAACTACTGCTAGAACATTACATTTTTTCCAAATTGGTAACATATTTGATGTGTTTCTAACACCATTTTGTTTATTTTTCGATTTCTCACCAATTATCAAGGATCCCCGTACTGGGCTCATGAACAGCCATTTTTTTCCATTCTAACTGATCAGGTGGACACCAGGTTTGTTTTGAACAAAAAAACGCTGTAAAATAAGTTAAACACAAATCAATTTACACGGATTAGTAGAAAATGACCTGATCTTGCTTTGCGTAACATTTATTTGTTGTCTATTTGTTTGTTTTTTTACCCCTTTTTCGTTCTGTTTGCTGTCGTTATAAATGCCCCATTTCTTACCAACTGAACAAAGTAGAACTTTTGGAGAAAGGGTTTGGCCTGAAGAGGTCAAGCTATTTATAGCTCTGACTGAAACATGTCTGCAAATGTACGGCCAAATAATGTTTATATAAATAAAAAATGTTATACCTAATAAACAACTATTTATTATTGAACACTTTTATATCAACACAGCAATGATTCACTGGATTTTTACCCTGTGGATGTAAACTTAGCTTGATTACTATATATATATATATATATATATATATATATGTGTGTGTGTGTGTGTGTGTATCGTATGGTTATAATATGAAATATGCTGGCGTTTTAATATTGATTCTTTAGCTCCATGTTAATTTATGTAAGTATTCCTTTGTCTAACATACTGACTGACTGATTTTCTGATGAGAGGGGATGACTTTTTGTGACTTTTTCCTTTAAAAGATGTTTAATTCATGAGTTTATGCTGACTCATTTATTAAAAAACATTATGCCGCCTTAAACCCTTTCAAATACTTCAAAGAAACTGAAATTCGGTGAATATTTATTAATTAATGACTATTGTTCAAATTTCACAAAAATTGAGGTCTCTGAATTTTCACGATGGGTTCCCACATCTTTTTACCACATTTGCATGAAACTAAATTAAACTAAATATATCCCACCTTTTAACTCCTTACACCTGTATTGCACACACACACACACACATATATATGTATTATAAAAGATCAGAACAACATTTGTACTGTCGGTTTGAAATCGACAATACCAATGTTGTTCTGATCTTCTGTAATACATAAATATTACGTTCTTATTTCTGAACTTTTTTTTTAATAATCGAGCACTCTGCTGGGGTTCTCTCCCACTGATCTTACAAAGTACATATACATATATATATATATTATATATACAGGGTGGCGCAAAAGTCGCGCATTGGTTTGTTTAGATGATAGAAACTAGGCTTTTCCGATAATACATTTACTTGGTAATTTTGTTGCAGTAGTTTTAAAAAATAATATCCATTAAATGGCCACCATTTTCGGCCTCACAAAGACGGGCTCTAGTTAGGGCATTTTCCATTACACTCCTTAGAATAACTGGCTCTAGTTCTTGGATTTCATGTCTGATATTGTTTTTAAGCTCTTGAATCGTTGTAGGCTTGTTCACATATACCCTTTCATTAAGATAACCCCAAAGGAAAAAGTCAGGGGCTGTTAAATACGGTGGACGTGAAGGCTAGTTAAAATCAGAAAATCTGCCAATTACGTGCTCGCCAAACAATCCCGCAAAAGTCACGCATTAGTTTGAATCAGTAACAACTGATTCAAACTAATGCGTGACTTTTGCGCCACCCTATATATATATATATATATATATATATATATATATATATATGGTTTACATTAGTTAGCATTTTGGACTACCACATTTTCGTATTAAACTTTTATATGAATTTGAAATTTTTCTAACAGGTATTATTTATCTTCAGAATTAATAATAATTTATCAATTATTTTTTAAATTTTTTATTGTGGGAAATTCCTCCATTGGTGTTTTGTTTTGCTCTTCAAATTGATTAGTGCGGATCGAGTTATAAGTGACTGTTTGAGGAGTTGTTTCAAATTTCAGAAGCAGGTTTTTTAGGGGGGAGGGGGGGGGTCTGAATTTTTGTCACTATTCTTCATGAGAGCTCTTTTCATATATTTTGGCATGCAGTTATTTTTCGGCAAGACTTCTTAAACTCTTCACATTTCCCTTTCTTCTGTCTTTGGAAAATATGTTTTCCTATTATGATTAAATGGACTACAGCAATGTTATATAAAGACTATATATTTCTCTTGAATTTGCCGTGAAACGCATGTAAGATATAGATAAGGTATTAAATTTGGAAAAAATAAATTAAAAGATTTTTGTTTGTGATACGAAGAAGAAATACAGGTATTCACCGGAATCATTGAAATGCATTTATAAAGTATATATATAGATATATATATAGATATATATATATATATGTGTGTGTAGATTTTGCCATTATACTTTTGTAACTTGTTATACAGATGGAACTTTGAAGCTGGAGATGATATTAATAGAAGATAAGCTGTACAAACTGGAATCTTTTTTTTTTAATACGTATATACATATATATATATATATATATATATATATATATAAATGAATAAATGCGAAAGTTTTTTTCCATCTATCTTAACTATATTAACATCAAAACACATTACGATTATTTAATTCTAATGATATAAGAACATGTTGAAATACCCTATATATAGGCATCTCTTACTCACTCAAACAAATCTCGATTTTGCTCATTTGCATATTTATTTATTTTAAAGTTTTTAATAAATTAATATTCTGTAATATACCTTTTGAATTTGTATTGTCAAATTTTCTTATACATACGCAATCATTCTTTTCGATAGTACTATTATTATAATTATAAATAAAATAGAATAAATTGATTTTATTAAAAAAATGATAGAGTTTAAAAACTTCCTTGTGAGATAATTTACTTCCGGCTTTAGTAAAGTGTCAAATATCGCTGAGATATCAAGAACAGATACTACACTTTGATCCTAGCCAAAAGGCCACGGAACCATAACAAATATTTTTTGTGACTTGGCATTTATAAATAAAACGTAATTGTGTTATTTTTGTGTTTGGAAAACAAACAATAATTTATATATGAAGAATTAAATTACCAATGTAATTCTGATTTTTGTATGAATATTAGTGAGAATACTGGCGAAGCATAATTTTTTCTGTCATTTTCGACGGAGGATGTACACTAGTTTATTGCCATTGTACTCTTGTAGCCTTACAGATGGAATGCTGAAGGAGTGTAGATGATATAAAAAAGATGGTCACGTTAGAAACATAATTCTTGTGTTATTTTTATGTTTTGAAAAAAAAAAAGATGTTTCTGTGGTGAATATGATATGAAAGAAAAAATGCAGATGTCGAATGAGTTAAGAAAGAAATGGGCATCGCCCATAACTCTTCCTCTGGTAACTAGTTAGTCATTAGTAATTAGTATGTCAATTATTTGTAAGGTTGTAAATCGCTCTACAAAAAGAGGGTAGGATGGTAATAGCACTACTACCAGAATATTAAGAGTTAAGATACAAATAACACAATATGAAAACAATAATTAAATACGATACTTAACCGTACTTAATTGGAACACAAACACAAAAAGGGTAGAATAAAGAGAAAATGAATAAGAAGGACCAAAACAAAAACTTTTTTTTAAAACTAGTTTTATATCCGTTCATTGAACAGTATTGATACTAGTGTTGGGACGATTAATCAGAATCGGGGAAAAAATTGAAAATTTTTGGGTTATCGGAATCAAAACTTTTTTTAGCCTAATTTCCGATTCAAAAAAACGATTCTTTTAATTTTTATTTTGTTGTTTTTTTCTGTTGCTAGCACGAATGATAAAATGATAAATATTTATTGATTTTAAATTTACCAGTAAAACTAAAATTTATAGATCATAACGAATTTAGGTAAAACTGGCCTAGTAAAAATGGCGCGAGTTGATAAATAGGAAAAACGAACAAAGTGAAAAATATAGATGCAAATCTCAGAATGAGTTTATGAAAATCGTAGATACAATAAATAAAGAGAAAACATTACGAAGTTTGTGAAATGAAAAAAAAAAAGAAAATTACATTTACATTTAAAAGTAGATGAGGACTCTACTAAATCACTCCATCCCCCAAAATGAAATTGGAACGAAGAATTTAGAACAGAATCAGTAATTGTATCGGAATCGAGAAAAATATTGGAATCGTCCCATCACTAGTTGGTAGAGTACCTGGGTATGTCAATGTCCATCTTTACCTAGCTTCTATTGCTTTATTAGTACGAAAAAAATATGTGTGAAATTTTTTGAAACAAAATATGCTACTTAGTATTTGCATGAGAGAGTAAGTAACTACAATGAATATATTTACATATTGTTTTTATTGACAAAAAAAAACATTAGAAATTATATTTTTAAACAAAAATAATTTGCTTTGAACTAATGCTGAATGCCCTTCATGCCTACTTTTTTTTTCAGATTATAAAAAAGAAGAAAAAAGTTCACTTAGTTTCAAACAAATGTTTATGTAATATTTTATTTTATTATGGTATGTTAATTTCTATAAAATTATAAAAGATGAATCCAGTTAAAAAAAATCCTTTAGACTTATGTGGAATTCGAACTTGTGTACTGACATCGTAAAAACTACTGCCTTAGTAATGTGTACTAATCTGCCTAATCCTTTTTGTCAACCAATCACATGTTTCTATTTGTGTATAAACAGAAAAACTAAAAAAAAAAAAAAAACATAACTTTTCAATAGTATTTTTTAACTATATCGGAAATCTATGAAATTCTAGATGAGGACTCACCAATATAATCTAACAAAACTAAAGTTATCTTGCGGATTTTTCAAAATCAGACCCAAATAGCAATCTGTCTGACATACCGATACTTAATTCGAACTAGCCTATTTTTTTTTTTTTATTTCTCCCTTCTACTATTTCATTGACAGGAGTATATTTTATTTCACTTTAACTTCTTTCTGAAAATACTTATTCCAGGTAAGAAAACATTTAGCCTAAAATATAAAGTTATCTTTGGAGAATTTAAAAGTTAAACCGAAATAGCATTTAAGCTAACTTACCAAACTTTGATTCTGTCTCACCAATTTTCATTTGTTATTCTTGTAAAATGTTACAGTTTATTTAAAAAAAAAAAAATTATGTAGTCCCGTCTGGATAACTGGTAATATGGAAACATTTTTCAATTATGACCGAAAAATCAAAACTAGCAAGGGAAATAATTCTTATTTCTTACTTGAAGAATATAAAAAGAGTTGACTCCCTTTCAACTCAAATTAGAATTATTTTTACAAATCTGCAAACAAATAAAAATTAAAAACTAAAATGACTTCATTGCATCCCGGGCAACGCTGGGTAGGGTTAGTTAGTCGAAAATAACTGAAACAAATTTTTGTTTGCCTTACAAAATCTGAAAATTATCATAATTGTGTAATAGTCAATTTAACCTGATATTAAAAATAATTTTAGTTTTTAAATTTAAAAAATATTTTATTGTAAAATCTGTATGTACATCATCCACTAACCGGAAAAATAATTTATGATGTCACAAAGGGATGATGCCATCCATTAAGACAGAGACCATGGACGAACTGTGACCATTCGGCATCTATATGGCATAATCACATTGACACACCGGTTCTAGATAGATCACGAAGTTAAGCCACGTTGAGCCTGGTAATTATCAGATGGGTGACCATTTATAAATACCAGGCGCTGCATGTAGAAGGATGTTAACACCACCCGGCAAGAACAGCAAAACCTTACGTTGTCATCTCTCCTGACTGGGATATACATGCGGCTGGAGACTACTTGTGAATTTAGTACTCCCTAGAAACTTCCTTTTTTGGAGGAAGCCGGCTCAACCCTCCATAGGATAAAATGCTGCTTTCTTTCGTTTTTTGTTTATGACCATTCAGGTCACGGGTCGTCTATGTGGACAGTGAGTGTATATAGTAGACGAATAGTCTAAACCCAAAGGATCTATTAGACAATAAAAATAACAAAAAGCTAACAGAAGTTGGTTAATTTTAATAAAATTGTTTCCGAAATAAACATTTTAAAGCCTTCATTAATCAAAGCTCAAACAGGATTGTTTCGTAAATGCCGTCCAACTTTTGAATCTAAAATCTGACGCTGAGAATTGAAAAGGCAGCATATCTCATTTAGACGAAATTAAGAGACAGATACTACACTTGATCTTAACTTATTATGATAAACACTTGGGGGGGTAAAAGTACAGAATAGTTAACACCAGAGAACTAATAAACGAAATACATAATTTATATATAATGCATTAGAATGAAATTATCTACCGCATCTGCCTAGTCTTAACGTTTGCAAACAATTTATAAGATTTTTTTAAACAGTAAAAATACAGATTAGTTAACACTAGAGAAATTGTAACCTAAAAAAAAATAATGGTGAAACCTGTCTAGTACTAATTTGTAAGATTTTTTTTAAATGGTAAAAAATCTTAAAAATCATTTCCGCACGTTTAAACTTGGCAGGTTGGTAGAGAATTTCATTCTAATGCGTTTTTATAAATTATGTGTTACTTTTATTTATGAGTTCTCTAGTGTTAAATATTCTGTACTTTTCCTAAAGTCTGTTATTACATTTATATTTAATAAAAAGTTAAATGTTTAATCCCCTGTTAAATTTGGACCAGATCAAACTCAGACCCCCCCCATAAAAAAAAATCATTACAGTGGAACCTCTTTATTATGATGAGCCTTTATTTAAACAATCTAATATTCGAATATGTTTCTGAACGAAGGTTGAAACTCGATCAGAGCATCACGTAGAGTCTGACTTCAATGGGATCGTTAAAGTTCAATTTCACCGGATTAATATAAAAATAATGGACTTGTTGCCTCAGTCAAAAATAATGGACGTGTTGCCTCAGTCAAAAATAATGGACTTGTTGCCTCAGTCAAAAATAATGGACGTGTTGCCTCAGTCAAAAATAATGGACATGTTGCCTCAGTCAAAAATAATGGACTTGTTGCCTCAGTCAAAAAAATTTGGACTTGTTGCCTCAATCAAAAAAATTTGGACTTGTTGCCTCAATCAAAAAAATTTGGACTTGTTGCCTCAGTCAAAAAAATTTGAACTTGTTGCCTCAGTCAAAAAAATAATGGACTTGTTGCCTCAGTCAAAAATAATGGACGTGTTGCCGCAGTCAAAAATAATGGACTTGTTGCCTCAGTCAAAAATAATGCGGCTTACAAATCACTGGACAGTTTTTCTCACTTCTTTCCTTTCTGCTTCATTTGGCATCTGGTTGTGATTGCGGTTGCATACCAGTCGAGGTTCCGATCTCGATAATCAGTCCGGCAGAAACTGGGCCATTTTGGTAGCCTTTTATCTGTCAGGCTGGGGTATTTGTCCTGTGTAGTCCTTGCCTCCTCTCTTTAGGGTGGAGTAAGTTTATTGCTTACTGCCTGATCGGGGGAATGCTGACTGGGCTGCCCAGGCAATTTTTAAAATTATTGCTTTCATTATAATTAATTTCATTTACCACAAGATGACATTACATTTGTAAGGATTTTTGACTACTTTAAAATCTTCATTTTTAGTTATACACTGTGAAATTTGGCTTCTGGACCAATAACACACAAGACAGCAAATTTTCTAATTTCCAACAAACTCTGAACAGTCATAATTCGGTGGCTAATTATGCTACCACAATAAATTGTACCATTGTTTATGCTTTGAAAAGATCTATGTGGCCACATTGAAAGTTTTAAGAATTTAATGATAATAAAATCTTGGTTCGGGATACCTACTAATGGGTTTAAAACATCCATTTTTGAACACCTTCCTGGAATAAATAAAGTTTCACTAAAGAGATTCCATTGTAACTATTATTCCGGAAACCATGAGTTATATTAAGAATTTGATTTAAATTTAATAGGTTTCATTTCTGCGGAGTTAGCTGTAAAAAGCTCAAATATTAAAATAAGACAAAATTGGATTAAACGGAAAAAAGAGGATCATGGGAAAAACACATTAGGGTCAAAGTTAAGGACAAAAAAATAAATCACCATGCAGATATACTACCATCATAACATAAGACATAAACTGCTACTTTTTTCACAAAGTCAGAAAAGAATATTTTACTTTTTTTTTTTCTTTCCTTCCAAATGTGGGTTTTACTTACTGGGTGATTTTTAAATCTTTCGACCAGGCCAGCCGAGCGCCAGCTGTTGCTCTGATGCCGCCACGCCGAAATTCTTCATTTCTCTCACCATCAAAATCCTGCGAACTGCTCCTTTTTAATCTGAAACAGAAGGTGGGTGTCTTCGGTGGGTGTCCAGCTTGTTTAGTTACAGGGTGGGGGAAGGGTCGAAAGACAAGTGCTCACTTGTGTGTCGGGTATAAAAAAAAGAACATCAAAAATAAGCGGGGGATGGCACAACAGACCACAAGATTGCAAATAATGTGTTTGTTTAACAGGGTGGATGTGGAAAGACAGTGCATACAAATTTAAGTAAATCCATTAAAGTTTATGCCACTACATGTACGGATAAACCTACTTGTAGCAGATAAGTAAGGTACCCAAAATCACCCTCTGTAAGAAATAGTTAAGGTACCGCAAATAACCCCCTGTAAGAAATAGTTAAGGTACTCTAAATAACCCACTGTAAGTAATAGTTAAGGTACCCCAAATAACCATCTGTAAGTAATAGTTAAGGTACCCCAAATAACCATCTGTAAGTAATAGTTAAGGTACCCTAAATAACCATCTGTAAGAAATAAGTAAGGTACCCCAAATAACCCTCTGTAAGAAATAAGTAAGGTACCCCAAATAACCCTCTGTAAGAAATAAGTAAGGTACCCCAAATAACCCTCTGTAAGAAATAAGTAAGGTACCCCAAATAACCCTCTGTAAGAAATAAGTAAAGTACCCCAAATAACCTCTGTAAGAAATAAGTAAGGTACCCCAAATAACCCTCTGTAAGAAATAAGTAAAGTACCCCAAATAACCCTCTGTAAGAAATAAGTAAGGTACCCCAAATAACCCTCTGTAAGAAATAGTTAAGGTACCCCAAATAACCCTCTGTAAGAAATAAGTAAGGTACCCCAAATAATCCTCTATAAGAAATAAGTAAGGTACCCCAAATAACCCTCTGTAAGAAATAAGTAAGGTACTCCAAATAACCATCTGTAAGAAATAAGTAAGGTACCCCAAATAACCCTCTGTAAGAAATAAGGTACCCCAAATAACCCTCTGTAAGAAATAAGTAAGGTACCCCAAATAATCCTTTGTAAGAAATAAGTAAGGTACCCCAAATAACCCTCTGTAAGAAATAAGTAAGGTACCCCAAATAACCCTCTGTAAGAAATAAGTAAGGTACCCCAAATAACCCTCTGTAAGAAATAAGTAAAGTACCCCAAATAACCTCTGTAAGAAATAAGTAAGGTACCCCAAATAACCCTCTGTAAGAAATAAGTAAAGTACCCCAAATAACCCTCTGTAAGAAATAAGTAAGGTACCCCAAATAACCCTCTGTAAGAAATAGTTAAGGTACCCCAAATAACCCTCTGTAAGAAATAAGTAAGGTACCCCAAATAATCCTCTATAAGAAATAAGTAAGGTACCCCAAATAACCCTCTGTAAGAAATAAGTAAGGTACTCCAAATAACCATCTGTAAGAAATAAGTAAGGTACCCCAAATAACCCTCTGTAAGAAATAAGGTACCCCAAATAACCCTCTGTAAGAAATAAGTAAGGTACCCCAAATAATCCTTTGTAAGAAATAAGTAAGGTACCCCAAATCACCCTCTGTAAGAAATAAGTAAGGTACCCCAAATAACCCTCTGTAAGAAATAAGTAAGGTATCCCAAATAATCCTTTGTAAGAAATAAGTAAGGTACCCCAAATAATCCTCTGTAAGAAATAAGTAAGGTACCCCAAATAATCCTCTGTAAGAAATAAGTAAGGTACCCCAAATAATCCTCTGTAAGAAATAAGTAAGGTACCCCAAATAACCCTCTGTAAGAAATAAGTAAGGTACCCCAAATAATCCTCTGTAAGAAATAAGTAAGGTACCCCAAATCACCCTCTGTAAGAAATAAGTAAGGTACCCCAAATCACCCTCTGTAAAGAATAAGTAAGGTACCCTAAATAACTAAATAGTAACTAATAAAGTACAGGATAACCTCGAAAGAAAAAAAATACCACCCATAGAATCGGTAATAGAATTCACAATCTAGCATTCATCATCATCATCATCATCATCAGATGTTGGTATTTAAGGTGCTGCAAGTGTCCTGGAATCTGGGGTGAGCAACACCAGACAACGTCTCACGTCTACTCTCCACGTGGGCCAATCCAAAAAGTTTCATATCAGTCATGCTGCATGAAATTATATCACTTCTTACGCACTCAACTGCTTGGGGTATCCAAGCATGTTATGGAGTTGATGCAAGAGATGACACATTAGCCATGTACAGTGTTCCACCTCTTGCATCGACTCTATAACACGCCTGGATACCCCAGACACTAGGGTGTGTGGTAGACCAAAGAAGACCTGGCTTGAGTGCGGTAGAAGTGATTAGACGGCATACAGTATGACTGCTATTAATCCGTGAGTCCAAATAATCCAAATTATCATAAAATGGCATCTATCACGGTGACTCCTAACTCTTCAAAACTCCAAAATGATGGCCCCACTACTGGATGCAGTTTAATATACGGTGGACCCCCCCACCACTTAAAAAAAAAAATGTCATCGATGGAACCGGTGATAAAATTCACAATCATTTCTGTAATCCAACCATATTTGGTACAAGTAAACTTCAGTTTATGTTTGACTTGTCCACCAAGTTTCAGTCATGAATGTCCAACAGTCTTTGTTTTATCGCCATTCAATGAGAAACACACCTGGACACAAGGTGTAAAATTGTCAATAACTCCGACGCATTCCTCCTCTCTTGGCATTACCCTTATTTGGGTTGTAATGGTTCTCTTCAGGTAAGGAATAGTCGGCTAATTGTTTTTTTTTTTGTTTTTGTTTTTTTAAATCGCCATTATCTTTGTGATAACCACACAGATAAAACTTGCGGGGGGGGGGGGGGGGGCAGTGAATGTGAAACCCATTCAGGATCACCCCTCTTACTGATGAGACAATCACCAAAGTGTCTCTACATATCATTGAATAATGATGAAATAAAGACTGTTGGACATCCCTGACTGAAACTTGGTGGACAAGTCAGACATAGAATGAAGTTTATTTGTACCAAATTGCAGAAAGAATTGTGAATTTTATTACTGATTCCATGGGTGGCATTTTTTTTTGGGGGGGGGGGGGGAGATCACCTTATACAATACTATATTCAGTAGCAAGGCTGTAATTTGGGAGTTCTGAAGAGTTTGGACTCGCCCATTAATGTCAGGTCCACCTCGGTCAGGAGTAGTAGTACCTGTCAGTTTCCCATTGATGGGTTAAATGTTTGTTGTTAAATATTGTTTACCGATTTTCATGGTTTACAAAATATATGCCTACAAAACAAATTAACGTAAAAATTATGTTGCTTGACCTCTGGGGATCACAGGAACACTTTTCAAGCGGGTTAGGGTTCGGGTTGAGATACATGCCCAATCAGTGCTAAATTCGGTGTTGAACAACTGCAGATATGCGTGGAAGGCAATCATACAACAATTTTTTTGTTACATGGTCTCGCCACAATATGTTGTAGATGGCGCTGTACATTTTGGTGAATGACCATACACCAAAATGCGCCATCAAGTTTCTTAGATCGAGCAACGTTTATCTAAGAAACTTGATGAATCATACATCACAATGTTATGCGTTGTCTACATGGACATGTTCACCCTAAATTGTTCACCATTTTGAATACATGGACATGTTCACCTTAAATTGTCCACCATTTTAAATACAGGGACATGTTCACCTTAAATTGTCCACCATTTTGAATACATGGACATGTTCACCTTAAATTGTCCACCATTTTAAATACATGGACATGTTCACCCTAAATTGTCCACCATTTTAAATACAGGGACATGTTCACCTTAAATTGTCCACCATTTTAAATACAGGGACATGTTCACCTTAAATTGTCCACCATTTTGAATACATGGACATGTTCACCTTAAATTGTCCACCATTTTAAATACATGGACATGTTCACCTTAAATTGTCCACCATTTTAAATACAGGGACATGTTCACCTTAAATTGTCCACCATTTTAAATACAGGGACATGTTCACCTTAAATTGTCCACCATTTTGAATACATGGACATGTTAACCTTAAATTGTCCACCATTTTGAATACATGGACATGTTCACCCTAAATTGTCCACCATTTTAAATACATGGACATGTTCACCCTAAATTGTCCACCATTTTAAATACATGGACATGTTAACCTTAAATTGTCCACCATTTTGAATACATGAACATGTTAACCTTAAATTGTCCACCATTTTGAATACATGGACACGTTCACCTTAAATTGTCCACCATTTTAAATACAGGGACATGTTCACCTTAAATTGTCCACCATTTTGAATACATGGACATGTTCACCTTAAATTGTCCACCATTTTGAATACAGGGACATGTTCACCCTAAATTGTCCACCATTTTAAATACATGGACATGTTCACCCTAAATTGTCCACCATTTTGAATACATGGACATGTTAACCTTAAATTGTCCACCATTTTAAATACATGGACATGTTAACCTTAAATTGTCCACCATTTTGAATACATGGACATGTTAACCTTAAATTGTCCACCATTTTGAATTAGCAAATTCAATTTACTACTATCGTAAAATGTACAAATAAATCTACAAAACGCATTTTTGGGGGGGGCATAAAATTAACTAAAGAAAAAAAAAAGATGGGGGAGAGGGGTAATATAACCAACCCTTGACTGAACTAATAACTTAAATCTTTTTAGAAATGTCAAATAAAGATACCCCTTCCTCCTCCTCCTCCTCCCCAAAACAGCATCAAGGGAAGCAACTCTTTACGATAATCTTTAGGCAAAGTGAAATGTTGATAGAAGTGAAGAGTTCGAATGAAAAACGCGATAAACGCCATTTTCAAAATTACGAAACTACTACTCTAAATCGTGTTGCATTTCAACACCCAACAACACCATGGAATCCTGTTTCACAAAATATTATACCAAGATAATTTCTGTTTGTTTAGATTAAAATCAGCTTTTAGTCGAAGTCTAGATTTAATTTATTTTACCTTTTTATTACTTACTGTTTCAATTTAAACAGATTGGATTTATCGCGTTTTGCATTCGAACTCTTCAAGTAGTAAACGTAACCATTTTTTTACCATTTGATTACCACTTATCAAGGCCAAGAGCCACTCAAGAATAAAAGTTACTGAGACGGCATGAGGGAATACTATGGGAGTTCTAACATTGATCAAAGGTATGAATTGTGTTTGATTACTTATGGGGCGGTTTATAACAAGAATTTATACAAGATGACGAACAACTCCCTCCCCTTCCTTCCTGTCCAGAGGGTAAAACAGGACCGATATGTAGAGGTATAAACAAGAAGGATACTAGTTAAGGAAATTAAATTATATTCGAAAAAAGCTTTAAAAAAAAAAATTAAAAAAAAGATATCATTTTTGTATGATGATCTGTCAGCGAAAATAGTCAACAGCTGATAATGGCCGGGAAATTACTGGGTGAATTGGAAATGATAAACAAACACCTTACTTTGCAAAAATAGAGTCAGTTTTGAAAGCAATGGTTGTTAAGAAGGGAACCATTTATATTAGCATATTGTCTACATAGCAGAGAAAAGGGTGAGTAGTTATATATAAACAAACAATATTAAACTACGTTCCAGTGATCAAGATTTTATCGATTTGTTGATCATCTTTTCAAAAACAAAAGCTTTGGTACATTTTTACAGGCCGTTTCGTTTACAGAAGAACATCCAACATGTGTATGTCAATCCTGGATTTTTTATCTATGGACTCTTTAGAAACCAAAAAAATGTTGCTTCAGAAAAAATATACTCGAGGAGAGAAACAGAAAATGCTACCCAGAAAGAGCAGCCATCATATTTTATTTGGTTTCTGAAGGGTCCATAGATGAAAGATCCGGGATTGACATACTAATGTTGGATGTTCTTCTGTGAACGAAACGGTCTGTAAAAATGTACCAAAGTTTTTGTTTTGAAAAGATAAAAAATATGAATAAAATCTTGGTTACTGTAATGTAGCCTAATTATGTTTATTTATATATGCTCTGTTGTTATATGTTAACAATCATCGAGCTTTTACTTTAGAAAAGATTGGTCCATAAAAAATATATACAAAAACATATTTTCCTATATATATATATATATATATATATATATAAATAAATAAAACAATTGTAAATATATAAAGAATTATGACGTTATTATAAATATTTTAAAAAAAAACTTGTTTCTCAAATATGTAAGAACATGAAAATGTGGATACACAAGTTTTAGATTTTTCAAAAAATTATTTAAAAAGTAGAATATATATTTTTACTTATTCATCAATTTGACCCACACCACTTAACACTCTCTGTGTTGATGTCCCCATTGATTGCAATGTATACTACATTTAAGGAAGATTTAGCAATTGGAATATTTTGTTTTGCTTTTTAATAATATTCATAGAATGTCTGATATTTTATCCAATCTTATATAGATTAACTTTTGTTTTAATTTTACTTCAGTAAGTTCTCAGTAATCTAGGGTCCCCTTGTATTTCTATACGAGATACATAGATATCTGAGAGTTCAATCAACATTATCCTCTACCTCACAAATGTTGAGTTAGTAAGGAAGTGAAAAACATTTATTTTCCTCTCCCCAATTGACCAGTTAACTATTTTATAGTATTTTTTTTTGTGGTCTCTTAGTTTTACCAGATTCCAGGGCAAGAATTCATCTAGTCTGGTGGAGTATCCAGCTAACCGCTGTTAGTTGAGGTAACATCACTAGGAGGTGCACCATTCCTCATATGAGCCAGTGTATAGCTGTGTCGAGACGATCTTATTTGTGCTTTGAATACTATGTTATTTTGAATATTTGATTAGGGTTTACTTGTAGGGTGAAGTATTCTCATGTCAAGTTGTCCTGATAAACTTTTGTACAGAGAGACCGAAGACATTCGAGGATGGTAATTCAAACTATGTGTGTGTGGAAAATAAAAGTGAAAAAAAAAGACGGATATAGGAGCTGAATACTATCAAACCATGGCCATCCCTACTACAGGCCAGGCAATCGTGCAACTGGGGTCTTTTACTAGGGGCCATGTGAATTTTCTTAAATATTCGATATAGAAGTTGCAAACAAAGGTAAAATTCCTCTGTGAGATTAGTTTGATGTTTTTATGTGTTTTACATATCAAATAATAAGAACCACAATGAGCTAATTGATAAATTTGACAATTGACAAATTCCTATAAATGAAGAGACAGGTAATTTTGAATCAATGAAGAATTTTTATTTCAATGTTGGATTTTTTTTTAGAGATTTTGTACTTATGTCAAAAGATCATTACTTGTAAATTGTGGTTAAAAAGAAAAAAAAGGATCCGCACCAATTGATGATATAGTTTGCAACTTCTATATCGAATATTTAAGAAAATTCACATGGCCCTCAGTAAAAGACCCCAGTTGCACGATTGCCTGGCCTGTAGTAGGGATGGCCATGTATCAAACACATATGGTGAGATTTAATATTGCCATCTTTATTAGGCAGAAATTAGTTAATATCTTTTGAAATATTTACAATTTGAAAATAGACATGAGTGAGGTAAGAAGAAGAGGGGGGATAGAAAAACCAAAAGGTCGATGAAGGGTGTTCCAATAATTTTTTTTGAAAACTGTCGGTTGAAAGAGAAAGCAGATCAAGAAAAAAAAAAATGTTTTCAAATTGTAAATATTAAAAATAAATGTTTTCAAATTGTAAATATTTAAAAAAATGTTTTCAAATTGTAAATATTAAAAAAATAACTCATTTCTGACGAAGTGTTGGTATACCCCCTTTTGCCAATTTTTTTTTTCTTCACACACACATCTTTAAGTATAGTTAACAGCCGAGAAATCTATACACACACATATATATATATATATATATATATATATATACATACATACAAAAAATAACTTTTACCAAACACATTAAAATTTAAGTTTCTACCAACCTGTATACTTTTAACCTTCTGAAACTGTTTTTCAAGATTTTTTTTTATTTCAAAATTAGAACTACCTTTTGACATGCAAGAAACAAAATGGCTATTTGACCCTTTGTTATAAAAAAATCGATGCCATTTAAAAAATGTTTTCATGCTTTTATAACTCATATTAATAACAAATTCAGAGATAAATCTTACAATCAGTTTCCACACTTTAAAAGTATTCAGGTCGGTAGAAAATTGAATTTCAAGGTGTTTGGTGAAAGTTATTAGTTGTAATTTTTTTCTTTTCGATTTCTCCACTGTTAAATATACTGCAAGATTACCAACTATTTATAGTTATTAATCGAAGGAGATAACTTATTATCTATTATTACAATATATATATATATATATATATCATTTAGAAAATCTACAGAGATAGGAGATTATTCAGACAAAGTTTCATGAATCTATATAAATAGCCTAAAAATAGAAGATATATAGAAGGATGGACAGACAGACATCTTTCATATTAGTATGGATGAATTAGTCCTTAATATACCAGATTTTTCCAGAAACCGAGCAGAAAGTTTCCCGTTATTTTGTTAGTGGCAAAATACAAGTAAAGCCGAAGGTCAAAGGTTATTTGCTATGAAATGAATGAATGAATGTTTTTGTGGTTTTTTTTTTTAAATTAAATCTTTTGAATGAGGAGTTATAATTTGCATTTTTTTTTTCAAACTGATCCCCATAAGGGTACTCCCACCTCCCAAACCTGGAAGAAATACTGATGGAATATGAAATGAGGGACATGTGACGATTAAGAAAATGAAAATGCGGATGCAGATACACCAGTTTTAGACTTTTCAAAAAAATATTTTAAAATTCAGGGATGAGTAGCCAATGGTAAAATAAAAACTGAAATTGAGATGAATTTCCCAACCTGACCCCCTCCCCTATGTGTGTGCGTGTGGAGAGAGAGAGAGGGAGTAGCACAAAACAACCTGGATGATGTGCTAGTGATAAGTAGTAAAACACATTTAAAATAATTTGAAGAAAGTTTACCAATCTTGGTGAACAAGAAAGTCAAAATTAAGATAAATACACCGAGAACGCATGTGGAGGGAAGGAGACAGGAAGTCATTCTTTGATGAAGCAAAAGTCACGTAATTCGCCTACCCCCATCATGAATCGTTTGAAGTCTTAGTCTTTGTGGCACAATTAACATTTTCAGTTTTCATAGAGAACTGTCATAAGAGAGGAAAGAAAGGTAAGACTAAGAGAGGAAGAGGGAAAAATGACAGGAAAAGAGAAAGAAAGATAAAACGAGAGTGAGGAAGAAAGAGAAAAAGAGAAATAAAATCCAGCCAAATAGCTACGAAAAAGAAATTTGGCAGAAATCAGTTTTTGCTTATTAAAAAAAAATTTGATTTCGACCAAAAAGTGGAGAACTCACATCCATGGGAGGTTCCAGTGATTTAAGCAGGAATCTGCTTTTGCTGGATTTTTTTAAAAAAAGCGGAATTCCACTGAAAAGCTAAGAACTCATATCCCTGATATATATATATATATATATATATATATATATATATATATATATCTGTTCTGATGAAGTCTCTATTGACCGAAATGTATACTACATTAAAGTCTGACTTTTAAAAATAAACAGGAGTTATAAAAATACATAAAATATCATAAAATTAAAAATGTCTACATAATCACAAAAACTTCCATCTAGTGTCAGTAGACTTGAGTTGCATAGATAGTTTTACAATGGGCCAGAAGACCAGGGTTCAACCCTCGGTTTAGTCATATTAAAGACTCAAAAAATGGTACTTGATACCCCATTGCTAAACACTCAGGATTATAAGCTGAAGGATCAAGGGTAAGTGGAGTAATCCTAGGAAAGGAATGGCGCCCTCTGTGTAGTAGTTAATGATTAAAGAGTCTTCGGATCACCTTTGACTACTGTTGGCCACTACAAATCCTCAAATCTATTTGATCCAAAATAGTTACATTTTTACAATAAATAAAAAATAAAACGTTTGTTAGTAAAAGAAATGGCGTTAAGTGAAAATTGTTGCTGATTCTAGGGGTGCCTCAAATCTATTTGATCCAAAATAGTTAAATTTTTACAATAAATAAAAAATAAAAAGTTTGTTATTTAAAAAACTATTTATCTGACAATTATTTTCACGGTAAGAAGAAAAAGAAGTTGTGGAATTTCCACAGAGTCTTGCTTGTTTGCCAATACGACCGCTAATAATGAGTGCCTGTGTTGTAAAAGAAAGATTTTTAAACTCAGTCAAATAGAAGATACTTTTTGTAGAGCAGGGGAATGTGTTGAGCATTTTTTTTTTTCGTTGTTATGTCTATTTTTTTTTCCATCAAAAAAGGAATTTTGCATTTTAAAATAAAGACATGCATCCTTGATGCCGGGTAATGCGTTAAATAAAAAGCAAACCATTTTATTTAACTTTTCAAAAAAAAAATCATTTTTATATAAAAAAGAGGGGGCACTAAAAAAAGACCAAATTTAACAAAAAAAAAAGAAAAAAGTTAATTATTGATCATGCAAAATACAACGAAAATAAATGAAACTTACTTTGAAAAAATTGCAAAATACAAAATTTTACAAAAAAAATGTTTTAAAAGGTTAAAAAATACTTGACTACAAGCAGATAAGCGTTGAATACGAACACATATTTAAAAATAAAGAAGAAAGACTCGGCCAAGCAAAGAAAGCTTTTTGGCAATACAAGATGGTGGCATAGTATTAAAAGACGGAATGAAGCTATAGAGAAGAAGTGATAGAGAAGAATGGTGACGCCATTAATAATTCTTTGTGTCGTTCCATTGTTTTAT
The DNA here is from genome assembly GCA_963556195.1 of Sepiola atlantica. Classification (NCBI taxonomy): domain Eukaryota; kingdom Metazoa; phylum Mollusca; class Cephalopoda; order Sepiida; family Sepiolidae; genus Sepiola; species Sepiola atlantica. The sequence continues at coordinate 23,231,864 of OY744552.1, read as the reverse complement.
TAAGCCTTAAAAACAGAACAGAACTTCTGTTACAACCCAATAATTTATCATTTGCAACCACTTTTTTTTTCTCTAATTTTTGTTAAAAGAAAAATTATATACACCGTTGTGTAGCTGATGAACGAATAAACCACACAAGTGTAAAATAGAATAAAAGTATTTATTTTCTCTGTACGCATGTGTAAAAAATACAAAGATGAAGAAAAGGGTAAAAATAGAAACAGTCTACTTGATGATGGCTTCCGGTTTTTAATTTAGAAATAGACAAGCGGTGTTTATCAGAAAACAGTCCCTCATCATTTTCGTCCGCTTAAAGTTTGTCAGAATTTTTAATTTCACTTGTTTGAAATGTTGGAATCAGTCATGGAGAAAATTTGCGCAGAAGTAATTAGACCATTGCTTTTTAACCATTTCGTTAAGAGAGTTCGCCCTCGAAACGGCAGAAAATATGCAGACAATAAAATGGTTGGCATCGCATAGATTAATTGCCAATCAATAAAAGTGCCAAAAAATGCCAACAGACTATGTATTTTGTTTCGTTTTACGAGGTGGATGTTTTTGGGTATGCTTTCCTTTCCTACTGATAATAATGTATTATTAAAGTGTGAGGTAGAGCAGAGGTCTTCAAAGTGGGGGTCGCGACCCCCAGGGGAGTCGCGTAACCATAGAAAGGGGGTCGCCAAAATTATAACTATGGAATTTTTTCACTCCATTAACTTATTTTTTATTTATAAAAAATTTTGGTGGGTCACGAAAAAAAATTTTTTCCAAAAAGGGGTCGCGACAAAAAAAGTTTGAAGAGCACTGAGGTAGAGTCTTAATTTTGGACTTTTGATTCTCGGGTCAATTAGTAGTGTCATAGCTGCTTCAATTGTTCCCAATTGGAGTTTTGAGGTTTCAACGTGCTCTTTTTACTTCAGTTTGAAGTGTAAGAAAGCTTTCTCAGAAAATCGGGAAGTGGTAACATCCACATGTGTCATTGTGGATTTTCCAGTTATAATCTAGAAATAGATTAGGGTCACATTTGTTAAGTCTATTGTAGAATATGTGCTTGTTGCTGGATGTAGATATGTGTTGACTTTGGGTTTTTTTTTTACATACACGATTGATGTTTATTCAATATTGACTATTATTTTCCGTCTTTGGCAGAATTGTTAATTTCACCAATTTGAACACGTGGGAATCAGTCATGGAGAAAATTTTCAAAGAAGTAATTCCAGCATTAAACTTTTGTTTTTTAAACATTTCGTTAAGAGAGTTCGTCCTCGAAACGGCAGAAAATATGCAAAGAATGAAATGGTTGGCATCGCATGGATTAATTGGCAATTAACAAAAGTGCGAAAAATTCCAACAGATAATGTATTTCAAATATATCCTGCATTGGATACGTTATTACAATGATGTTCAATATATTTCAATTTTGTTGCATTTCTATAAGACTATTTAAAATCTAAAATAAAGTATTTAAAAAGTATTTTAAAACAAAACAAACATTCAAAATAGATATTTTAAAAACTATTTAAAAGATATTTTCAAACCAAAAAAAAAAGATAAATTACAAAAAAAGGTTTAATTTGATTATTTGTAATAAAAAATAAGAAATTTCAAATTATAAAAAGCAGTTTGAATTTTTTATGCGTTAATAATAAAAAAAATGGTGAAAACAACTTATTAATCCCCCCCCCCCCCAAAAAAAATATCTTAACAGTTTTTGGTGCTTGTACAGAGAAGCGTGCGGATTAAATTATCAATACAACAACAAAAAAAATAGTATTATATACTTATGCAGCAGATTTAAATAAGTATCCTCACCAAAAAGTAGGAAAAATGATCGAGTCGAATTTTAATTAAAAATAAAAAATCAGTTTCATCGTATTTTGATTACTGTCATTGATTTACTATGTGTTAATATGACAGACTGGATTACCTTCCCCTGAATTTCATGCTTTTCGCTCGAATCAATGGCCGAACCCGATTAAACGATATAACGGATTTTTATTTTTTTATTACAATTCTACTCGATAGTTTTTGCTAATTTTTGGTGTACAAACCTATTTTTGCTTGATACATAAGTGTTTTCCGGTTAATTTAATTGGAACTGCGATTTTCAGCATTTTTTATAGGCACGCTAATCTGTACAAGCACCATAGTTTTTTGATAAAACGTGTTTGTCATTTTCTGATTTCAAAACTGGAAGCCGTCATCAAGTAGACTGTTTCTATTTTACCAAGAAAAGTATTTCTTTCTTCGTCTTCTCTGTATGAGTTATGTATTCACGTAGTGACCGTGTAGGCGTCTTATGCTAATATGGTAGAGATGAACAAAGTTGTAGTGTGAAAAACTGACTGAATTGTATTGAAATAAAAGTATTTTTTTATTCATCTTCTTTGTAGGCGTATGAAAAATAAATAAAAGTATTTATGTACAACATTTTATATACACCTTTTTTTTTGTCGTTGATGAATGAATAAACAACACCAGTGTAAAAAAAAATAAATAAAAGTATTTATTTCTCCGTCATCAAAGTGTAGTATCTGTTCCGATGGATACTGCACCCCATAGACTGGTATTGTCTTGGCCTTCGGGGCTTAATTTACGCCGGTCTATGGGTCTGTCCTGTGCAGTTCTAGGAGGTCCACCCTCCCAGGCTTCGCCTCCCCTCTATGGGGAGGAGTAAGTTTATTGCTTACTGCCTGAGGCGCCCCTACCGGGGAATGCCGACGGGGTTGTCCAGGCAATTTTTAAACCCCACTTTCCCGACCAGACCTTGGGTCACATCTTACTTGTGGGAGTAAGATAAAAACTAGCCTTGTGCCTAACTCCTGAAGAGGAGTAAATCAATACTCTGTACGAGTCGCATATTTACGTAGTTCAGACATCTAACGCTGGTATAGTAAGAATGAATCAAGTTATAGTAACAAAAACTACTGAATCGTATCTATTATTCCTATTTACTTGCCTCCCCACGAGGGCAAAGTTAGACACAGAATCAGTGTTTACTGTGGAGAAAATCCAGCTCAACAAAAAGGGGCATTCTGGATTGGAACAAAAATTTAAATTGTCTCAGTCTAGAAGAACTTCTCCTTCTTCTGAGGACAGAAAAGGCTGAGTGTAGCATAAGAACTGATACTACACTTTGTTCCTAGCCAAAAGGACAAGTTATTTACCTCGAGGAGGTTAGACACAAGGCCAAACTTTACCTCCTTCTTTACCTCCTCTCCAGGAAGCTAGACACAAGGTCAGATGTGGTTAGCCAGTGCACTAGGATAAGTGCGCTCTGGCCTATGGAAAATGCCTGAGCAGCCCCATCAGAATTCCCCGGTTGGGGCACCTCAGGTGATTAGCAATAAACTAACCCCTTTTCAAAGAGAAGGTAAAGCCTGGGAGGGTGGATCTCCTAGAACTGTACAGGACAATACCTGAGACTGGCGGAATCAAGGCCTGAAGGCAAAGATGGTATTGGTCTACAGAGTGTAGTATCCATCTAAACAGATACTACACTCTGATCTTAGCTAAAAGGCCAAGAGTTTTGATTTTGACATATAGAGAGATATATAGATATTACTAATTTTGAATTAAAGAAAAAATAGTCAAAGGCAACCCAGAGGCGCACTTTTGATTGGCTAATACACCAAGATGTAGGGGAGGGCACCACTCCTTTCTCTGGATTGCTCCACTTACGCTTGAGGCTCATAATTCTGAGTGTTTAGCAAGGAAGCATCAAAAGTATCATTTGTTGAGATTTTAGTATGACTTGACCAAGGATTGAACCATGGTATCCCAACCCATTAGTAAACACTTTAATCATGACGCCAAATGGGCTAATATATATATATATATATATATATATATATATATATATATATATTCACTTATTTTAATGAGCTTCTGATTCTGCTTAGTAACATTAAGTTTGACATAGCTTTTTCATTGGTCTGTCATGCTTAAGTTTGCCATAGCTTTTTCATTGGTCTGTTATGCTTAAGTAAAAAAAGAAAAGAAAATAACATCTTGTAAAGGTGTTCACACATCTCTATAAGTGGTTCTACTCATCCGATCGGTTAGTTGGTCTGTGACATTTAAGTTTAAAACAATTTTTAGATGTGTAAATTATTGAATTAAATAGTCAGTGCTGACCAGTTGAGCTCAAACCAAATAAACTGATACAGAAGCCTAGAAAGTTGGTTTATAAGAAGTCAGGGATGTTCTATTATGCTTAGGTGGGAAGATTATACATTATGCATGTCTCCATAAGAAGCTTTGTCTGTTTGTCGGTCAGTCTATCGCATCACCTTTTTTGTAAGTCAGAGTACTCTTATCTTAGTGTACTGGCTTCTCAAAACCACGCCATGACCTTATGTCTAACCTCCCTTGGAGAGAAGGTAAATAATATGCCAGGATAGGTAGAGAAAGACTGGTGTTATTTCGGAGGTTTATCTGAAAAGTAATGTGACGAGGTGTGCTATGGTTTTCTTTTCAGTCTTTTAGTTTTAGAGACAATGGATATCCCCTGACAGGGTGTCTAAACAAGGAGTCTACAGTGAAGCAAGTGTTGAGCAATCTCCAACTGCAACTCTCTTGAACCAACATTGCTTGAGTTCAATGGCAAAGAGAAGTAGAAGATGACTGGAAACAATGCCGGGATAAGCAGAGAAAGACTGACAGTATTTCGGAATTTTCCTTCTCCTAAACTAGTTGCACAACTAAGGTTTGAGAGTCTAGTCTGCCTTACTATTTAATCCATTTAAATAAATTTTAGTCACAGACTAACGATACCTTTGTGTTGTATTCTGGCCTGAAGGCGTTAAATGCCCCTCCCCCCCAGAAGAACATTGCTGTAGCGTTGTGAAGAGAGATGTAAGCATATAGAGTGATTATCGTAAACACAGAAACTAATATTGAACAAAATGCACAAAAATAATGATGAAAAATAAATCGGCGCTACGACGTGTGATGCGTGTGTATGTGTGCGTGTCAGTTAGGTGTGGATGGTGTGAAAATATAAACAATAAAAAAATAATAATGATTTCATGGGCACCTACCTGCCGAGGAATTTTTTGAAACCTTTCCACCTACCACTGTCGGAGTGATGTAGACGGCTTCGACTATTGGCATACTGACCGCATCCTTCATCGTCTACGACTACTTCGGATTGAGCTAGTGAAGAAATGAAAAGTAAAACAAAAATAAGTTTGATTACATCTAACATATTCAGTTATCTTGTCCAATTTTCAAAGTCAGACCCAAATAGCATTTAAGCTGACCAATCAAACTTTGCTTGTGACTAGCTAATTTCTATTTGTTATTGTTGTAGCATGTTATTGGCAATATAATAACGTGCTTTGCTAGAATTTATTTAAAAAATGACTTAGTCTGACCCAGACGTCCGCTAATATGAAACATTTTTTAATAATCACCTAAGAATAAAAATCAGCAAGGGTGATAACTCACTTTATTCCAGGCAAAGCTGGGTAAGTATAGCTGGTATATATATATATATATATATATATATATATATATATATATAGGGTGTCGCAGCAAAATACGACACTTGATAAAAAGAAAATGAAATAAGCAATAAAAACAAAAGTTGTATATGCAGAGACCCGACAGTTTATTTAGCAACCGTTAGAGTTACATACTACATTATTTTTTCAATGTAACCGCTACTGATAGAGACGACCATCTCAAGGTGGGCGCTAAATGAATTACATGCTTTAGAAACTATGTCCTTGTTTATAGCACAATGGCAGCCTTTAGAAAGGTGGGCGTGCCTGTTGGTCTTGGTCCTGATCACGCCTCAGAAAAAATAGTCAAAAGGGTTGCAGTTAAGTGAGGAGAGTGCCCATATGTCCAGCGGCCAGTACTGAGGAACATTGTTGAGCAGCCAGACCTGAGCTGTCTTTGCCTTTTGTGCAGGAGCGGAGTCTTGCTGGAAGATGTAGGGGCCTCCGGTGGCAATCTCGTCCATCCAGGTCTTCACCACGCTCCTCAGCACGTTCAGGTATTTCGTTTACTTTTTGTCAAATGTCAGATTTGCTGCAACACCTTTATATATATATATATATATATATATATATTTAAATAAATTTTTTGTGGTACAAAATTTAATTACGACAAGGAATAAAGACGTTTGGGACATTTCTGGGGGGTAGAATGAAATTGAAAAAGTATAAAAACGAGAGAAAATAATTTTTAAAATTCATGAATGTACTGAGCCGGCTTTCGTCCATACTCATTATAGTATTTACGTGAAAGTAATTCAATACGACTAAAAACTTAAAAAAGTATAATGAAAACTAGTGACAAGTTTAGGAAAAAAAAAAAAATATATATATATATATATACTTTTTAAAAGTTTTTAGTCGTATTGAATTACTTCCACGTAAATACTCTGATGAGTGTGGACGAAAGCCGGCTCAGTACATTCATGAATTTTTAAAAATTATTTCCTCTCGTTTTTATACTTTTTCAATTTCATTCTACCCCCAAAAATGTCCCAAACATCTGTATTTCTTGCCGTAATATATATATATATATATATATATATATATATATATATTATTCAAAGTTTAACTTCTTCCCGCCACTAGCAGAGAAGATTCTGAAAAGATGAATGAATTTTATGCTTGTGGAAAGTTTTGGTAGGAGGGGAGGAGGGGTTTGGATAATTTATAAGGGAGGAACGGATATTAGAACGAACTTTCAGTTTACACAATATACATCAACACACACTTATACATATATGCACACAAAATAAGATAAACAATTAAAAATAGAGAGAAAAGATAAAATAAATAAGATAAAAGCAGAAAAAAAAGAGAAAAACCCTAAACCCACTTACACATATGACAATGTCAACATGTTTTTTTTACATCCCATTAAAGGACCTCATACTAACACTCAAACACAACTAAAATAATACAACACCCACCCACAAATATATATATATATATATATATATATATATATATAAAAAGCTGCATACTACCGTTCCCAAAGAAATGAGACCTCAGTCAAACCAATAATTATAGAGGCATCTCACTAACACCGATAGCAGTAAAAGTTTACAATGCGATGCTGCTCAAGCGAATCCAACCAGAAATGGAAGAGATCCTGAGAAGAAATCAGAATGGATTTAGAAGAAATCGCTCAACAGTTAGTCAAATCTTAACGGTGAGAAGAATCATCGAGGGTGTAAAAGCAAGGCAACTGCCGACAACGTTACTGTTTGTGGACTTCTACAAAGCTTTTGATTCGGTCCACAAAGATGGAAAAGATTTGATTAGCATATGAAATCCCTGAAAAGATCGTTGCGGTCGTAATGATTATTTACAGGAATGAGCCATGGTACGCTCTAACGATGGAGACACTGATTTCTTTGAAATTCAATCTGGTGTACTACAGGGTGATACTCCGGCTCCGTTCTTGTTTGTGATCTGTCTCGACTACGTGCTGAAACACTCGATTGATCAACATAGCAAATATGCCTAACATTAACGTCAGCAAGAAGCAGACAGCATCCAGCAAAAATGATCCCCGATGCCGATTACGCCGATGATATTGCACTGTTAACTGATAACAATGCTAATGCCGAAAGGCTACTCCATCTTTTGGAAGAGTCAACTGCTATGATTGGACTGCATACGAATGCAATGAAAACAGAATATATCTGCTATCATCAAACAGGTCCAATAGAAACACCGAACAGAACACTTCTCAAGCAGGTAAATGACTTTGAATATATGGGCAGCCACATCGCCTCGACAGAAAACGCGCTCGTTAGAATAGCTACGGCTTGGAGTGCACTTAATTGACTAAGAGTTATTTGGAAATCAGCACTGTCTGAACAAATAAAAAAAAACTTTTTCAGGGCCGTAGTGGAATTCATACTGCTTTATGGATCACCATCTTGGACTCTAACAAAAAAACTGGAAAGGAAACTAGATGGAACTTATACACGGATGCTCCGTGCTGTATTAAACATGCACTGGAAAACGCACCCATCTAATAAACGTCTGTATGGCAACTTTTCTAAAATATCATCAGTAATGAAAGAAAGGAGAATGAGATTCGCTGGACATTGTTATAGAAGCAAAGAAGAGGTTATCAGTGATCTGATTTTATGGACGCCAACACACGGAACAGTTAAAGTTGGTCGACCGTATAAGACGTACACAAAACAGTTGATCAAAGATACTGGTTCTCAACTCGAAGATCTTCACAGAGCCATGATGAACAGGGAAGTATGGAGGAGTTCAGTCAATATGGTCCGGGCAACCAGTCGAAAAACGATCATGGGAATTTTATAGTTAGGTTGTCTGAAGCACTTCAAAACATATGCATCAATGACCACCAAAGCAGCTATAAACACAAACAGCTATATATATATAGCAGCACTGCCGGCAAAATAATGCATATATATATATAGATATACCAGACTTAATACTCTAGATATATCGGTGACAAACTTATCATTTATTCATAAATATTGCGAAAACATGCATAAATGCTACACATATGCAAACATTTAAGCAACATACATACTTACGTGTAACAGATACATTTTCTAACACACACATTATATATATACATATATATATATAAGCACATACACACACAACATGCAAATAGATATAATGCACTATATATATATATACTTCCTCGCATATACACATACAGAGGATTTTTAAAAAATATATAGACAAGGGTAAATAAAAGATGAGAATAAAAATAATATACAGAGAATACAGGGTTAAAATCAAGAGACTTCAACAAATATAAAAATAGAAACTAAAATTGAATTTTAAAATTAAAAGGTAAAATGAAGTAAAATACATAAAAAAATTTAAAAATTAAGGAATTCAAAAAATATAAATACATTTAAAAACATAAGAGTCAAAATATAAGAATAAAAATTAAAATAAATAATTAAATAATAAAAATGAAAGTAAGAATAAAATAAAGTAAAATAAAATAAATAAGAATAAATATAAAAATAAAATGTAACTTAGAATTAAAATTGAGAACAAAATAAGGTTAGAGATTATAAAATTAGAAAAACGGGAGGGGGAAGAAGGAGAGGTACATTGTGGTCAACTAACAATGGGTGTTTACAAACTGTTTAATGTATGTATTTTAATGTGTTTGCAGTTAATTGTTGTTTCATATCTTTTATTAAGTATTTTTCCCAATCTTTAAATCTAATAATATGAAGTTTTTCATTAAGACATAAAAAGCAAGGTGAGTTAAAGGATTTACATGTCTTGCTCTTTCTAATTATTCCCCCATTTAACTATTGGTGTTTTGTTATCCTAAATTAATTTCCAGAAGTGTTGGAATAGTGAAGGGTGGCCCTTATATCTTTCATTGTTAAATGAGGATCTAGGCTGTAAAATCTATCTTTAAAAGTCCTCGCCATGCTACATATGTAGAAATTTTCAACTCCTGGGTTTTCTATGGTAAATATCTTTGCCAGGTATACTACCGAGGTAGTTAGACAATTGTTTTGTAAAGAAACACTCATTAGATCATTGGTAATTGCAATTATTTATGGTTCTATTGCTAACTATATTGGTGTTTGTGTCCTTGTTTATTAGTATTTTGTTTTGTATCATTCTTTCTAAGTTCTCACTACAGCTATTGCTCAGTTTTAATGTATCTTTATTAAATATTTTGTACAGCGTGCTACTTGGTGGAAAGTGTTTGTTGATAAGATTTAGGAATACATTTCCTATATTCGTTTTTAACGTTAGGTTGAAAAGATGTGTAAACTAGATAAATTAATATATATAATATCACAATATGAAAAGCTCTGCTTAATATAACTTGTTAACCATTGAGCTTATCTTTATTTGTAGTATTTAATACATCCTGGGGATTCCTAAGATCTAGTTTATTAATAAATATTGAATTATGTAATTTCCTGGGGATATCGCAACCAAAAAATTGTTTAACTTTTCCACACACACAGACACACACATTATATATATATATATATATATATATATATATATATATACACATACAAATGAAACAAGAAAGATAAATATTATATCTTTATATTAGATCCTATTGTCAATGCTTGATATACTGGATAGAGCAATAATATAAGAAAATGGATGATAAAAATAAAAATTGGATAAAATACAATATTTATTAATTCATCAAGTTTTCAAACAAGGAATATAAAAAACTATTTCTTTTCCTTAATCTATGGATTTTCAAAAATAAGCTCTTTTCATCGGAGGGAAAAATCAGCAAAAATTGTATTACTGGTTAGCATTATTTTAAAATATAAAAAATTGTTAACAAAAAAACATCTTCAACGAAAGATATAAAAATATAATGTGTCCAAGTGATTGGATAGAAGAAGCAGATATCAGGTGAACATCGAGTTGTAATTCATAAAATTCAGGATTCAAAGTATGAAGTCCAAAATAAAAATCAGTTGATAATAAAATGACTCACCCCCCAAAAATATACATATATTATTTAAGGAAAAGAACATTCGTTTATATTCCTTGTTTTTTTAATACTTGATGAATTAATAAATATTGTATTTTATCTAATTTTTATTTTCTTTTATATATATATATATATATATATATATATATATATATAAAATAGCATAAGTGTGTGTTTATGAAAAAATAAAACCAGAGTGCTCAATTACGTTTGTAAGAGCATAATATATTTATTACATGTAATACTATGCAATAATATGATTAGCCATCGACACCTGCGGTTTTACAGAGGTACAAGAAATTTTGCCCTTTTAGGCTAAAAAATATCACACACACAAATATAAAATACAACATGAATACACACAACTATATATATATATATATTATATATATATAAAATACAACATGTATACACACACAAAATACAACATGCATATACAGACATATATAAAAAATACAATGTATACATATATTATATATATATATATATATATTTATTTATTTTGGTACAGAAAAATTAGTACAACATTCGTAGCGTCGGTTTCAAGCATAGAAGGACTTAGCCATGTCCTTCCGAGCCGGATGGCTGTCCTTCTGTGCTTGAAACCGACGGTACGAATGTTGTACTAATTTTTCTGTACCCAAATAAATAAATATTACGCTCTTAATTTTTAACTTTAATTCTCAATTAATCGAGCACTCTGCTGGGAATTTTTCCTGCTATATTACAAAGAAGTTGTATATATATATATATATATATATATATATATATATAAGAGGAAAAAAAATTGAGGATGGCTATATCCTGTTTAAATCTCCATCCACTTAAATTTCCTCCTTTTTCCTCATCCCTGAATCAGGAGGTAAAGAATGAGGGAGGGGCACTACCTGGTTTACACCCTGGGTAGCATGAATAACTCCTGGGCATATTGCCAAAAGCATCTACTTTGTGACCTAAAGACTTTCCTTTTCTTCTCATTTAGCCCCACCCCCACTCTTCTCACCAAGACCGAATTTAAAGCCTGGAACAACTAACCACGGGAGACAAATCTTTGCCATCATCTGCTTGTTCTATTAATATTATCACTACTATCACTACCACTACTACTACTACTTCCAGAGAACACATGAAACGGGTAATAATTTAATCTTTTTCACACAGAAGAAGAACTTATGGCCGACACTGGTAGTCGTATACGATGCAGACCTTGTAGTTGAAGTTCGGGTTTTGGGTTGTTTTTTTTTAACTGAGTTCACCTTAAACAAGCCAAGTTGCCACTGTAGACGTAAGGGACTACTGAGAATTACGGTGAAATTTAAGAGGATCATCCTATATTGGGAGCTGTGCAGTGAGATGTTTGTTCACATTAGTTTTAAATTTCTGCATGTTGGTAGTCGGGGAAACAGGGATGGAGTTCCAAAGGCCGGCAGTTTGAGGAAAGAAGCTATTGGAGTAGAATGCTCTCTGGCATCTGGGGACCTCCACAGTGAATGGATGGGATTTAGCTGATTGTCGGGTTGGTCAAGTGTATTTACATCGAGGGGACACTAGAACAGCAAGTTCATCGGAGCACATTTTATTGAAGTACTTGTAGAACAAGCACAAGGATGCAACATTGCGGAGATGGGACAGGGGCTGGAGCTTGGTGGATAGTGAGGGATCTATCAGATTAGAGACTCTTTTTTGGACCTTGTCTAAGAGGGAGAGACTAGTGGATGGTGCACCAGCCAGATGTGACAACAATACTGCCAAAGTTTTATTCTAATGCAACATTATATATATATATATATATATATATATATATATAAATAAATGAATAAATGCGAAAGTGATTTTCATTTATCATCCCTATATTACCATCAAAACGGCTCACTGTTATTTAAACCAATAATACAACAATCTTTTGAAATACTGTATATATAGTAGAGAGCCAAGATCCAAACACAGCTACTTGTATCCCTAATTTGCATAACTATTTTTAAACAGTTTATAATAAATTAATGTTTGTGTGTTATTCATTTGTAATTTTATTCACCAATTTTCCTATATATATGCAATAGTTTTGTTGATTTTAAAGTGAATTAATCAAAAAAGAAATTAACAAAACCTTTCTTAAAATATGAAGGTTATTTATTTTCAAGGGTTGTAATTTAAATGAAAACTATTAGTTTTTTTATATTACAATAGTTTTTAAAATTTTTATTTGTATATAATGTAAGTTATACATGTAAAAAGAGTACTTAAAGCTAGATTAATAGTCACTGGATGACGAGTAGCTTTTGCTGGTCTGTCTGTCATATGTATAATAAATATATATATATATATGTATATATATATATATATAGGTAGATAAAAGGATAAAACAATCCGACGGGATGAAATTAAAAATGGAACAGTGGAAGACCCATAAGCTCAACGTTTCGTCCGATGTGATGTGGGCTTTTTCAAGAGTGGACGAAAAATGGCTAAAAATGATAAAAGACAGGAAGGTCATATAATTGGGGAATATATATAGTGGTAGGGTTTGAATGGAGGGAAATATATGCAAATATGTAAAGTGTCAGAAATAAGTGTGCAAAATGTCAGCATATAATTATACATACATATACATATATATATATATATATATATATATGTATTTTTTTTAAATACATATGTATGCATAAATAAACCTGCAATTTCAAATGTACATAGTAATATAAAAAGGAGGAGAAACTAAAGAGAAGATAGGGGCAAAAGAAGAAAGAAAAAAGAAGAAAAAAGAAAAAAACAAAATAATATTCAGGGAATCATCCAGTGTCTAGATGTATCTTATTTTCGTTTAAGATTGTTTTAGAGAGGTTGAGGGAGATACAATAGAAACCCATCCTTTGTCTGATTTTGTTTGTAGAGAGGGCTACTATATATATATATATATATATATATAAAATAGTTATCCATGGAAACGTGTTTCACCATTACTTTGGCTTATCAGCGTGGCTGACTATGACAGGATTCAAACTCCTGGTCATGTTATAGTCAGCCACGCTGATGATCCGCAGTAACGGTGAAACACGTGTTCGTGAATGACTATTTTATTCATGAAAAAACAAATAAAAACAACAAAAGTATATAGTCTGCGTCGCTCTTGTTCTGACAGGTTGAGGGTACAGGTTAGACAGCTTGTCTCGCTACTGTTACCGACTGACAGGACAGAAGCTCAAACTCTTGGGTAGCGCTAAGAACGGCTGCTCTATCATCAGTTGCATAATACCGTGGGTAGTTGTATGTGCCATGTCGCGCATGGAAAGGGACCTTGCAGTTATCTCCGGTGGGCTTTCCCGAGGTCACACCCCCATAGACCAGGTCGCGACTAATGGACTGGTTGTGTGAGCTTATTGGCACCTAACAAGCACCCACCTTACCCAACCCACTCTATAACAAAACAAACATGTCATTACAAAAAAAATCAAATCAAACCTAAACCAGACACCCAACAAAAAACACCTTTGCTTCCGCCCTTGAGGCTCGCTGCACAGCTCCCAACTTAGAATGACACCCTAAACCTACTCCCTAATTCTCAGTAGCCCCTTACGTCTACAGTGACATCCTGCCTAGTTTGGGGTGAAGTATCATAAAAAAAAAAATTTTTTTTTTTAAATATTTAAATGATAAATAAATTTGTACAAAAATTACCAAAATGTTAATGTTTATCTATCAATATGAATAAATGCAAAAATGTTTGCTTCGTGTTTACAAGAATGAAATGTTTATTATTTAAAGGTTTTGTTTCAAGTATTTTAAGTCGAGAACTTTGCAAAGCGATAGTGAGCTGGTGTAGCCATCTAGTATATATGTATATGCGTTGATAAGGCAGATCTATAGGCAGAATATTTTTGAACACTTATCAGTCATTAGAAAATGACGCAGCGGAGCTAACACATATGAATCGATGCAACTAGTATACAACGCAATCATATTCAACTGCGAAATACAGTCATATTTACAGAGTAAAAATGCTACAATCTAGTAAATATTATGTTATATATTAAAGTGGCCTTGGGGGGGGGGGGCAAACACAGGATATAAATCGTCAAGAATTCAAAATTCACACATGAAAATGGAAGAGACAAAATAGAAATATGAATTGGCATGCTAGGAGCTGGATAGAATTCGTTTATGTAAGACAATCGCAGGTGTTAAAATCTAACTCTTAAAAAGAGCCAGTAGTGAGCTCTCTCTCTCTCTGTCTCTGTTTCTCTGCCTGAATAATGTACCCAGGATAATAAAATCAACTACATGTATTTTGTATTAATTATTGGTAACTGGTGCAGCTACACAGCGTTACTCGGGACATGAACAACAAAATAGAAGGATTAAAAAGTGTAACATCTTTCTTTTAAAACTTCTCTCTATCCCCCTCCACTTCCCCAAACAACTGGAAAAAAATTGTTGATGAATTATTAGATATAACAATACTAATACTACTACTAATACTACTACTACTACTAATAATAATAATAAGAGAATATTTTTGTGTCTATTAAAAGTGAAAGAAATTCTATACTTTCATTTCTATTATTATCAGTTACTTTTAAAATTAAGCCTCCCCTTCTTTGCTCATAAAATTCAATTTTCATACATGATTACTGTAGTGAGCCAGAAACACGCACACTCACTATTATTATATAGATTAACAATGACCCGGCCAGAGAGCGAACCTCTAAAAGAATCACTAATCCCGTTCAGCAGAACAAAATCCACAAGTATGTCTTATCACATAATCTCTCCGACTCATAGAACCATTATCGTCATATCAAAGCTCTGCAGAAGTTGATAGTATGCGGCAATTATAGCACAAAATTACATGCATGTATATTCTAATCCCATGTGCCCCAAGGACACGGAACCCCATGAAACACACTGCGTATTAAGACAATACTTTGCATGCTATTTTTAAATTGCTAGCATGCACTAACCAGTTAAAAAGACTCGATTATTTAGATTATTCGAACTACTGTTCTCATCTTGGATGTTATTTTAACAACGTTTCAGCCGATGTAACCTCCGACCTTCTTCAGATGCATCTTGTCGGACTCGGAAATCTATACGGAATTTCGAATTTCTGCAAGAACCCGTGGCGCAATGAATATAAGTGCTAAGTAACACTCAGTTCTAAGTGACAGTCTTCTTGAGGTTCAAGGTTCAATCCTCAGTGCGGGCGATACACTAAGAATGCAATTATGCATTACTCAAGACTTCTACCCGGTCACGGCTGACAAAATGAGAACAATCTATCCCCGTGGATTAAAAAAAGGGTTTAGTTCGAAATTCAGTACAGATTCCCGAGTTTGACAAGATGCACCTGAAGAAGATCGGAAGTCACATCGGCCGAAACGTTGTGAGAATAACATCCACGATGAGAATAGCAGTCCGAATAATCCAAATTATCAATCCTATCTCAAAAATTCTGAAACAGTTCTAGAGATTCTTCATACCAAATCTGAAAGTGAAAAACATTTTTTTTTTCTGGTAAAACAGCAATGAAAATAATTCCCTATGCTTGACGAAAATGATTTTGACTAATTTCAAACATACACTGCGCAGGTTAAACATAAATTTTAATCATTTTATAAATAGCTCTGGGATAACTAGAAAAATTTTTTGCTGTAACATTTCAACCTATCGGTCGAACTGTCCATTTCAGAATAAATATATATTATTCAATCCGTCCTGTATTTTCGGGGGGCTTATTTTTTAGGAAGCATGGTTTAATATATTGTTAAATAGATAGTTTTTTTTTCTTTTCCATTGGGGAGTGAGAATACTCTGGAAATGTCCATCATCTAACACGACAAAGTGTAGTATCTGTTCTGATACTATACTTCATCTTTTCTGTCTTTGGTCAGCAAAAGAGAAATCCTTCTAGAGTGAGGCAATTTTAATTTTTATCTCAATCCAGAGTGCCCCTTTTTGGGGAGCTGGATTTTCCCTACATTAAAAAACGACCTTGTGCCTAACTCTGCACTCGTGGAGAGGCAAGTAAATAGGTACACAGATTTGGCTGGCTCGGACCGGGGCGCGGAAAGAGTACTTACAGTGCAAATTGCTGTATCCGGTCACGGCTGACAAAACGAGAGCAATCTACCCCCGTGGATTAAATAAAGGGTTCCGTTCGAAATTCAGTACAGATTTCCGAACTGACCGATTACATCTTAGCTGTGATTGTGGAATAGGACATAAAAAACGCTACAAAGATTTAAATCAAAGCCGATGATGTACGTATCTATGCCAGGTAGCTACTGCGAACGATTCGATCAAAACTGAACGATTTAGCCGCTACTGCGAACGATCCGGCAAACCAATAATCCATAGAACAATTTCCATTTTTGCTTTACGCATTGCTAAGGGAATTGGGTATTCATACCTTTCCCCTAATACTCTTTATACCTAACAGAACTGATGAAACTAACCCCCCCCCCCCCACCTAACTTCCTGTAGCAACTTTTTTCTGTTTTATTTGTACTGATGAGTCACCGCTTATCAAAGCCCGGAAGCCACTTACAGATAAGGGGAAAAGGATTGCTAATTTTTCAAAATAATTACTGGTATTTCTAATTATAGTGGACATTTATTTAATTTCTACTCAATCCGGAATGTTATTCTAAGTGCAGATCTCAAACCTAAATCCATTATTGAAGTGAATTTTTTTTTTCTAATAGAGTAACATATTTTTGTAAGAAATTGTTAAGATCAGATAAAGGTTTAATTAGGTTATCAACCCTTCTTGGGTTATTTAATAACGAATTAGGTCATTTTGGTAAAAGTCTTTATGTTTTGAGTTTTTTAAATCTTCAAATATTTATTCATGGTGTTTAGTTTAGTTGTTTTGTTGAGGAAAATTGTTGTTTTTGTTTTTAGCTTTGCAGAACATGATTGAGTTTTGCAAAGGGAAAGGGAAAAAAACAATAACATCAATGTTTGGTGCATTTTAAGTCAGGAAGCCGGTATCTTCAGACAGCCTGATCTGGTAGCACGAGGAGATCAGATAAAGAACATTAATAGCATAGGACATTTTAAGATGGAATTCATTCAGAAATAATGGAAAAAATGGAATT
Source organism: Sepiola atlantica (assembly GCA_963556195.1). NCBI lineage: Eukaryota > Metazoa > Mollusca > Cephalopoda > Sepiida > Sepiolidae > Sepiola > Sepiola atlantica. The sequence continues at coordinate 23,214,300 of OY744552.1, read as the reverse complement.
CAGAAGGCATTTTTCGGAACTATCAGATGAAATATTTAACAATATTTGCTTATTGTTTATTGATGTAATTAATAATGTCAATGTTCGGTGCAACTTTTATTTTCAAGAGTTACTTTGACAAGAAAGGTAAAAAAAAAAGGGGGAAGAGGGCATTTTTGGGAACTATCAGATGAAATATTTAACAGATTTGCTCTGTTTATTGCTGCTGTATTAATAGTGTAAATGTTGTGTGCATTGAGAAGACAGTTAAAAAGAGGGATCCCCAAAGAGGCATGACAAACAAAAAACACATGACAAACGAGAATATTTCATAGCAAAAAAAAAAACACACCATCTTAAAAAAATATATATCATTAATGCAAGGAAATTTAAAGAAAAAAAATGAATAAAAATGAAGCCATTTCAAAATTCAAAACATGGCCAAAGGCAAAAACAACAACAAAAAAAAATTCGTCTTATTCACTCAAAAATATGAAAACCAGGCAAGGGTGCACGTCAACAACAAAAAAAAAAGTTCCAGCCAAATATCCTTAGGATTGGTTCGTATTCAAAAGAAGCGATCATGGTTGGAGGGAAAATAAAGTATTTCCCATAAATTGACCAAAATAAAAATGTCTACAATGTATCCTAAGGATAATATGGCATAACTAAGTGCCCATATCGAAATATTCTGGAAGCTACCATCATCGGACACAGACTTTGCTGCACTTTGGCTAGGAGCAAAGTGTAGTATTTCTGCCTTCGGTCAGTGAAGGAGAAAAATCCTTCTATGGTGCTCTGATAATAGCACGGTAACAAATTGCTAGTGTTTTGAAAGGGGAATTTGGGACGCTGAAAACCTACACAATTGAAAAATGGTCTCACATCCACGGTCGACCTTTTCTTTCTTCATGTACATTAAACAAAACTGGGTGTTTAATTAATGTAATGAAAATGACATTTAAATTCGATGAGACTAATCTTTCTTTTTTTTCTTTTTTTTTTTTTAAAGATCTGTGCATTGTAGCAATTAATTATCATTTCGTTGTAAGAATATAATCATCTTTAACTTAAATCTTAATTTTAGGAAATTAAACAATTGTTTTCCACTCTCGTTTATTTTAAATAAATGAAAAAAAACAATTGTATTAAAAATTAATTATACTTAATATTAATTATTAAGTATCGAAAAATGGTCTCAAATCCAGTCTACATTTTCTTTATTTATGTATATTAATTATACATAAATAAAGAAAATGTAGACTGGATTTGAGATCATTTTTCGATTGTGTACATTTTCAGCGTCCCAAATTCCCTTTTTAAAGAACCAGCAATTTGGTACCGTTCTATTACCAGAGCTTCCCTTCTAGATTGAGGCAATTTTTATTTGTGTCCTAATCCAGAGTGCACCATTTTGGGGGAGCCAGATTTTCCCCATATTAAAACCGACTTTGTAACATGGCACGACTAAGTGTCCCATATAGAAACATCTTTGCTAAGAATTAGTCAATGAAAGACGTAGCCGAATATGCTTATCTATTATTTTTCTTTTAAAAAAAAGATCAAGAAAGAAAATGTTTTAAAGATCAAGAAGCCGGCTACCGTAGGGCGTCTTTCCCATAACTCCCTATCAGTGGAAGGGCCCACTAGCTTCATAACTCTTGCTTCCCTTATTTTGTCCTTTAGTCCTCACATTCCGTGAGCAATGTTTTTGACAAAGAGGAAATAATTGCTGCTTTCTTGGTTGGAATTTATCCATATAACACTTATCGTTACCTAGTTTTTGACCGTGAAGTGGTATTTCTTTTTTTTTAGCTCCTTGCATCAAGTGGCTGCATACCTTGTCTGGAGCGATTTCCATCAAAAAATAATTTAACAACAACAAAAGAAGAAGAAAAACAACTGAGAGATTAGTTTTTGAGAAATGATGTTCCATAATTAGGTTGAATATGTTCTACTAAGAAGGTTACCCGGCGTTGCTCGGGACATATCTAACAAAATAAAAGAATTAAATCATTATATTTGGATTAACATCCATTTTACATGCTGGCATGTTTTAGATGGAATTTAGAAATTGACTTCCAAACTTATCTCTGGTCAGATTTCTTTGGAAGCCATTTCCTTAATTGAAGCAAGATTTTTATAGGTCGGATTCTCCAACCCAGTGTGGTGATTGGGACCAGCATTTTTATCGAGACACCATCTCTACGTGATTGCCCACCAAGGCTAAAGAGCGCTTCACCTGCCCTTCCATATGCTGGCATAATCACACTGTCACACCGGCTCTTGTGAGATCACCAAAGTTAAGCAACGTTGAGCCTGGTCATTACCAGATGGGTAACCATTTTGGAATACCAGGGGCTTTATGTGGGAGGACGACCAAGATATACATGAGACTGGGGGCCGCTTGTGAATTTAATATTCCCATGAAACTTCCTCTTTGGGGGAAGCCGGCTAAACCTGCTCAGGGTGAATGCCGTACCAGGTACAGCTTTTCAGTTTGGCTAAACAGCCAAGCGCTTCAAGCGGGGGATCAAACCCTGACTGTTTTTTCGAGTCAGCACTTTTAACTGTTCGGCTATTGGTATCAAGCAATTTCACTTACTATGGTGCTCAACCCATGAAGGGGTAGAGGGCATGCATAGTCATCATCAGACAGACAGACTGTTTTGCTCTATCACATAATTTTCAGTTTATGTACGGCATAATCACGTTCAGAAAACGGTTCTCGTTAGATCACCGAAGTTAAGCAACATTGAGCCTGGTCAGTGCCAGATGGGTGACCATTTGGGAATACCAGGGGCTGTATGTGGGAAGACGGTGACACTTCCCTGCGAAGAATTACAAAAACTAACATTGTCATCTCCACTGACCGAAATATAAATACGACTGGGGGCTGCTTGTGAATTTACTATTTCCTAGAAACTTCCTCCAAACGAGGAAGTTGGCTCAACCTGCACAGGATGGATGCCGCACAGGTTTTATCTAGTAATTGTACGAAAACAATCTTCTTTAATTAAATAACTTTGAAATATTATATGCGTAAAATTGTTCAAAAATTTACTTTCTTATTCTTTTGAACAACTTAAATGAGTTCCATCCTCGATGCAGACGATACAAAGAATTGCGAATTACTGAAGACTTCTCCAAGTCATGGCTGACGGAACGAGAGCATGCTACCCGCATGGATTAAATAAAGGGTTCCGTTTGAAATTTCGTTCAGATTCCTGAATTCAACAGAAATATTCCCAAATTCAAAGAGATACACCTGAAGAAGGCCAGAGGTTACGGCAGCCGAAACGTAGTGATGATAACACTCAAGATGATAACAGTAGTCTGAATAATCGAAATTATACAAATTTAAATAAAATACTTATAAAAAAAAACTATTGAATTAAAATGAAAAAAAAAGTATGTAAATATGTAAGTGTTTTGGATTATACCATTGGAATTTTTGTATACTTTTCTAAAACGATCATCCTTATTAAAGAGTTATTTCCCTTGGATGGCTTTTAGAACTTGAATTTCAAACTAACCTATCTCTGGCCAGATCTTTATCCTTTTTTCTCTCAAGTCCATTCTTATCACTTCCTCCCATCTTTTCTCTGGCCTCGCCCTGCCAACTGACTGCTACCTCAACTGTTTTACATCTACTAACCCAAGAACTCTCAATCATTCTTTCACTGCGACCAAACCAACAAAGTCTACTGTTCTGCACACATTTCCCTATTCTGTAGTAACATCCTTCCCCTCACACATACAAATTGCAAGTCCAGTTTTCCTGGTCGAGGATAATAAAGTAATTTGATAAAGTAGATGACCTTGATTTCACGTGCAGCACGAGTCACATGAAATATTCCAATTGGCAAGAGTAGAGCTTGCTTACTGTTTCAACAATTACATGATTGCCTCATTGGTAAGTAAAAGTCTGTAGGGAAACGAATCTCAGAAATACATCAGTTATTTCCCATTGTTGATTCTAAAAGTGTTAGATGGTAAAAGGTACTCAGTAATATCGGATGTCTCGCACTTAACATGCAGCAGAATTAAGAATATCTGCGGTATTCAGGTATCTATACCCTCCCTAAAAAGCTAGAGAACTGCCACTACTTGTGAGCAAGAAAATTCTCCTGTGAGATTAGTTTGATATTTTTATGTGTTTTACATACCAAATAATAAGAACCACAATGAGCTAATTGATAAATTTCACAATTATTGATGAATTCCAATAAATGAAGAGACGGGTAACTTTGAATAAACAAAGGCAAATGCATATTTCAATGAATGATTTTTATAAAGAATTTGTACTTAAGCATGGCCATCGCTAGAATCCTCTTAGAATAAAATTTTCTAAAAGTAATGAGAGTGAAGTGTTAGCAGTTAAAAAGATCTCTGCTGACTCATTGTAAAACCTGTCTCCAGTCAAAGACTCAAAATGTTAGATCTCTTGGCCTGTTATAGGAATAGCCATGGTTGGAAAGTTAAAGGTAATCAGTCACATCAGATGTCTTGGACTTAACGTCCAACAGAATGAAGGACATCTGTGTTATTCAGCTATCTATATTTTCCCTAAAAGGCAGAGAACTGCCACTTACAGAACTTGTAAGAACTATGTTTATTAATGTTTTGTATAATGTTATGTTTACGTTTTTTTAATATTTTCTCAACTGTAAAAAAACAGGGATGTGATTGGCCAATAACAAATACATCTGAAATCAAGATGAATTTTTCAACCGAGGGGGGAGGGGGAATCACAATTTCCCAAACTTAGGGGGTAGGGGGCCAGGATGTTCCAGAATTTTCACTCATAATCGCCTAAAAAAAAAAAAAAAAGAAAGTAAAATGGGGAGGGGGGGGGAGATTTAGCGAAAGATGTTAATCTACAATACCTTTTTCCTTATCATACTGAAAGTCTTGACGCCTGATGTTTTAAAGGACACAGGAAGGAAGACATTCATGGATGAAACAAAAGTTTTCTACCTCCCCTATCCATGAATCGTTTGAAGTATGGCAAAATTAACACTTTGCAAGAGAGGAAAAAGCGAGGCGAAGCAAGGCAAGACAAAACATAAGAGAAAGAGAAATAAAATCGAGGCAAATGGAGAGAAAACATAAGGACATAAAGCTCTAGCAATTTGGCCTTTTCTTATATAAAAAAAGCAGAATACCGCCTTTTCTGAATTACAAAAAAGTAGGATTCTGTTAAAAAGCGGATAACTCACATTCCTGAAATAAATGTGTACTTGGCGTTCATTTTTTTACATTATTAGTTTTTATAATACTTGTTTGAACCCCCCCCCCCCCTAACTGAGTACGGTGCCGTGAGGTAAAATAACCTCCTAACTCAAAATAGATTAACACAAGACGATTGGGTGTCGATCAGAAATACGACTAATGAATGAACAAATTTATCGAAACTGATTAAACAGTGAAGAAGCATTTATTATTTGGATTATTTTCATCTTGGATGTTATTTTTACAACGTTTCGACTGATGTAACCCCCGACCTTCTTCAGGTGCATCTTTGTTGAAACAGTGTATCTATTAATGGTCAGTTTGAAAAACTTCTGAGAAGATAAGTTAAAGAAGGACGTGATGTATAATCTCCGAACAACGACGATAAATACGAAGATGCGGACAACAAATCAAAATCGTAAATTAAAATATCTCATCTAAATAACATCAATTATTGGAACGTCTTAATTTCTCAAAAGCCTGGAAATAAAGAAGAAAAAAAAGAAGAAAAAAGAAAAAAGGTAATCATTACTATCACAGACATTATTTACTTACCTCCAGGAGGTTAGACACAAGGTCAGGTGTGGTTTTGAGAAGCCAGTACACAAGGATAAGCACACTCTGGCCTACAAAAATGCCTGAGCAGCCCCGTCGGCATTCTCAGTTAAGGACGCCTCAGGCGACTGGCAACAAACCAACCCCTTCTCAGAGAGAAGGCAAAGCCTGGGAGGGTGGACCTCCTAGGACTAAATAGAAGTTGGATAGCAACAAAGCCTGATAGCAACAAAGCCAGGCGGACTGAAGAACGCTGTATCATAAATCAATGATACAGCATTACTATTACAAGCGTAAATTATTTTTTAAAGAAATGCAGTTCGGAAATTAGTCAAACACAATTTATTTTGCCATACCTACGCATTTGTGACCTACTTGCATAAAAAAAATTTTAATGTTTAATATTTGAACAAAGTTATAAGCAATTTAACTTGCCGTAAATAGTGACTGAATAAAATAATATGCATTCAGCCTTTAAAGGAAGTAAGTACATAACCGGATTATTTTATTCACACTATTTACAGCAAATTAAATTGCTTTAAAGTTTTTTTTTTAAATATTTAATTATTTTTTTAATACAAACTGGTTACAAATGAATAGGTAAAGCATGATACATTGTTTTTGAATAATTACCCAATGGTATTTCCTTTAAAATAATTTATGTCGCTAATAGTAATGATTACCAAAAAGAAAATGAAGATTTAAAAAAAAAGGAAAAAAGAAAAGAAAAAATAAGAAAAGAAAAAATAAGAAAAGAAAAGAAAAAATAAGAAAAGAAAAAAGTAAAAAGAAAGGAAAAAAGTAAAAAGAAAGGAAAAAAAAGAAAAGAAAAAAAGGAAAAAAAGCAAAAGAAAAAAAAGGAAAGAAAAAAGGAAAAAAAGGAGAAAGGAAAAAAGAAAAGAAAAAAGAAAAGCAAAAGAAAAGAAAAAAAAAGGAAAAAAGAGAAAAAGGAAAAAAAAGAAAAAAAAAGGAAAAAAAAGGAAAAAAAAAGAAAAAAAGAAAAAGAAAAAAAAGAAAAGAAAAAAGGAAAAAAAAGGAGAAAGGAAAAAAGAAAAGAAAAAAGAAAAGCAAAAGAAAAGAAAAAAAAGAAAAAAAAAGAATCTTGTTTCTTTTTTTTTCTTTTCTTTTGGCAAGAAAAGAAAAAAGGTACAAAGAAAATAGAAATAAAAATTTAAAAAAAGATGCATGCACTATCGTTATAAATAACTATTAATATTATTATCAACTGGCCACTTTCTATGGTGCCACGGCCACACGTCTGGCACATCTAAATGTGGATGCATGCTGCTGTTATGGCATACCAAATGCAGGCAAAAACACAAGACGTCTCGCCTTCACCTAAGTTGGGTGCTGAACAGCTCCTCTTGCCCGTTTTCATACGCAACAGGGTCTTCCCCAGGGTGGGGAAGACCCGCAATTTCCCACTCTCCTCATCCTTATGACGATGACGCTCTTTAGGTAACGTACCATATCCACTGTAATGGGTATCTTTTTTCTTCGATGCAGGCGGTGTCTGGAAAAAAGAAAAAAAGAAAAAAGAAAAAAGAAAAATGAATAAAAATTAAATTTGCCAAGTGCAGACAACTCTATATTTAATTTTCCTAAGGGCAGATAACTAGATTTTCAAAGGCATCAGATTAAGGAAAGTATTGTATAATTAGATCAATACATGCACACACACACATTATTTATATATATATATATATATATATATATATATATGAGGATAAAATACATAATGTCATAAAATGAAATGTTGTGGAGACAGAATTATGAAAAGACGAAGGAAAAATAATTAAATACAGGAAGAAATGAAAATCAAATGAGAGATTGATCAGTTTTATTCAGCTTACCAATGTCCTCAGAAAAAGTGAAGATTTGAAATTTATTAAAAAAACGGCAAAACATAGGAAAGAATACACGAAACAATGTTTTTATCACGTGCGTAACTATTTAAAAAAATATGTGGCGCATGTGAAAAAGATGTTGATTGGGTAAGTAGTGGTAGGGACAGGGTTTGAGGTTGAGTAAATCCTTAATTGTTTAAAAAGTTGATGTCACTATTTTTAGGTTAGGTTTGAATTGTTTTTGTAAGGAGATAGAAATGGGATTAGTGGGGAGAACTATATAAGATGTATTTTTATCAAACTTGTTGTTGTTATTTGTGCTGGTGGCGTTGTTATGAGGGGAAATTTTCATAGTGTTAGCCTGTTTTATGTTGTGAATATTAAAAAGATTTGCGTTTAGTGTTGTTGATGAAATTGTGAGGATAGTTTAAAGCTCTGTATGTGAAACTCTTAATGTAGGTTTCTTCTTTGCGAAGGTAAATGGAGGTGTAAATTTTGAGAGCTCTGAGGACCGAGCTTATGATAATTCCAGATTTTATTCTGTTGTTGTGGTGGGAATAGAAATGTATAATATCATGTTTATTCGTAGGTTTTCTAAAGACTGGGAAGTTTAAGCCGTTTGGGGTGTTGTACTGAGTATATCAAGGAAGTTGCAACCGCTTGCAACCGCCACTTCTACCCTCATGATGGTAAGAGAGCCCGAAACGACGGGATATGGTGTTGAGTAAATCCTTACGTGTTTTAGAGGTTGATATTACTATTTGTATGTCAGATTTGAATTGTTTTTGGTAAGGAAATAGATATGGGATTCTTGGTGAGAACTATGGAAGATTTTTGTTTCTCAGTCATGTCGGTTTTATTTCTGCTGGTGTTGTTATGGGGGGAAAATTTTTGTGGTGTTAGTCTGTTTTTTGTTGTGGATATTAAAGGCGTTTCGTGTTTTGGATAAAACATTAAAGATATTTCAAAGCTTGGTAAGTGTTCTGGATAAAGGTTTTTTCCTTGTAGAGGTAAATGGAGGTGCAAATTTTGAGAGCTCTGAGGAACGAGCCTATGATAATTCCAGATGTTATTCTGTTGTTGTGGTGGGAGTAGAAATGTATACAGTCATTTTTGTTTGTTGTTTCTTTTATAGACTGAGAAGTTTATGGTGTTTGGATGTTGTACAGAGTAATATCAAGGAAGTTGATGACTTGGTTAGTTTCTAGTTCAGAGGTGAAGGAAATGGTGTTCAACTTAATTGACTTTGTCGACAATGTCAGAGAGACTAATGTGATGTGGGTATATAAGGAGTGCGTTATCAATAAATCTAAAGTAGTTGGCGTTTTTGAGTAGGATTGATTGAAAGGGGCCTTTTTCTAAAACTTCTAGGAAAAGAAAAGCAAGGACTTTGCTGAGGGGAGAGCCCATGGGTAAACCAAACTTGTATTTGTATAATTTGTTGTTAAAGGTAAAGTGGCATTATTGAGTGATTAAATGGAATAATTTAATAATTTGTGGGGTAGGAAGGGGGAGTTTTATTTTGGACTTGATGAAATGAATTTTAAGGAATCTGGATATGTTAGTGTAAAGTGATTTAATATCTAAAGCGGCCATGGTGAGGTTTTGCATACTAATATTTTGGAGTCTTTGTAGCAGATCTCTGAAGTTTTTATTTGGGCCAGACTGATGGAACCAAGGATGGAGGTGAGTATTTCTGCTAATTTTCTGGCTAATTTATGCCGATACTTGATATGATGGGTCTCATGGGGATGTCTGTTTTGAGGGGTTTTGGTAGACCATAAAGCTTTGGAGTTTTGGAGTTGTGAGCCAGAAGTTTAAACACTGAAGATAAATCTTTTTGACTTCACATTAGAGATATTGTGTCCTTGAATATTTTCTCTGGGCTGGTTTTTGTGTAAATGTTGTCATCATTTAATAGGAACTTGATTTTGCGCTGGTATTCATCCACATCCATGATAATGACGCCGCCTCCTTTATCAGCATGTGTGATGTGTATGCCCTTGTTATGGGCAAACTCTCTGATGGCTTTTAAGTATCTCTGTCGTAAGGTAGTATCACTTGGTAGGTCAAGTGAGGTTGTTATAAGACCTTGGATGTAGCCTTTTTCAAATTGGAATTGTAATGTCTGTAATTTTTTGTGATAGTATCAACTATGTCATCTTTACGAAAGCTGGTGGCGAATTTGAGGCTTGCCATTGTGTGTTCCTTTGTCTTTTCATATATATATATATATATATATATATAGATGTGTGTAGATGAAACGGTCTGTAAAGTTATATGAATTTTTTGAAAAATGAATACAGGAGTGGTCATTAGAATTATGCATTATATATATATATATATATATATATATATATATATATATATAATCTTTTAAAGTATTATAAAATAATTATTTTATATTAAATCTTAGCGTGATAGAAATATGTTCAATATTGTGGATAGAGGATTATTATAGAAAAGAATGTAATAAAACAAATGTAAAGTTACATACTTTACAAGTTTATTATAATGTTACAACAAAGAATAATTTATGTAAAAGTCTTTAACCCATGGATTTTCAAAGAAATACATCTTATCCTCAGAAAAAGAAAACCAATTTTTTTTTTTTTTTTAAGTATTATTAATTTGAAAAAAATTGTACAGTCTATTAAAATAACTGCCAAGGAAGGCATATAGAGGCATGATGCATTTATATATATATATATATTAATTTTCAAAAATATTTTTAATGTTGCCTATTCTTGCATTTCATTGGAACCCAATATCCTTTACATTGTAATATAGGTTTCCAACAAATTATTTTTAGCACCTCATGACGTATTTGGAGATTCATCACTACAAAGACTTTCTGCTCATTCATACATTAATTATTTGCTTCTTAAAGAACTCATAATAGACTGTACAATTTTTCTAATTAATAACATTTACCAACACTTAAAAATTATTGGTTTTCTCCTTCTGAGGATAAGAATTTCTTTTTTAAATCCATGGGTTAAGGACTTTTTCATAAATTATTCTTTGTTATAATATAAACATAACTGAAACCCAGAACTAAAGCATATAAAAAAGAAGGCTAAGGAAAACATTGACTCAGCTTTATTATAATAATAATTTCGGTTCTTCCTTTTTATGGCCACTAGTGTAACATCCCATTGATGAATGTGCATGTGTAAAACCTTACACATTCCTTGACGGTACCTTTCCACGACCACCGCTAAACAAACTAACAACTTCCTTTCAGCCTACCCACAAAATATCTCCCTGGCACCAGAATTCTTCCCCTCAACTGACCTCTGCCCTAATTTGCTCACCCCTTATCTTTCAGATGTTAATTTTGTTAAATTTAGATAAAGAACCTTTCAAGTGTCATGGCTGACATGTTTTTTTCTTCTTTTAAAATCTTATTTTTTTCAAAAGACGATTTTCACTTCTTTTTTTGAGAAAGACAAGATTTATCTAGAGATTTTCTTTGGTCTTTTATTCTTAAAATACTTACTATTTTTTAGACATGTCATTTATCCGATAAGCTTTCTCAATAGTTCAGTTTAAAATAGCAGTTTCGTTGATGAATGCAGATTAGATTTTTACTTACAATTTGTTTCGTTTTTTTTTTTACCAGAATATTATTAGTTTTTGTTCCAAAACAAAGGTAAGTAACTCTGCATTGACAAATATAGAGTTACTTCCCTTTGTTTTTGTTTTTTAAGATGAAGGACACGCGTTGTATGGAGACAAATGATATGATAATGATACATTGGATGTGTAATGCGAGTCTTAAAGACAGGCTTAGTTCTGATTAGCTCAGAAGATTAAATCTGAAAAGTATAGGAAGATGTGTTTAGAACAGGAGACTTCGATGTTATGGTCACTTTGAAAGAATTTATGAAAGTTCTTTTGGTCAGCGGATGCAGAACAGTTACAGTAGCAAGTTAACATCACAGGAGAAGGAAAACATGGGAGGAAGTGATAAAAATAAATTTTAGAGAAAGAAGGATAAATAAAAACCTGGACAGAGATAGGTTAGTGTTGTGAAGTTGTTCCACAGTAAATAATAAATAAAGGAAGTCAAGTCGAGGGTTGGTTTAACAAGTGTATTAACAAAGTAAGAAAGTGACTAGCTTTTGGCTAGACAGTTACAAGACTGTGTTTTGTCTTCTGGTGTCTCGCACTATTTATAGTGACAACCGGTGTTGTTTCTCCTGTGAAAGAACGGCCGGTGTAACAGTTAGTTTGGAAGTTAATTTTTTAAAGGCGTCCAACACATGCCAGCATGTAAAACGGATGTTAAACATCATCATCTAATCATATTTGGATCATAAGATGATGATGTTGCATCCATCTGTTGCACTTCAGTTTGAAATAACATTTTCATTGCTGAATGCTCAGATTCAAGGGGTGCATCTTATCTTAGACTAACTGTCCCTACCCGGCGTTGCCCGGTAGTGTTTTTACTTAAAATTTTGCTTCATTTTTTTTTTTTAATTATGCCTTTTTTTTTGCTTCCAAACAAAAGGGAAGTAACTCTGTATCGACGAATACAGAGTTATGTCTTTTTAAGATGACATCTGTATGAAGCTAATTTTAAAAACCTGCTGCAACGATCCATCAAAAGAACTGAAGAAATCGAATATTGATTTTGTAGAAATCAAGCTATTGATGACAAATGTCGATAGAAAGAGAAAGACTTTACTTTATATATTAGATGTGTCCAAGTATTTCTATAAAAGGTTGTCTATCAAGTAGTCCGTCATGCTTGTATGCATCGGTCTGTCGCAACAAAATAGCATTGTCGCCAGTTTGTCGCAACGAAATAGCATTGTTACCAGTCTGTCGCAACAAAATAGCATTGTTACCAGTCTGTCGCAACAAAATAGCATTGTTACCAGTCTGTCGCAACAAAATAGCATTGTTACCAGTCTGTCGCAACAAAATAGCATTGTTACCAGTCTGTCGCAACGAAATAGCATTGTTACCAGTCTGTCGCAACGAAATAGCATTGTTACCAGTCTGTCGCAACGAAATAGCATTGTTACCAGTCTGTCGCAACGAAATAGCATTGTTACCAGTCTGTCGCAACGAAATAGCATTATTACCAGTCTGTCGCAACGAAATAGCATTGTTACCAGTCTGTCGCAACGAAATAGCATTGTTACCAGTCTGTCGCAACAAAATAGCATTGTTACCAGTCTGTCGCAACAAAATAGCATTGTTACCAGTCTGTCGCAACGAAATAGCATTGTTACCAGTCTGTCGCAACGAAATAGCATTGTTACCAGTCTGTCGCAACGAAATAGCATTGTTACCAGTCTGTCGCAACGAAATAGCATTGTTACCAGTCTGTCGCAACAAAATAGCATTGTTACCAGTCTGTCGCAACAAAATAGCATTGTTACCAGTCTGTCGCAACAAAATAGCATTGTTACCAGTCTGTCGCAACAAAATAGCATTGTTACCAGTCTGTCGCAACAAAATAGCATTGTTACCAGTCTGTCGCAACAAAATAACATTGTTACCAGTCTGTCGCAACAAAATAGCATTGTTACCAGTCTGTCGCAACAAAATAGCATTGTTACCAGTCTGTCGCAACAAAATAGCATTGTTACCAGTCTGTCGCAACAAAATAGCATTGTTACCAGTCTGTCGCAACAAAATAGCATTGTTACCAGTCTGTCGCAACAAAATAGCATTGTTACCAGTCTGTCGCAACAAAATAGCATTGTTACCAGTCTGTCGCAACAAAATAGCATTGTTACCAGTCTGTCGCAACAAAATAGCATTGTTACCAGTCTGTCGCAACGAAATAGCATTGAACTTGAAAACGACCAGGTTGTAGTCTGTATGGGAACATTTCCACAGCAACGTGTTCCACAGATGGGAAGTTCTTGGAAAGAAACTGTTCATGGAATTTCTGTTTGATTTTAGGTACGGAGAGGAAGAAAGAGTATTTTGCAGTGATGGAAGAAAGACGAGTTCTTGCTGCAAAGATATTATGATTTTGGGGGACCAGAGCTTGAAGCTTAGTTGAGCATCTATTATGGAAATACCGATAATGTAGGGAATGACTAGCAACGTCTATTCTGTGAGAAAGGGGCTGCAGGGAAGCAAAGAGATCATCTTCCACTCGACCGCAAAGTCAATTTTGTACTCTCACTGTTAGATCACCAGCTCGGTTGAGAAAAGCCATGCTAATGTTTTGTTGTCTAGCGCAGCTATGCCGGCTTCGCCGTTGGGTGGTCGATATTTACGGCATGACTCGATGATGTGGTCTACTGTCTGTTCAGAGTGACCACAGTCGCAAACAGCCGAGTCCCTGAGATCCCAACCTTTCATGGTTGCGGCGAAAGGGCTGACACCTGTCCTGAGGCGGTCGAGCATTGTCCACTGCCTGGTAGATTATCAGAGTCCTCCACAAATCTGTGCAACCTTGATTTATTTGCTGCCTGCCATTCCTCCGTCCAGCAACGTTTCAGCCAGATTCGTTTTGTGACGTCACCGAATGTTGAAAGCATGCTCCGAGAATGGGCGTCGTGACTTCAGGCGAGCTCGTGGAAGGGTCTCTGTGGCGAGCTTGTACTCTCTCAATGCAAGTAAGAGTGATCTGAGTGGCACCTCTCCAAATGGCAGTAATACTCCATCTTGGATCGAATCTGACTTATACGGGTAGAGGATTGTATTCAGAGTTATCAAATCGTGGTATATATCAACTAAAGAAAAACATTTTAAGCAAACTTCATAAGAAAATACATGGTTTCTGCTATGTATTACACATAGATGAAAGCGACAATTTTCAATAAAAAATATTTTGTATTGATATTAAAGTGTTGATTATGTGCAAAATTTACTGGGGGGGGGAATTGCTGACTCAACTCCCAATCACGCAAGTTTCCGTTTCGTATTTCCATGACCAACTTCGTTTAGATAGATGAAAGTGACAATTTTCCCAGAAAATATTTTGTATTGAATTAAAATGGTGATTATGTGAACTTTTACTAGGAGGTTATGATATCAGAGTTTCAAAATTTTACATAATTTCAATTGGAAAACAAATTTCTTTAATAACTGTACTATATTTTCGTGAAATCATGAACTAAAAATGAAGATCATTTGTAATATGATGATCTATGTTCAAAATAATTAAATATAAAATATTTAAATTACATTTTTGAAAAAAAATGCAACTATAGTTCACACTACACACATTTGATTTTTTACTTTTTAAAAAACATCTTTTTCAGTTCGTCTACTTCTGATAGATTTCGTTTTTTGCTGCTTCATTTTCTTTTTCATCTTTTGCACTAATTTCTAAATTGTTATTTTAGTTGACTTTGTGGAGGTCTCTTTGATTTTCAAGTCGTCTGCTTTCTTCAGCTTCTTTCGATTTATATCTCACATATACTAACATATTAAATCCCGGGAAAACCCAGAACACTTTCATCACTGATTACAATAACACGTAAAATAAAAGTAGCAAATATTTTTTTAATTTGTAAAAATTATTGATCACATGACCCCACAATATTATTGTACTTCATTTGATCGAAATAAAATATACTTATCATCTAACTACATTGGGTAATGTTGTTTCAGAATATACATGGTCACGAGGATCTGTCTCCATTTTCAGATTAAAGTGACGAAAAATAATTTCAAAATGTTCAGTAAAATAAATTTAAATAACTAAAAAAAAAAACAACAAAAACACAACCACAACAATAAAAATGGTCGAAAAGCCAAAACAAGCACACAAAAAATTAAAATAAATATCTGAAAGATAGGGAAATAATTTGCACATACAACACGAGATCAGAGGTGGGGAGATGGCTGAAAACAAATCGGACTCCTGACTCAATTTAATTAAAAAAAAAAAAAATCTAATTCCTGAAAAAATGGCTAATACCAAACTCCAACTTCACACTTCTGAAGAGTTGGCTAAAAAACAAATCGAACGAACACCGGACTCTGATATACCTCCCCCCACCACCTCCAATTGGACATTCAACTACAGTTTAAGCCCCCCTCCCCACAGCCAGACACCTGACTCCGGTTTGAAAAAAAGAATCCTGAGTTTGACACCCAACTTTTGTACCCCCTCCATCAGATACCCAATGCAGGTTTAATCCCCCCCCCCCACCTCTGAAGTTGACCACAACTAGTTTTTTTTTTTAATAAAAAAACTCCGTCCATGTTCGATAAAGGTAAAGGTAAAGGTCGCATAGCCTGGATGCGCACGAGTGTCGTTGCCGACATCGCACACTTCCCATGGCCGTAGCGGCAGTGATTTGTTAAGAATCACCGTGTCTAGGGCACAGCATATGGAAGGCGGAGCCCATCCCTCTTCTTCCGCTGCCTTGAACCTTCCCTGAGTTTTAGTCAGGTACCCATTTACTGCTGGGTTGACAGAGGGAGTTTTCAGACCCGAAAATTTGCATGCCGTGAGTGGGATCAAACCCGGGTCGTCCAGCCCAAAGACAAGTGCTATAACAACTCGTCCACAGGCCCTCCCTTATGTTCGATCCCAAACTCTAATTAAAAAAATAAAACAACTCGAGTTGGACATCCAACTCCAGTAAGAAAAAATCCCTGAGTCAGACATCTTACTCCCATGACAACAAAAAAAAAAACTAGTCAGGACTCCCGGCTGTGGAGACACTTGACCCATATTTTGTAAATCCAAGATGAATGGCAGCAATGCTGAGATAAGCAGAGAATGACTGCCGTAATTTCAGAATTCCCCTCCAAACTAGTTGCCCTACTAGGGCTTGAGAGTCTAATCTACTCTATATACATTAAAAAAAATATATATCGGACACCTGACTCCTCACCTCCGCATATAACAAAAAAGGAACAACATGAAATTAATAAATCAATTAAAAAAAAAATGGAAGAAATATAAACACATAAAGTAGACAACTATTATCATATTTTTCGATCTAAAATATGAGTTATCCTCTTTGCAGGTTTTTATTTTTAGGTATTATTTAAATGTTTTATACTAGCAGTTAGGGCAAGACTAATTAATTTTAAAAATAAATTGTAGTGAAGTACGTTATTATATCACCAATAACATGGTACAACAATAATAAATGAAATTAGGCCAGTTAGAAGCAAAATTTGATTTGTCAGCTTAAATGCTATTGTGGTCCGACTTAAAAAATTCGACAGGATAACTTTATATGTTAGATTAAAATAACATGAAAATGTTTTGTAAAAATTCCAAAATAACCATCTTCCCTCATTTTTGTAGAAGTCTTTTGATAATAAAAGACGAAAAAAAAACCCTCACAATTTGAGTTAATTTGATTCTATTTATTGGTCTATCCGCTTTTTCCCATTCATCTCTACATTATATAGACGAGCAGGAATATATGTTTTATGGATGTCTGGCATGATCCCACAGTATTTTTGTGGCCGTTGATCAAAATGAAATATACTTATCCAAGTACCCTGTATAATGCAGATTTTCCGGGTTTTTTTTCATTTTTGCTCAGTTAGCTCTCAGAAATCAATGTCACTTGATCTCGGATATCTGTGCAAGGTTCTCGTCTGCTTAACTGTTGAGTTTGTAAAATGAAAAATATTAATTTTCCTTTCCCAATTGAAGATGTTATAGTATATCTTTATTCTGATCTTTTCTTGGTATTCCAGAACAAGAATTCATCCAGTCTGGTGGAGTATCCAGCTAAGTGCTGTTACTTGAGGTAGCATCACTTTGGGAAGGTGCACCATTCCTCATATAAGCCAGTGTATAGCCGTGTCGAGTGGATCTTATTTGGGCTTCGAATACTATGTTATTTTTAATATTTGGCTAGGATTTATTTGTAAGGCAAAGTATCCTCATGCCAGGTTGTCTTGACAAACCCCTGTACAGAGAGACCGAAGAGACTCGAGGATAATGTCCAGTAGGTAATTCAAACTCTCTCAGAATGTATATCGTTATGGGGATCTACCTCAAAAACCCCCGGAGGAGTTTGTGAACAGAGAGAAATGGATTTAGTCGAAGTATTCAGTAGTTGTCTGCCTTAAAAACGCAGAATATTTATTTTTCTTGATAAAATCATATTCTTAATCCGGAAAAAATGTGGAATATAAGTAAATAAATAAAATGCATGTTTTATAAAAACAAAAAATGTGGAATATAAGTAAATATAAATAAATGCATTTTTTATAAAAATAAAAAATGTGAAATATAAGTAAATAAATAAAATGCATTTTTTTATAAACATAAAAAATGTGGAATACCTTAGTATTTTGATATGATGTTGTTAATATAATAAACTAGTTATGCCCCAAAATTCATTTAATTCGGACGAAACACTAAGAAACGGGGCCTAATTAGATATGGGGCCCGTTTTTTTTGGGTCACCCTGTATAAGTAAATAAATAAAATGTATGTTTTATAAAAACAAAAAAGTGGAATATAAGTAAATATAAGTAAATGCATTTTTTATAAACATAAAAAATGTGGAATATAAGTAAATAAATAAAATGCATTTTTTATAAAAAATAAATCTTCTGGTAATATCTCTAGTCCAGAAAAATCGCATTTTTTTTTTTTTTTTTTTTTGTTATTTTTAAAATATGGCCTCAAACCATCTTTACAAAGAAATAAAATAAAAAATAAAAAATAAATACATAAAAATCATATGCATATAGTTCGAATCTTATAAGAAATAACACTAAATGAAAATAGAACGAGAATGAAATAATTAGAACGAGAACGAAAGAATTAGAATGAAAGAATGAGAACGAAAGAATGAGAACGAAAGAATGAGAACGAAAGAATGAGAACGAAAGAATGAGAACGAAAGAATGAGAACGAAAGAATGAGAACGAAAGAATGAGAACGAAAGAATGAGAACGAAAGAATGAGAACGAAAGAATGAGAACGAAAGAATGAGAACGAAAGAATGAGAACGAAAGAATGAGAACGAAAGAATGAGAACGAAAGAATTAGAACGGAAAAACAGGAACGAAAGAAAGAATGAGAACCAGAGTAAGTAAGAACTGGAAATAACAGGAATGCGAAAATAAAGGGAAAGAACGAGAACAAGAATGAGTCAGAAAAGGAAAGAAAATTGATAAAAAATACAAAAAGAAAATATTACAACGACAACAATAGATGAAATCAAAATGTCTACAATACCGTATAGACATTTTGAAATGCATTCAATATTTCATACAAATGAACCGGAGAAAATGGTTTTTAGATGCGACAATTTGCCACTCATGCTTAAGTTTGAAATCGCATTTTCATTGTTAAACTGACAGACTGAATGAAATCACTGTGAGGAGGGGGAGGTGATGAAAGTTGTTTATTAGATGCGATCACACATCACTAGATGAGGTTCTATCCATGGATCAGTCGATCACTTCCATGCAGATTGAAAAGAGGAATCTTAATAACTGATTTTTTATTTTTATTTACGATGGAAAACTAGAGGATCATGGGAAATATGCATGAAATATAAGAAATACGCACGCACACTGAATCACAACAACAAAACGAAGATAAAAAAATGGCTTGCATAATTTTCAACCTTTTTTAAAAAAAATGCTAAATGTTACCTGTAAACTCCAAAAGAAATGCTGAAATGAGGTAATGATCACTATTTAGAAGGATAATTTTTTTTTTTCAATATTAATGAAGAAAAAATATTAATACAACAACTGAAGAAAGCTAGAGAACTGACCGAAACATTAAAAATAAATAAATAAAAAGATAATTTAAATTGAATAAATTTTATTTATAATTATTAAATAAATTTATGATTAATTGTAAAAAAACAAATTCAAAAAAAAATTATATTTAAGAATTTTTGAGATGAAGATTCGATTATTTGAACTATTATTCTCATATTGATTGCCATATTCACAACGTTTCGGTGAACATAACTTCAAACCTTCTTCAGGTGATTCTGTTTGAACTTGGCAACCTTCTAGTTTTAGTTCCTACAAAATTTTATAAATATTAATTCTATGATCATCAGTAATAATATGATATATCTAGACAAGATTAGACTTAAGGGTACTTATATCGATCTTGACCCAATTTCCGTGAGTTTCTTGTCGGAAGCGTTCGGCTATCCTATGCAAACGCCCAAGAGATGACAAGCCGATTTGTATCAGACGACAATTTTGATATGGTGCTGCGTCCTATGATTTTAATGTTTTGCTTGTTTTGTTTTTTTTTGTTGTTAGGGTTAGGGTTTAGGGTTAAGGGTTAGGGTCAAAAATATTTATTTGATAACAGTAATTTCGCTTTTTGCTTGTTTTATTTGTTTTGTTTAAAAAATTTCTTGCAACTATAACTAAAAATTATAGGACGCAGCAACATATCAAAATAACAAAAAATATTTATTTGATAACAGTAACTTCGCTATGTTTTGCTTGTTTTGTTTTTTTTGTTGTTTCTTGTAGAAAATTTTTTGAAAATATAACTTAAAATCATAGGACGCAGCACCGTATCAGAATTGTCGTCTGGTACAAATCGGCTCGTCATCTCTCGGGCGTTTGCGTAGGATAGCCGAACGCTTCCGACAAGAAACTCGTGAAAACTGGGTCAAGATCGATATAAGTACCGACTTAAGACGTCCAAAATTCATACTAGAATTGTCAACATGGCCGAATGGTTAAGACTGTTGGTTAACAATCAATTCTAAGTGAGTCTTCTGGATGTTGAAGGTTCAATCCTTACTACAGGCGATAATAACTAAGGGTAACATTAATTAACACTTTTACCCGGTGGAGGCTGATGGAATGAGAACAATCCACTCCAGTGGGTTAAATAATGGGTTTGGTTTGAAATTCCGTACCAGATTCCCGAGTTTGAACATTAGGTTTCTAAGTTCGACAGATGCACCTGAAGAAGGTCAGAGGTTACATCAGCTGAAACGTTGTGAAAATACCAACCAAAATGAAAATAGTAATACAAATAATTTAAATTATTTAAATATTTTTTGAATGAAGCTACAGGACGAGTAAAATTAATTTGCACCACTTTTATGATCCCTTACGAACATTAAAATAAAAATATAATGATACTAAACTTTATATCTAGAATACTTATTCCAATTTTAATCAAAATCTATTATTGCATGGTTTTGATTTTAGAAAATGTCTTAAATTTAAGGCTTAAGCTGAGGGGGTCTTAAGAAGAAATTAAAATTCATGTAATCTTGCTTAATTGGTTTCTCATGACTATGGATCAAATTCAATGAAAATCTAAAAAATTTCAAATTGGAGTTATGTCCCCTTAAACCCTTTAAAATACTCCAATGCAACTTAAATTTGGGGAATATTTATTAATTGATGTCTAATACCTATTGTTAAAATTTCACAAAAATCAGGTTTCTGAATTTTCACAAAGGTTTTCAACCCCCTTTTTATAAAATCAAATTCAACTGAATATAGTCCATATTATGATATTGTACGCCTTAGAAGCTGTGTCTCAAAATTTATAATGACCGGTTGATTAGTTTAGGAGTGAATCCTGTACATACAAATACATAAACATATACCTAAATTTATATAGAGATATACTAGTTTATCAACATTTGTTTTCCTAAGGCATTTTAATAACCGAAAATATATGCTAAAATATATGTACTTTAGTTCTGTTTTAATTGTTCTGATTAGCCATTCTTAACCACTCCAATATTTCTTAATAATTTTGTACGTATTGAGAGAAAGAGTAACTCCTTTTTTTTTTTTAAGTGTGACCATCTAATTTACATGTGTGTGTACATGCCACAAACATAAATGTAAATTAGATGGCAAAATGAGTCTTTACTTTTATATAAAAATAAAAATACTTCAATATAATAAGAATGATGCTATAATATAGAAGTAAAAAGACTCATTATTTTAATTATGGAAGAAAAATGTCTTACAAAATGTCATAATTTATGAATTTCCGAATGA
The DNA here is from genome assembly GCA_963556195.1 of Sepiola atlantica. Taxonomy (NCBI): domain Eukaryota; kingdom Metazoa; phylum Mollusca; class Cephalopoda; order Sepiida; family Sepiolidae; genus Sepiola; species Sepiola atlantica. The sequence goes on along the minus strand of OY744552.1, from coordinate 23,192,758 downwards.
AATCAAAGTAGAATAAATAGTTATGGTGGTTGTGAGCCAACGGGTCACCGGGATGTCTAGTATTTTTATATATAAGCCAACATATCTTGTATAAAGAGATTTGTAAAACTCATTTGAGGAGACTTTGAATTGTCATTCTTAAAATTAGAGCACAGGGTGGAGCAGGTGCTAGCGTGATTGCAAGAAATAGGAATGGACGGAGTAAGTTCAAAGAACGTCTGCTATTACTAACCAGCAGAGTGTTACCACAGTCGACCCAGGGAAGAGTCTATCAGGCATGTGTACGTAGTGTGATGATAGATAGAAGTGAAACCTGGCCAGTGAGGGTTGAGGACATGCATTGCATGGAAATAAATGATATGAGAATGACACAATGAAAGTGTAATGTGAGTCTTAAAGACAGGCTTAGTTCTTATGAGCTCAGAGGAAGATTAAATCTGGACAGTTTTGAGATATGTGTGCAGAAGAGGACACTTCGATGAGATTGTCACATTGAAAGAATGGATGAGAGATATAGAACAGCAGGTGTAGTTCACAGGGGAAGGCAAAGGAAGACATGGGAAGAAGTGATAAGAATGGACTTGAGAGAAAGAGGGATAAATAAAGACCTGGCCAGAGATAGGTTAGTTTGTAAGGCAATTTCTAAAAGATGTCTAACACATGCCAGCATGTAAAACGAACATTAAACCAAATATGATGATGAAAATAAATATATATCTAAAATACAATATATACATCATATATAGTCTTGGAAGTTTATGTATATATATATATATATATATATATACACACACAGTTAAACTCCTATGCTATGAACTCCGTAGGCTATGAACTTCCTACGCTATGAACTCCGTAGGCTATGAACTCCGTAGGCTATGAACGAAATTAAATATGAACTTTCTACGCTATGAACGAAATTAAATATGAACTTCCTACGCTATGAACGAAATTAAATATGAACTTCCTACGCTATGAACGAAATTAAATATGAACTTCCTACGCTATGAACGAAATTAAATATGAACTTCCTACGCTATGAACGAAATTAAATATGAACTTCCTACGCTATGAACGAAATTAAATATGAACTTCCTACGCTATGAACGAAATTAAATATGAACTTCCTACGCTATGAACGAAATTAAATATGAACTTCCTACGCTATGAACGAAATTAAATATGAACTTCCTACGCTATGAACGAAATTAAATATGAACTTCCTACGCTATGAACGAAATTAAATATGAACTTCCTACGCTATGAACGAAATTAAATATGAACTTCCTACGCTATGAACGAAATTAAATATGAACTTCCTACACTATGAACGAAATTAAATATGAACTTCCTACGCTATGAACTAAGCTTAGCAATTAAAAAAAAGCAAATTATAAATTGATATATTTCTATAAATTAATATATTTAAGATATTTTTGTCGAACGTACACTCTTTTTAGAAAGAAATACAGAATCACTTCTAACATTCTTGGAAGAAAAGAGTTGCTTTAATCACTACGATATAAAGATGGTTTGTGCTCTACAAATAAAAATGTCCATCAAGAAAATGGAACAAAGTATCCAAATTTTGACAAAACATAAAAGACTCAATGAAATCATTGAACGGGAATGATTTTGAAAATAATGAGGATATTCAATAATTTTAGTGCAGTGATGTACATGCAGTATCTATTAACAAATTAAAAAAAAAAATATTTAGGCATTAAATGTCTATTTGCGTTGATCAATAGTTATTTTCCTAATAAATCCATTTTGTTTACATAGTTTCTTAATTATCCGCATAAAATATTACTATAGTTGGCCAAACCTACACTTATTTTCTATATCTTTTAATGAAGAAAATTTTTTTCATGGTCTTCTAATTTATCCTACGCTATGGCCAATCCTACGCTATGAACAGATCAAAAGTTCATAGCGTAGGAGTTTTACTGTAACAGCGAATATAAAAACATTATTTTGGTATAATCAAAAATGTATGCCTATATGAATGTATGCAAAATCGACCAAATCTATATTAATAAAATTATGAGACAACTTCATATGTCCGTGTGTGTATTTCTCACTTCAACGTAACTTTAATAATTACACATAGAATTACGATTTTTAAAATGAAAAATACAATAGCCTAAAATAAAATTTAAAAAATTCTATTGGTACGACACGGATATTTAAGCAACTAATGGTCCAGCATCAAGAAAGGGAACTTGATAATCCTGCTGCTGCAGACTAGTTTACTGGGTGGCTAACAGATGGCTCTGTGTGTAACGCACCATCAATTTGTTTACACTGCACCTGCTGGTGGTAGTCTCCTTTTATTTTGAGATTATATCTTATTTTTCTTAAATTTAATCCGAGTTACGGCTTCATATGGAAATTCAAGTGGTGGCCATGGTGTTAAACATAAACACCGGTCTAATTGAATCAAAGGAAATGTACGTGTACAGTTTACGACCCAATCTCTAGCAACTTCCGGTAGTTAACACAAGAAGTTGGAAGATGCTGAAGCGATTAGCCAATCAGCTTTCAGAAGACGACAAGTTTCAATAAAAACGAAAAATTCATTGAATCAAGAAAATTTTTTTAACCGAAAATGAATTTTAACATGCTATGTCAACATATCCAATCTCCCGAAGGAGTCATCGCTTTCTAAAAAATAAATTTATTTATAACAGTCGTTTCCCTTCGTAGGTTTTCTTCGTCTAAAAGTAAAGTTGTTCATATAATTAAACATACGATGACTGTTTCTTCTTGCTTTACATTTTTTTCTTAGTGTTTTTGTCCTGTCTGGTTACAACGCTGCGTTTTGAATTATCGTCTGGCAGTCTTTGCGTTGGCTTTTTCTGGCTGCATACGTAACCTGCAGAAGATTCTGATGCGAAGTTGCCAGAGATTGGGTCGTAAACTGCACAAGTACCTAAATTGAATTGCTGAAAAGTTTCTAGCAATCACTGGTAGTTTAGAGACATGGTAAGTGTATAATTAGGGGTGTTGATGAATTATTAGTCAAGTGGAACTGAATGGTCGGGCAAAGCGGTTAATCCGGCAAGGTTCTGAAACCAAGAGTGCCCCTATGTTTAAAATAAAATTTAAGTTTGTAAAAATCCACCAGAATGCATTTCGGTTTATCTAAGTGTTTTTTTTTTTTCTTTTATTGACTAAACGATAGTGTAATTAATTAAATTTAACTTTTAAAAGACTGTTTAAAAAATAATAATTTGAAGAAAAAATGATTTAGTGAAAAAACAAGACAAACCAAAAAAAAATAATCCGGCATAATAAAAAAAAATCTAAAGTATTTATAGGATTTATTGATATCCTATCAATTTTACTGAAAACTGATTTTGTTAAAAATAGCTGTTATAGATTAAATTATTTTTCCAAAAAAGTAAATATTTTTTAGAAAAAATTAATTAAGAGTTAAGACAAAATAAGAGAGAGGGGGGGGGGGCGACTGAGTGAAACGATAATTCAATGAAAAAATTAATTAAGAGTTAAGACAAAATAAGAGAGGGAGGGCGACTGAGTGAAACGATAATTCAATGAAAAAATTAATTAAGAGTTAAGACAAAATAAGAGAGGGGGGGCGACTGAGTGAAACGATAATTCAATGAAAAAATTAATTAAGAGTTAAGACAAAATAAGAGAGAGGGGGGGGGGCGACTGAGTGAAACGATAATTCAATGAAAAAATTAATTAAGAGTTAAGACAAAATAAGAGAGGGGGCGGGGCGACTGAGTGAAACGATAATTCAATGAAAAAATTAATTAAGAGTTAAGACAAAATAAGAAAGGGGGGGGCGACTGAGTGAAACGATAATTCAATGAAAAAAATAATTAAGAGTTAAGACAAAATAAGAGAGGGGGGCGACTGAGTGAAACGATAATTCAATGAAAAAATTAATTAAGAGTTAAGACAAAATAAGAAAGGGGGGGGCGACTGAGTGAAACGATAATTCAATGAAAAAATTAATTAAGAGTTAAGACAAAATAAGAGAGGGGGGCGACTGAGTGAAACGATAATTCAATGAAAAAATTAATTAAGAGTTAAGACAAAATAAGAGAGGGGGGGGCGACTGAGTGAAACGATAATTCAATGAAAAAATTAATTAAGAGTTAAGACAAAATAAGAGAGAGGGGGGACTGAGTGAAACGATAATTCAATGAAAAAATTAATTAAGAGTTAAGACAAAATAAGAGAGGGGGGGCGACTGAGTGAAACGATAATTCAATGAAAAAATTAATTAAGAGTTAAGACAAAATAAGAGAGGGGGGGCGACTGAGTGAAACGATAATTCAATGAAAAAATTAATTAAGAGTTAAGACAAAATAAGAAAGGGGAGGCGACTGAGTGAAACGATAATTCAATGAAAAAATTAATTAAGAGTTAAGACAAAATAAGAGAGGGGGGGCGACTGAGTGAAACGATAATTCAATGAAAAAATTAATTAAGAGTTAAGACAAAATAAGAGAGAGGGGGGGACTGAGTGAAACGATAATTCAATGTAAAATTAATTAAGAGTTAAGACAAAATAAGAGAGAGGGGGCGACTGAGTGAAACGATAATTCAATGAAAAAAATAATTAAGAGTTAAGACAAAATAAGAGAGGGGGGGGGCGACTGAGTGAAACGATAATTCAATGAAAAAAATAATTAAGAGTTAAGACAAAATAAGAGAGGGGGGGGGCGACTGAGTGAAACGATAATTCAATGAAAATATTTGTTATAAAAAAAAAATTGGTTTTGCAATAAAATTGATCGGACATCTTACAAAATGTTGAAATTTAAATCGCATAAATACTTGAGTTATTTTTTTTTAATCTCTTATTTTTAGGTCAGCTAATAACTCACTTTCACATGTAAAAAAAAATTGTTGCACAAAGTTTCATTTGTCTGCTCTCATTAGATCACCAAAGTTAAGCAACGTCGAGTCGGGTCAGTACGAGATGGGTGACGATTTGGGAATACCAGGTCTATATGTGGGAGGAGGACGACGACAACACCTCCCTTGTAAAAACTAACTTTGTCAAAATGGTATCTGCAGTTGACAGATGAGCCAAACCATTGATCAACGATGGCTGCAGAATAGCGGGATCATGGTCTTTGTACTGCGCGAGATGGTGTCTCGGAAAAAACATGTGGTGGAAGAGTGTTGGAGGCCTTTCATTATCATGCTTCCCCAAGAAAAAACAGGGAATGATATGCAAACTGGTTGTCCCAGATGCAACTTGAGCTGACTGGAAAAATCAGGAAAAGAGATGGAGATGGGAGAAAGAAAATCGAGGAAAGAAAGCAAGAGAAAGTGAAAAAGAAAAAACAGAAAATGTTAAATGGAAAAGAAAGAGAGAGAAAAGAGAGAGAGAGAAAGAGAGAGAGAGAGAGAGAGAGAGAAAGAGAGAGAGAGAGAGAGAGAGAGAGAAAGAGAGAGAGAGAAAGAGAGAGAAAGAGAGAGAGAGAAAGAGAGAGAGAGAGAGAAGAGAGAGAGAGAGAGAAAGAGAGAAAAGAGAGAAAGAGAGAAAAGAGAGAAAGAGAGAGAGAGAGAAAAAGCAAGAGAGAAAAGAGAGAGAGAAAGAGAGAAAGAGCAAGAGAGAAAGAGAGAAAAAGAGCAAGAGAGAAAGAGAAAAAGAGAGCGAGAGATGGAAAGAGAGAGAGAGAGAGAAAGAGAAAGATAGAGAGAAAGATATAGAGAGAGAAAGATAGAGAGAAAGATATAGAGAGAGAGAGAGAAAGATAGAGAGAGAGAGAGAGAGAAAGATAGAGAGAGAGAGAGAGAGAAAGATAGAGAGAGAGAGATAGAGAAAGATAGAAAGATTAGAGAGAAAGATTAGAGAGAGAGAAAGATAGAGAGAGAGAAAGAGAGAGAGAAAGAGAGAGAAGAAGAGAGAGAAGAAGAGAGAGAGATAAAGAAAGACCACATGCTCTTATTATTTGGTTATTAAATGCGAGAGCATAATACGTAATGTATCCGATTAATTGAATACAAGTTGCCATTTTACCCATAACCAGAGGGAAACTGGGGGTTTATACCTGCAGACAATCAAACCATTCAAGGTAGCACTGGATGCATAATGGTCACTGATCTTTGAATAATTACTCCTCACTTGAGAAGCAGAGGATGTAAGGAGATGTGATACTTGCGTAAAACATCATCAACAGGAATTGAAATTAATTTCAGAAGAGTTTTTCACTTGAGTGCAAAGTTGTAGTCTCCACGGAAGCCAGCAAAAGATGTACCATAGGTACTTTCGTCTCAATAGAAGAAAAGCCGCACTTTTTGTCGATGTTTTTGCTCCGCGGAACCAGACGATGTTTATCATATCCAGGATTAACGTCGCCTTCAACAAACATCCAAACGGTAAATAGACGTACACATCTTCGGCCCTTTTACATGGCTTGTTGCACTTTGCTATTTTTTGCCAATAAATCTGATTTGATTTGTAAAAACTTTCACAGCAAGAACTCGTCTTCTACCACAACTGCAACAAGTTTACTTCCATCCTTCGTGAGACTAACATGAAATGGAATTTTATTTTATTAATTGAACACAAGTTGCCATTTTACCTATAACCGGAGGGAAAGTCGGAGTTCATACCTTTCCCAACAATATTGGTATGTAAATGATCACTATGGATCAGCAAGGATTCAAAGTTGACAATCAATTCCATATTCTACGAAGGTATCCATTAAACCAATGCATTCATAAAGTTTTAAGAGAAAGAAAAGGAAGAAGTAACTCACTTTGTCCCCTGAGTGTGACATTTCTTCACAGCTATTTGAGCGGACAAGAGTGCCCGTTCTCTGACAATAGGAATCAGGAGGTGCCGGAGATATTGGACTGGCCAGAGGTTTGTCGGGACTGGTGGTCTTGTGGTTTTTCTGGATGCCATTACCAGAGGCTGAAAAAAGAAAGAAGGGGGGGGGGGCGGTTATTCACTTTATAAAATATCTGGATAAAAGAAAGGGGGTGGGAGAAAAAGAAGAATAGGAGTAAAAGAGAGTGAAAAGAGAAAGAGAGGGGGTAGAAAAAGATAAAATGTTTAGTGGAATAGTGAAAATGAGAGAGTGAAAGTGAGAGAGTGAAAGTGAAAGAGAGACAAAGTGAGAGAGAGAGAAAGTGAGAGAGAGAGAAAGTGAGAGAGAGAGAAAGTGAGAGAGAGAGAAAGTGAGAGAGAGAGAAAGTGAGAGAGAGAAAGTGAGAGAGAGAGAAAGTGAGAGAGAGAGAAAGTGAGAGAGAGAGAAAGTGAGAGAGAGAGAAAGTGAGAGAGAGAGAAAGTGAGAGAGAGAGAAAGTGAGAGAGAGAGAAAGAGAGAGAGAGAAAGAAAGAGAGAGAGAGAAAGAAAGAGAGAGAGAGAAAGAAAGAGAGAGAGAGAGAGAAAGAGAGAGAGAGAGAAAGAAAGAGAGAGAGAGAGAAAGAAAGAGAGAGAGAGAGAAAGAAAGAAAGAGAGAGAGAGAAAGAAAGAGAGAGAGAGAAAGAAAGAGAGAGAGAGAAAGAAAGAGAGAGAGAAAGAGAGGGAAGTGACAAAAAGAAAATTACAACAGCATAAAGAAAAAACAATAAATTAGAAAGACAAAAAAGTTATTGCATTTTTTTTATCCATTAACATTTTTCAAATTCATCCTAATCTAAACAGAACATTTGAATAAATTAGCACATTATTCATATCAGTTCCAAGAATTCAAACTTAACAAATATTTGGTGTACGATTCTTTCCGAGACGATTTGGAATATTTTATTTGATACTTTTGAGGATTCCAAAAAGTCACATCATCAGCACCCTTCACAACATCACAAATAGAGCAAAACAACATCAAATTTTACTACTTTTTAAAAGGAACATATATCTAATTATTATAGGATACAAAACATTCATGTATATAATTTTATATAATCCTATTTATAACATCAACAATAATAATAATAATAATAATGATAATAATAATAATAATAACTAGCGGGACCCGTGTAAATTACACGAAATGATGTTTTCAATACTAATTATCTTGTTCCTAACCTATACATGTTTGAATAAAATATGATAAGATTTGACTTGTATATTTATTTAAAAAAATGAACAATACATAAAACAATTTACAAAACTTCTTTATATACAATATTTCTATTTTCTCGATTTGATCGATTGACTAATTCCGATTTTGACGACTAAACCTTACTTTTTAAATGCTTAAGATTAAATTAAATTTGGCTCCAATTCATGAGTAGCATACAAATATTCAGAAGGTCGTTGCTTTTGATGTAAGCGTGACACACAAAATAACACACACGCTATCGTATTAATATGTGTTTTCTCCCTACCCCCCTCCCTTCGATGTAGAAAAAAAAATCTTGCTGGTTGGGATCGAATTATAAACCAGTCTGGCCGACGTCAAAAACCATACGTCGCTAACCGTTGCGACAAAGGGAAATACTTGAAATATTACGAAAATTAGGTGACTTGAATGCTTTTCCAAATCTAGGTGTGCCACGCATGCGCAGAGCTTTTGATGTAAGCGTGACACACTAACACACACGCTATCGTATTAATATATAGATAATAATATATAAACTATTTTAAGTAAGATTAAATAAACTACAGGTTAAAATAATGAAATATTAAAATAATTTGAAGAAAAGATAATGAAAATCAATAATTGTGACAATATATAAAGGATTAGAGAACCAAAACAACTGAATCAAGGAATAAAATATAAATAATAGTAATAATCTCTTAGGAACATAATAATAATCAAGATAATAGTAATATCATTTATTTATTATGATCAGGACAATAATAAAATATGAGACATATATAGTATTATGACCAAAACAACTGAATCAAGGAATAAAGTATAAATAATAGTAATAATCTATAAGGAACATAATAATAATAAAGATAATAATATCATTTATTGGTCCCCCGATTTATAAAATCGGGGGACCTATGTTTTGAGGCATTTCCGTCCGTCCGTCCGTCCGGATTTTTCTCCGCAACCATCCATTGAATTTCTCTGAAATTTTGCATGAAGTTGTAACTTTTGTCAGGTTAGAAAGTGATATTCTCCGATTTTTGAAAAAAAATCTGGTTCGTATCCCCAGGGGGTCAAAAGGCCCCAAAATGGCAAAAAATGACATTTTTTGCCCCATAACTTTTCATCCATCATTCAATTTCTCTGAAACTTGGCCAAAATATGGAGGCAATTGTTCCTTATAGAAAATAAGTATCGCTGACCTTGGAAAAAATCTGGTTCGCACCCCCAGGGGGTTAAAAGCCCCCAAAATGGCAAAAAAATGACCCTTTTCTCCCATAACGTTTGATCCATCCATTCAATTTTTCTGAAACTTGGCCAAAATGTAGAGGCAATTGTTCTGGATATAAAATAAGCATCCTTGACCTCAGAAAAATTCTAGTTCGCGTCCCCAGGGGGTACAATGGGGGTCAAAAATGCCCCAAATTGCCCAAATTTATTGCATTTTACATTCGCCACATCGAGTCACATACAGAGGGGGACCACGCATGCGCGGCTTGTTTATTATGATCAGGACAATAATAAAATATGAGACATATATAGTATTATAAGCAATATAAAAGGTTAATAGATATTTATAGAATATAAAATAATAAAACAATACAATTAGAAAAATGACAAATCTATAAGAAAAAAAAAAAAATTGAAAAGGGACAAAAACAAAAAATACAAGCCGCACGTGCGTGGTCCCCCTCTGTATGTGACTCGATGTGGTGAGTGTAAAATGTCATAAATTTTAGCAATTTGGGGCATTTTTGACCCCCCTTTGACCCCCTGGAGGCGCGAACCAGAATTTTTCTGAGGTCAAGATGCTCATTTTATATCCAGAACAAATGCCTCTACATTTTGGTCAAGTTTCAGAAAAATTGAATGGATGGATCAAACATTATGGGAGAAAAGGGTCATTTTTTATCATTTTGGGGGCTTTTTACACCCTGGGAGCGCAAATCAGATTTTTTCCAAGGTCAGCGATACTTATTTTCTATTAGGAACAATTGCCTCCACATTTTGGCCAAGTTTCAGAGAAATTGAATGGATGGATGAAAAGTTATGGGGCAAAAAATGTCATTTTTTGCCATTTCGGGGCCTTTTGACCCCCTGGGGGGGGGGGGGGCTAACCAGATTTTTTTTCAAAAATCGGAGAATATCACTTTCTAACCTGACCAAAGTTACAACTTCATGCAAAATTTCAGAGAAATTCAATGGATGGTTGCGGAGAAAAATTTGGACGGACGGACATGCCTCAAAACATAAGTCCCCGATTTTATAAATCGGGGGACCAATAATGAAGATAGACAGAATCTAAAAATTAAAAAAACTAAAACTAAAATATAATTATATAAATATATAATAAAATTATAGAAAATAAGATTCAAGAAAAAAGAAATATAAATAAAAGGATTAGTTAATATAATTAGATAAAATATAACCTATATTTATACAAAGGGTGAACTCATTGAGAACAAACAAGCAAAGGGAAATATACAAAGACAGACAAATATACAGAAATCTGATAAAGGGCCCTTTTTACAAAAACTCACAACATAATCAAGGACCCCCCCCCCCCCCCAAAAAAAATTATAGTATGAATACTTAAAGGCACATAGTATTATTTACTCCTCTCCAGGAGTTAGGAACAAGGCCAGTTTTATCCTACTCCCACAAGTAAGATGTGACCCAAGGTCGGGTCGGAAAGTGGGGGTTGAAAAGCCAGCGCCCGAGAGGTGAGCACTCTGACCATCAAAAATTGCCTGGGCAGCCCCGTCGGCATTCCCCGGTAGGGGCGCCTCAAGCAGTAAGCAATTAACTTACTCCTCCCCAAAGAGGGGAGGCAAAGCCTGGGAGGGTGGACCTCCTAGAACTGCACAGGACAATCCCATAGACCGGCGTAAATCAAGCCCCGAAGGCCAAGACAATACCAGTCTATGGGGTGCAGTATCCATCGGAACAGATACTACACTTTGATCTTGACCAAAAGGATATATATATATTGCTGGTTTTAACCATAAGTGAGCGTGGGTTAAATTAAATCATGTCCAAATGAAACTTTTTATATAAATAAGTTTTCTTATATGAAAGTTAATTGTTCAAAGTCAAACGAAAATGGAGTCTTCTTCGAATATATTATCGGTCAAATATGATTAATTCAACCAAAATGTGGTTGAAAATAAGTGCCAAGATCCCTTATAATGTGTTAATCTTATTTATTTCAACCTACTCTCTCTCTCTCTAGATATATATATACAGGGTGGGCCAAAAGTAGGTGGACAGTAAAAAACATTTTCCTTCTTGATTTACACAGCTTTGAAATCTGTCTCTTACGCTTCGACAAAAAATGTTTTTTTACTGTCCACCTACTTTTGGCTCACCCTGTGTGTATATATATATATATATATATATATACAATAATATTTTTTAATAAATATTAAATATTTAAATACCGAGAGACATCGATGTTTCATGCTAACGCAATCTTCAGTCTAGGGACTAATTCCCGACGGTCGGTGGGCGCGAACCCCGAACACAAATCGCCACTGATTCGTAGTCGGTGATCTTAACCAAAGGGCCATCGTCAATTAGTTAGTGAATATAGAATAACTTTAACTGTAAATAGCGACACGTGGCCGTCATTTACCAGGCAGCTCAGAGTGATCTTACGAACCGGTGTTCGGATCTCGCATATATATATATAATTATTTCCACCTTGATAATAAATCTACATCGTATTTAGACGCTATTATGATCTATAGATTTTATAGTTTTACTGGTCGTTTAAAATCAATAAAGATTTATCATTTCATCATTTGGACCAGCGATGGAAAATAAAGTCTTAAATAAAAAAAATTTTAAAAATTTATATTAGAAGAATCGTTTTTGGAATTAGAAATCAAGCTAAAAATTTTCGGATTCGGATTCGGATTTCAATATTCCCCCCCCCCCCCCAAAAAAAGTTCCGATATTTAAGATTCCTGACTCCGATTAATCACCTCATCATTAGTATAAGCACATCGAAAGAATGGGAACAAAACTGCAGATACATTGCGAAAGAAGGCCGAATAAACGAATGGTCCTTACTTGGTGTACTCGTGGCGTTTGGTCCTGATGATTGTTTATCTCTAAATTCTTCAATCTGACAAAAAAATAAATAAATAAAAAATAAATAAATAAATAAAAATTTTAAAAAATAAATAAATAAAAATAAAATAAAAAAATAAATTATAATAAAACAATCAAGAAAATGTTTCAGAATTTTTTTAGATGAGGGTTGATAATTTGTATTTTCTTTTTGGTACTATATGAGTCATCGTTTATCAAGGCCAAAAGGCCACTCGAGGATAAGGGTTAATAAGTGTGTCATATGAACGGTGAGACAATCACCTTGATGATTGGAGATAATGGTTGAAACTGGGTAGAATTTGATTATTTAAGAGGACAGCGCACACAAGAATTGGACAAAAAGCCATAATACGGGTTAAATTTAAGCAAGATATAATCTCAAAATAAGGGGAGACTACCACAATCATCATCATCATCATATTCGATTTAACATACGTTTTTCATGCTGGCATGTGTTGGACAGCTTTAGCAATTGACTTCCAATATAACCTATCTCTGGTAAAGTCTTTAAATAACATAGCCTGAAATGTGATCGATTTTCTTTGGAAGTCATTTTCCTTAGTTACGGCAAGATTTTTAGAGGCTGTATGATGCCCTTCGTGACACCAACCCAGTGTTGTGATGGGGACCAGTATTTTTATCGAGACATCATCTCTAGATGATAAAGCTAAAGTGTGTTTCATCTGCCCTTGTGGCCCTAACAAACGTTTAAATACATGAAAAACGTCACAGTAAATGAACAATACATCGAAAGAAACAGGAGGGCACACCTCTCTAAAGGGTAATGCGTTAAGTTTGGTTTGTATGTTTTATGGCATATCAACCCTTTTTACATTTTGTGTAAAACACAACTCGCATCATTGTTGATATTTATATATTGACTACATCTAAGCCAACATTGCTTCCGTTAATTAATAACAAGGTTGCAGACAATAGTCCGAAAAGAAACAATTTTAATAATAACTCCTCATCCCAAACATTCAGACAACTACATTATCTCCATAAAATTTGTATTATTTGGACCACTATTCTCAACTTGGATGTTTTTCTCATAACGTTTCAACCGATGTAACATCTGATCTTCTTCAGGCATATCCTTTATGTTGAACTGGGAATCTATATGGAATTTCAAACTGAACCTTTTATTTAACCCTGTGGCGCAATGAATGATGACATTGAGTATTGATTTACTCCTCTCCAGGAGTTAGGCACAAGGCCAGTTTTTATCTTACTCCCACAAGTAAGATATGACCCACGGTTGGGTCGGGAAAGTGGGGTTTAAAAATTGCCTGGACAGCCCCGTCGGCATTCCCCGGTAGGGGCGCCTCAGGCAGTAAGCAATAAACTTACTCCTCCCCAAAGAGGGGAGGCAAAGCCTGGGAGGGTGGACCTCCTAGAACTGCACAGGACAGACCCACAGACCGGCGTAAATCAAGCCCCGAAGGCCAAGACAATACCAGTCTATGGGGTGCAGTATCCGTCGGAACAGATACTACACTTTGATCTTAGCCAAAAGGCCAAGATTGAGTAACAACCAGTTCTAATTGACAGTCTTCTACAGGTTGAAGGTTCAATCCTCACTACAGGTGATACTAAGAATAAAATAAAATCACTTTACACCTCTACCTGGTCATGGCTGACGGAACGAGGACAATCTACCCCCGTGGATAAAATAAAGGGTTCAGTCTGGAATTCTGTATAGATTACCAAGTTAAAAAAGGGCCAATAAGAGACATTTTTCAGTCCTCCACGGTGGAAAAATCAGAGCTTTCTTAGGGTCACCATTACTTGTTTCATATAAATAACCATTAATTCTAACTTTGGTAGATTTTGAGCAAAAACTAATGAAAGAAGTTTTAGATATTTGAAAAAAAAAAAAAAAAAATGCCATTTTAGGTGCATTTTTTAGGGGGGATGAACCAGTTTTGCTGGTAAATTTGGCTCAGTCAATTTTCTGAGTTCAAATTTTGCATGAATTTATATATTCATGCAAAATTTTGTGACAAAGAATTTATCAATCTGGAGAAAATTAGTGGATTAACAGAATAAGGGAATAATGGAATAACAGACCATTACAAAATATAAAAATGTTATGAATTCATTTTAATTACTATTTAATTAACAAAGATTAAAATATCATCCAAAAATTAAACTGATAA